>OU343216.1:115801328-115828675 GCA_910596185.1 Chrysanthemum makinoi | reverse complement strand
TAGCGGAAGAGGTTTTTAATGAAGAGCCAACGAATTTTCTTGATAACTTTTCCCCTTTATATTTTGGTCATTTGCAGGATAATGAGTCTAGTGATGAAGATGATAGCGATAAATCTTCCCCGGAGGAAGATGATGGAATTCAAACCTCACCTAGGGTGTCTGATAAAAAAGGTGTTACTATAGTTAAGGTGAAGCTTCATTGTTGCGCCCCTATAACTTCATTGTTGCGCCCCTATAACTTCATGACGAGCCAACGAAGCTTCATTGTTGCGCCCCTATAACTTCTATGATAGAGGATTCTAACGTAACTTTGCCAACATGTTCCCCATTTCTCAACCGCTGCAATGGTGGTGGCTAGTTCTTCGTGAAGAGAAGAAAAAAAGCGGCTGAAGTTTGGTGGTGTTTCGAAGATGAGAAACTAATCAAGGAAAATTGGTTCTGGGGGCACCATTTTTATGACCGGTTGGTTTAAAGATGTAGGTTGGACTATCCATTTCTTTGAACCAGCAATTATGATGTCTGGAGGAATGAATCAAGCATGGCCTACCTGCAAGTCTCTTTTTAAGGTTTGCAATGAAGGAGAATTCCCAGATCCCGACTGGCTTAAACGGAAGGAATGGGCATGTTTTGATGAAGAATAAAGAAAGGACCTCAGCCACAAGTGGATTTCATTCGAGAACTGGGTAAAAGTTAAATTTGGGGCCATTAAGTTAAAATGGGATGACGAATCTAAATTTCACTATGAATGGGCCAAATCAAACTTTCTGCAAGAATCTCAGTATTGCATGACTCCGTACATTCTCCCTTCTGTTTGGGATCAACCTTCCTCCGGTAAAAGAGCAATTGAGGATAGCAAGGGTCGAAGGCCACCATAAAACCCCATGGCTATGATTCTAACTTAAAGACTCGGTAATAAAGAAAAGTGCTCTTTCGGGAGACAACCCAAATTATCCTTTTTATTTCTTTTATTGCATTTTTGTTGGGTTTTGTGTTTTTAATATTTTTTGCAGGAATTTGAGATGAATTCACAAGTGACTAAAACGGGGACTTGTTCTGTCCAACAGTTACGGCGTAACTCATCATCATGGTTACGCCGTAACATATCCTTAGTGGCGATTCTCTCCAAGACATAAACCATTACGTCGTATCCCTGTTTGGGTTTATTGATTTGATGATACAAAACAATAAAGAATGAAATATCAAGGACTTAAAGTGACAAGAACGAAATCTACAAAAAGATGGAGGGACTTGCTTGCAAAAGAAGATTTATTATTTAGTCCTTTGTAGTCTTTTGTAAACCCTAATCCTCTAGTATATAAAGAGGACATGGGGTGTAGGTTTTAATAATAGAAGTCTTCCATAATGTAGTCATTAAAGGGGTGTGTGTGTGTCCTAGGCGTATAGTCTTGTAAATGCTTAGGTAAGTAGTTTAATTATATCTCCAAGATCAAAGAAGGCTTTGATCCCTGTTATAGTTAAGAACATTGATTTGTTTTAGTTCCGTTGCGTATACATGTTCTTTATCATTGTTATTGTTAAACCCTATATGCTCTAAACGATCTCAAGGAGTCTATCAAACTCCAAAATTGGTATCAGATCTTGGGGAGCTCATTGCCTAGGGATTCGCAAGGTTTTATTGGTCGAAGAATGGCGAAAAGAAGACACAATTTGAATCTGGAATTTTTTGTAAAAGTTTCTGCAGGACTGTTTTCTAACTACGATATCTCACTCGTTAACCGTTGGATCGAGCTATAGTTTTTACTGGAGCTTCTCTATATACCGATCTAACTTTTCACTTGAGGGATCGTCAATTTGAGCTTCTGACATAAAGATATAAGGGTTCGAAAACTATTGCAGACACAGTTTTACAAAGACGATTTTTAGGGTTGTCATGCATATTCAACTTCTTGAATTTGTTTTACTTTTTCTTATTCATTCTGGAATTTGATTATCTGTTAATTGATGTCTATAATTCATGGAAGAAAATCTGTTTTGGATAAATATTATTGCTGCTTAGGGTTTGCGTATTAAATCTGCTGTTAGGATTTGGAAAATCCAGTAGTTAAAGTCTCGGTCACCTCAAGTATATGTAATCGTTAGAAAGCTCGTAGTCGTAGTTATTTAATGTTAAGTAGTATTTAGTTAAGTAACACCGTGGAGGACGAACGGGTCTTTACCCACTGTATGCCTGATCCATAGCTCGTCAGGTGGCGTTTTATGTGAGTGCTATAAATACTATCTACCTCCCAAGGTAGGGAGTTGGAGCTCATAATAAGATTTCTCTTTCTCTCACTAAAGTTCCCTAAACCTCTAACTTTCTCTCTCTAAAACACATTATACGCCTATTTGATCTTATGGTTTAGTGTGTTTGTGAAATCCAATATGTTACAAATGGTATCAAGAGCCATGGTTTGATCATCTCTTACATATCTTTGGATTTCTAGTGACTTTTAGGTGGTTTTAGAGTTTGAAAAAGTTTAGTGGTTTTTGCATCATTTGGATCATTTCTAGTCTTAAAGTTTGAATCTTGGGTGTAGTTTTGTGTTTAGAATCATTGTATGTGCTTGGGTTTTGATTTGGTAACCTTGAATCATCATGGTTGGGTTGTTTTTGGATTGAAAAGTGGTGTTTATGTGTTCTTCTAGCTAGCGACTTAAGCCACGGATAAGTTGTCTTGGTAGCAACTTGCTTTGTAATTTGGTAGCGAGTTGCAGTTGAAGTTCTTAGCGAGTTGAGCTAGCGGCTTGTCTATTGAGACAAGCCGACAAACAGTACACTTAGTGGATTCTCCATTACGAGTAGCGACTTGGTGAAAGTTAGCGACTTGTACTTAAGTTTGTTAGCGACTTGGTGTTAGAGATCTGGTGCTTAGCGAGTTGCTCTTTAGCGACTTGACAACTTAGCGATTTGGTGCTTAGCGAGTTGCTCTTTAGCAACTTGACAACTTAGCGACTTGGTGCTTAGCGACTTGCTGTCAAAATTTTGCTAGCGACTTGGTGCTTAGCGAGTTGTTATTTAGCGACTTGACTGTGTCTTTGCGACTTGGTGCTTAGCGACTTGGTTCAGTTTTTCTTAGCGACTTGGTTGACTCATGTCGTAATACGGTTTTCTCTTGATTTAGTAAAATCCCGTGAAAGAACCTATTTCCCGGTTTAATCATAGAGTTGTAAAATCCCGTTGAATCTGTCAACATGTCTACCAACGTTCCTACAATCATCTCCACTTGTTGTGAGGATGTTCAAGCGGTGGTTCAGATACTCGTCCACCCATGCTTGACAGAACTGACTACGACTCTTGGGCTCAACGAATCCGATTGTACTTGTCTTGGAAAGGAAAATGGAGTCAACATTCTCAAATCCATTGATGAAGGACCGTATCTGGTTGAGACTACTAGAGACATAATTGATACAGCTGAAGATGGTACATTGATTTACGGAATGGACATACCAAAGATGTATGATGAGCTCGATGATAAGGAGAAGAAGAGATTCGATCAGATATCGGGCTTCTAACATCATATTGCAAGGTCTTCCAAAAGACATATACAAGCTTATCAACCACAACACTGAAGCAAAGGCTGTATGGGATAATATCAAGATGCTTCTCTCGGGTTCGAATTAACTATGGAAGACAGAGAATCTCAATTATATGATGAATTTGAACACTTCAAGATGAAACCGGATGAGAGTGTCTATGAGTATTACGTGAGATTCCACAAGCTTGTTAATGACATGCGGAACATCAGAATGACTATGCCAAACATTCAGTTGAACTCAAAGTCTGTAAACAACCTGAATCCCGAATGGCACAAGTTTGTCACCTCTGTGAAGCTAACCAAGGATTGAAGAATACAAACTATGAGCAACTCTATGCCTTCCTTCTTGAGAATGAGAGACATGCCATGTTTGAAAGAGGATTCTTGAACAATTCAAAACAAATCCAGGAGAGACAAGCTCATCAAATGATTCAAGTGCCTTCTACTCAAACATTGGGATTACTACTAAAGCTTCACAAGTTATACCCATGGGTGATGGAACTCACAAACTCATTCCCGATCCAATGTTCAAACAAGGCGATCTTTGATGCACACGTGGGTAACTTCATTAATCAACTGGCTCTCACTGATTAGCAAAACATGAACTTTCTCCCACACACCAACAATAACCTCAGAACAGCGTCTAATCCACACAATCAAGCCACTGTCAGAGATGGGAAGGTTATAGTACAACCAGTTCAAGAAAGGCAGTATGAACAAGGAAGAGGTGGAGTTGGTAGAGGCTTTGTGACAAATCAGAATAGGGGAAGAAATGGAAATCATGGACAAGTTAAGACGATCAACTGTTACAACTGTGGAGGTGAGGGACACATTGCAAGGACGCACATCGCCAAAATGCCCTCAGAATGCTGAATACTTCAGGGATAAGATGTTGCTTGTTCAAGCCCGGGATAATGGTGTAGCTTTGGATGAAGAAGAGTTGTTATTTCTTGCTGAGGGTAATGCCAAGATGTATGATGCAGATGTGGATGGCGGCCAATTCAGGAGATAGGACACAATCATCAGAATGCCTTTCAAGTAGCTGATTGTGATGCATACGACTCTGATGTTGATGATGAACCTCTGCACAACCATTTTCATGGCTAGCATTTCTCCAATGGTCTCTCCTTAAGTCTCTTCATCACCACAAGCTGGTCCATCCAAAGACAAACTCATTTCTGAGGTACTAAAACTATACGATGATGCTGATATGCAGAAGATGCATGACAAAGTACAATCCACTGAAACTATTGAGTCAAATATTGAAGATATGGGTAATATCAATGTTGTCCCATATGATCAATATGTGAAACAAAGTGAAAGTGAAGTTGTACCAAGTGATGCATCTTCTGCAGTCAACGATGACTATGTATTTGATGAATACACTTTGCATGTGCCCCGATGATTCTGTTATCTCTGAACTTAATGCCTATAAAGAGCGAGTTGCCATTTATGAACAACGTGCTAAGTTTGAGCTAACTACTCGTGGCGAGGAGTTGGATAACCAAATGCGAACAATTATTAGAAAAGTAATTTTAGAAGAAGTGTTAAAACAAGAGTTAAACTCCTTACAAGAAAAGCTTTCAAAAACTACTAAGCAAAAACAAGAACTTCAAGAAAATGTTAAAGTGCTTAAGCAGGAATTTCATGCTAAGGAATCAAAACTTTTAAATGATTTTTCTAATCTAAAAACTTTGAAGAACAAGCTTGAAAATAAGTTGTACATACAAGGGAACACCATTCAGACTGCCCACATGATCACCAAGCATAGAGTCTTAAGCGATAAGCATAGCATTCCCCTTGTTGAGGAACCAAATCCAGAGGTCATTAAAAAGGCTAGAAATGCTCATAAGGTACTTTATGATGGCAATGAAATCCTTAAACCTAGACAGAAACCTAGTTGCGCTGAGTGACTGAGGAAGATAAGAAATCTGATGAAGTCACTAGGGAAAAGATGAACAAGAAGTTAGATGATCCTAAATGTAAAGAGAAGAAAATAAATATCACACCCCATGATTACAAGAAGGAGAATTGGATTTCCTTGAACATGTTTAAGCCTCAGACGTTGTTAAAACCCGAACAAGTGTTACGGAAAAGGATTTAAATAAGCAAAAGGCAGAGAATCTTGTTGAAACGAACCCCCCCCTTTAGGAAAATGCCTTCAGCTACTGTGTATCCTCCCAATACACCAATGCATTTAGTTCCTAGGACTATTGCCACTAAAAGCAAGACCTTAATCAGTCAATACGTTATTCTTCAACTATTTGTCAATTTTGACAAAACTTGTAAGAAAAGGATCACACCCACTGGGAAAACTGAAGGGGAAAGGGGTTTTGAGCAAACAAAAGAATGTTATCTAACTGAGGTCATGCCTTTCTTTAAACTACTAAAAGATCATTTTGAGAGTCTTAAAAAGGGGATAGATTCAGATATTAAAGGAATGGAAAAGGAATTTGATGCAATGATAGTTGAGGTTAGTGACTATGAGCGAGCATTAAAATATAATGAGATTGAGAGGAAGAACTTGCATATCTTGAATGAGAATCTTATTTCTGAATGTATTGCTCCAGATGTGTTTTACACTGCTACGAATTGCTCCATTAATGCTTCTCAATTTCATGAATTATCTGTTGCTCTGAAAGTCTCATGATCGTGTCATTGAGCTTGAAAAGATTAATTGGAAACTTAATGAGAAAATTGATCAGGATGATCACGATAATTTGGTAAAGCATCTTTCTAAACTAGAAGTTGAATATTTTGATTTACAACTAAAATATGAACATCTAAAAGAAAATGTTAAAACCTCAAATATCAAGACATCCTTGGATACTCCTGAATTTGATGCAGTTTTTGAAATTAGCAAACGTGATGAACAGATTCGAGCTCATTGTAACATGATCGAAAAGTTGAAAGCCCAAATCTCTCAATTGAAGGGTGAAAAGAACAATGTGACTGGATCCCAAATGCATCATCCTTTAGATTCTCAGTACTCTCAAACTTTTAATCTTCAAAACTTAGTTAATGCCTTACAAAAGGAAACGAGAGTTTTCTAGAAGAAAATGAAAAAGTTAAGCGACACTTTAAAGAGTTATATGATTTAATGAAAGTCACCCGTGACCAAAACAACGAAAAATAACGTCTTTACAAAAGGAAATTGAGAATCTGAGAAGTCAAGGAAATGGGAAACTGCCACTTGTTTTTAATAAGAATGTTGTTTCAAAGTCACCCTTAGACTGCAAATACACTGTGACGATTAAATATATTCCTCCTCATCTTAGGAATAATGAAACTGCCACTTGTGCTTACCTTAAGGATAGTCTAGAATGTCTCCGTGAGATTGTCGAAGAGGACTTCATTAACAAACCTCTTGATAGAGAAATTAGGTTTGCTTGCCTCCAGGCCAAACGATCTCAAGAGCTGCTAGAATGTGTAATTGCAACATGTCCTAAATCCTTAGGTGCAAAAGGCAAAGCTGTGATGCCTTGTTCTATGCCTAGTGCCAAGAATTCAAACCATTCTAGGCCCAGTTTTAAGAAAGTGAACATCAATGTGTCGTCTAGTAATACAGATCCTTGCACGTCTAGTTCAGGAATGCAAAAAGTAGATCAACCAACTAATGTTCCCATAATTTCCTCTATAGAGTGTCAGTGACATTAAAGCGGCAGGTCAAAGTCTCAAGACAATACAAGGAATGATAGGACCTTGCAAGCTAAAAATGTGCATTGGAAAAGAGTAGAAGACCAATCTAAGAACTTTAAGTTTGAGTCGAATAAAACGAATCGTGTTGATTCTAGTATTAGCCATAGGCGTACTGTAATTAATTCGAATTCTAATACTATTTGCAAACCTTGTAATGATGTCTGCTTGAATTACATTGCTAATCATGAATATGGTGTGAATGCTTTGTCTAATGCTGTCAAATTCCCAGTTAAAATTGTTAATGCTAATAATCGTGTAAAGAAGGCTAAAAGGCAAAGGCGAAGATTGTTAGAAAGCATGGAAACCCACAGGGAAGAACATTTATAAAGATAGGTTATTAATGGATACCTTTTGGCCATAAGAATAATCAGTTTTGCCCTCAATCTGCTAAGACTATGCCCACTAGAAAATGAATGCCTCTTGGTAGAACTATTCCCTTAAGAAGTGAACATACTTTGAATAGGTCAAATCTGAGACACCAGCATCGCATCTATTCCCAATGATTCCATTGCTTCTACTTCTGATATGGATGTTTCTATTTTCGATGTGGGTGTTCCAATTACTGTTACTAACCAAGTGGAACCCATTCTTGCATGGGGATCCCAATTATCCTGTTATCCATTCTTGTCATGTGTTCAAGCTGCGATCGTTCAAATCGTTACGTGGTACTTGGACTCAGTACATTCCAAGCATATGACTGGAGACCGGTCGCGGCTCATAAACTTCGTGAGCAAATTCATCGGAACTGTTAGATTCGGAAACGACCATTTTGGAGCAATTATGGGTTATGGTGACTATGTAGTTGGCAAAAGTGTAATCTCCAGGTATATTTTGTGGAAGGTCTTGGTCATAATTTGTTCTCTGTTGGTCAATTCTGTGATTCCAATCTAGAGGTGGCCTTTAGAAAACATACTTGCTTCGTTAGACAACTTGATGGTGTGGAATTATTAAGAGGTACTCGAGGTTCTAACCTATACACCATTTCTATCGAAGACATGATGAAGTCTTCTCCAATCTGCTTGCTGTCAAAGGCTTCTAAAACAAAGTCATGGTTACGGCATCGTCGTCTCAATCACTTGAACTTCGGCACCATAAAAAACCTTTCCAGAAAGGATCTTGTCAGAGGCTTACCCAGATTAAAATATGAAATAGATCATCTTTGTTCACATGCCAACGGGAAAAAGCACGAAATATGCCCACAAACCAAAACCCACAAACTCTGTAATAGAAGTCCTTCATACCCTTCATATGGATCTGTGCGGCCCAATGAGAGTGCAAACTATTAATGGGATGAGATATGTATTAGTAGTGGTTGATGACTACTCCAGATTCACTTGGGTAAAGTTTTTGAGGACGAAGGATGAAACTCCAGATGTCATCATTAAACTCATTAAACATGTAAAACCTGAAAATCTAAAACATGAATAAAGACTAAAATACCCTTGGAATCGAAATTTATAAAATATGTAAAAGATATTTATATTCATTTAACGAAATTAAAAACTTAACTTATCTATAATTAAAACTTAACGAATATGTGTACGTGATCGATTTTGTACGACGGAAGTTAAACGTCTCGTTAAATAGTTGGGCTATTCGTATGGGCCTTGTTTACGTTTATTTGGTGAACCATGTTGGGCCGTGTAATTTTGTCCGGTTGGACTAGTGAGCCGAGAGCCCAAAGGGGCGTGAGTTTTGTTTGTTCGGTTGGACCAAGCCGAAGCCCACCCCATCTCAAGCCTAAACCAAAAATTGTACTTGCTATATATACAACACATTAAACATAATTTGGAACCCTAGTTTTCTTTGCATCTCTTTTTTTTTTCTTCCTATTCGGCCGAACCAACTCCCTTGGTGTCGAGACCTTGTGTCCAACAAGCTAAGGTATAACAATGATCTTTTCGTCTTCTTTTGATAACACCTAACGTATAATATGTTGTATCATATTTGTTTTATTCGAGCTTGTGTTCTTTTCTTTTGGCCGAACCATATGAAACCAACAAACCAATATGAATTGAACCTTGTAATATTAAGAGAACATGTAATATATATGTATTGTTTGAATCGGATCATTAGTATGTCGAGCTTAAGAAAACAGAACCACATATATCATGAATCGGACAAGGTAAAACATGCAAAGCGTGATAAGTAAGATACGTAGATGAGCTAGGGTTTGCGTAAAACATGTTAGCCGAAACCTACATGTTAGCCGAACCATGTGAGGGTTTTTGAACGTGTGTTAAACGAGAAGGTCATGTAAAACCTAAACCCTAGATTGAGGTGTGAACCGAACCATGCATGCCGAACCCTAAATGGTTTGTGAACCGTGTACCATGCGCGTGTGTTGTGAGTCAAGTAAGCTTGTTGATATGTAAACGTAGTACGTGGTCATATCTAGTCTAAACTATTGTGCATGTGTGTGTAAATGTGTAACTAATCCGAGTAATAAGTAACTTTGGGGTCACATGAAATCATAGACGTGCATGGATATAAAAGTTGACGTATAATATGTGTATAAGTAACGTATGGTTAAGACATGAATGTGTTGAGTAAATAAACAAGAGTAATGAGTCATCAAATGACGTAGCATGTAAAGTAAATGCACATTGATATGATATTAAAAGATTGAGAAAACCCTAGAACATAAATTAGAGTCGATTAAGGTTTGAAGCTAAGTATAATAATTCAGTATTTCATGTGTAAGTTATGACTTTTAAACTATTTTCACACTTAACCCTAAACTCTAATAAATGACATGATGAACCCTAATCTACGATATTGATTATTAAAACACTTAAGTCTCATTTAACTATAAAACCCTAAAGTAATAAGATCACTGAATACATTAAGTATGAGCACCAAACATTTAAAAGATCATTTCGACAATTATGGAATCATAAATAACATGTACGACCGTTAATGTGTATAGGTTCTGTGAAGAAAGAGTAATCCTTTGCTTTCCGTATTTTGCTTTTTGGTCATTTTCTTTGGAATAAGGTACAGATATTCTGACCTTTTCAGTAAAGGTTTCTTATAACGTTTTCTTTCGTTAGCTTTTATATTAAGGTTTCCTAAGCCTTTGCTATGACCCCCATTCTGTTTGTTTGGTACTTTGCTTATCTGAACTCTGATTTCTGAATTATGAAACATCTGATTTTGAACCATAAGATATGAAAACTCTGATTTTGGAAATATGATTAACCTTATGATAAAGTATGATCTGTGTCAGTTTTGACATTCCGATTTGACCTAAGATAGTTTGACACCCGAGCCAAATATTTCACTAGTCATGGGGGTTCCATGTCCGTGTCAGTGATGCACTTCTGACATGACTCTAGGGCGTTAGAGTGATGTTACCTGCCACGTCCTTATCTGTTATCATTATGAGTTCAAGTTATGTTATATGACCAATATAAATCTGTGGGGCGTATGGATGCATCCTAGATCTGTTATCTGTTATCTGTTATATGTTATCTGTTATCTGATGATTGATGCTGCGTGCATGCACGTCCTTCATAACTCTGGTAGGTCTCCCCTACAAATGTTGCCTTATGTGAATATGATTATGATCTGATATTTGTTTCTGGGCTCGTGGTAGTTAACTATAAACTTTATCCGATAATTCTGATTTATACTTTGAAAATGATTATAATTTTGCTATCTTTCATTCACTATATTCCGTAATCGATATCGTTTCGTATTTTGCTTTGCTTTTATATCTGTTCACTGAGCTTTTGAAGCTCAACCGCATTTCTTTTCTTCCGCGGCAGGTATCTAAGCATTGAAGCTGGGTTTTGGTTTGGGATGAGTGCATGAGTGGACTTACCTTAGAGACATTTAGCTTTGATCTTATGATTCCCTTTAAGACTTTACTATTTCAGATTATTTTGTTGGAGTTTATTTTCCGCTGGGACCTATGTATTGAAGTCATGTTGACTTGAATTATTCCGCTTTTATGTTAAGACTTCTTTTGGATATTTATGTTTGCTTTGATATGACACCATTGTTTGTGATTCCTTTACCCTTGTCGGGTCGGGGCGTTACAATTTATGGCATCAGAGCCAGGTTTACGACTTGTAGTCAGGACATGTGACATATGGACCCTAGGTTTTGAGACCCTTAGAGCTTAGGCTATGACCTGTGAGGATTGGGTAGACTTTAGGATTCCTTCTGCGTACTTCCATTTCGTATCTCACCTTTGTTCATTTTGCTAATCGTTTGAATATCGTTCAGATGGTTCAAACTCGTCGTAACGGTAACGTGGATGGAGACGATGATGCTCCTAACTTGGATGTTGCGATTGCTAATGCTCTCAACACTCTTTTACCTAGTCTTACCACACCTGAGATGATGACAAAGGTGATCAACAACATTCGCAACCAGACTGGTACTTCGGGTAGTGGTGGAGGTAATCAACCCGTCGGCATTCACACTTGGCTTGAGCGTTTTGGTAAGCTCAAGCCTCTTTCTTTTAGCACTGCTGCTACTCCCACTGAGGCCGAGGACTGGATCACTCATATTGAGAAGCTGTTTGAAGTACTAGGTTGTGGAGATGAATTTAAGACCCGTTTGGCTACATTTAAGTTGGAAGGTGATGCTTTGAATTGGTGGAAGGCACTCAAATAGGCAAGAGGAGGAGATGCTTTTGCTATTGCTTGTACTTGGGCTGAGTTTCGGACTATCTTATATAATCGTTACTTCCCGATCTTTGGCAGCAAAGGTATGAGAGGGACTACAGGCGATTTACCAGCTTGATCATGAAACTCCAATGAGTACATGGGCGGGGTTTATGAGGCTGGTAAGTTTTGTGGGAACGAATGCTGGAGATGGTAGGCGTCAAGCTAAGCACTTCAAGTGGGGACTGAAAAAGTGGGTGTTCGACCGACTGCTAAATATTGACTATGAGGATGTGTCGGCCTGCAATGACGCAGCTCGTAACATTGAGATCTTTCATGAGGTTTCGGGTTCCAACAAGCGTAACCGTGATGGTGATCGGATTCAAGGTAGGACTCAAAGTAATGATTATAAGGGAAATTCTGGCAGGAGTTATGATTTGAGGGGTCAGGTGGATAGGAGTTATGATCAGCGGGGTCAGTCAGGAAGGAATGTGGACTCTAGGCTCCCTGAGGCGAGGAGTCAGGATAGCAGAGCTGCTGGTAGAAATGGAAATGATCGTCAGAATCAAGGTAACAATAACCAGCGTTACAACAGGGATCAATCAGCTCGAGGAGCATATCAGGGTCGTGCTTCAGGATCTTCTGGTCAGCAAAGGACAGCTGAAGTTTTGCCTCCCCCACCTATCTGTACTACTTGTGGAAAGGTTCATCCGGGACCGTGTTTCAAGGCCACCGGTGGATGTTTCTCTTGTGGTTCCACTACTCACAAGATCAAGGATTGCCCTAAGAAGAACCCGGTGATTCCTGGAAACTACATCAAGTCGCCACCTACTACTGGCCGTTTATGCTACCACTTTCGGAATCAGGCGGAGCGCTTCAGTACCATTACGGGCACTCTTTTCATGATGATTATTACTGTCTTCGCTTTATTTGATACCGGTGCCACACACTCCATTATATCTGTCACATTTGCTAAGAAACTTAATATGAAGCCCAAACCACTAACAAATCACTTATCAATTTCTACGCCTATGAAAAACCATATGATCATTGATCATAAATACGTTAAGTGCCCTCTTCGTTTTGATGATCGTGTTCGCTCTGCAAATCTGTATCCTCTCGATATGGTCGACTTTGATATCATTCTAGGCATGGATTGGTTGGCTTATCATAGAGCTTCCATCGACTGCTATGCTAGAACTGTGATCTTTGGAGACATAAAACATCACAATTTGTTTATTATGGTTCTCAACCCCTCAAATCTGTTAAGCTCATTTCCGCTATGAAGGCATGGACTATGATTGCTCATGGGTGCCAAGGTTTTCTGGCATCTGTTAAGGACACATCTTTGGAGAGTCCTAACATTGAAAATCTTTCTGTTGTTTATGAATTCACCGATGTTTTTCCCGATGAATTCCCTGGTCTTCCCCCAGCTAGAGAAGTTGAGTTTAGCATTGAGTTAATTCCTGGTGCTGAACCGATTTCGAAAGCTCCGTATCGTATGGCACCTGTAGAATTGAAGGAGTTAAAGGAACAGCTGCAAGAGATGATAGAAAATGGATTTATTCGACCCAGTGTTTCTCCATGGGGTGCACCTGTTTTGTTTGTGAAGAAGAAGGATGGAAGCATGCGCCTATGTATCGATTACCGTGAACTCAACTGTATTACCATTCGAAACCGTTATCCTCTGCCGCGTATTGATGATTTGTTTGATCAACTGCAAGGAGCGAAGTTCTTTTCGAAGATTGATATGAGATCTGGTTATCACCACTCTACGTGTGAGGGAGCAAGATGTTCCTAAGACCGCGTTTCGTACCAGATATGGTCACTACGAATTCCTCGTTATGCCTTTCGGTTTGACAAATGCGCCTGCTGTGTTTATGGACCTAATGAATCGTGTTTTCCATGAGTTCCTCGATAAGTTTGTTATCGTTTTCATCGACGACATTTTGGTTTACTCTAAGTCTGAAGAAGAGCATGAACAACATCTCCGGATAGTTTTGGAGATTCTGAGGAAGAAGAAGTTGTACGCCAAATTTTCGAAGTGTGAGTTCTGGTTAAAACAAGTCGCTTTCCTTGGTCATATTGTATCTGATGATGGTATCACCATGGATCCGTCTAAGGTTGAGGCTATCACTAAATGGCCAAGACCTACGACAGTGATTGAGGTTAGAAGTTTTCTAGGACTTCTGGTTACTATCGGCGTTTTGTTGAAGGTTTCTATCGTTTAGCTTTGCCCCTAACCCAACTGATGAGAAAAGGTGAAAAGTTTGTACGGACGGATGAACGAGAAGAGAGTTTTCGGGGAGTTGAAACGGAGATTGGTGTCCGCTCCTATTTTGACTCTTCCATCTGGTTCTGGAGGATTTCAGATTTACAGTGATGCATCTAAGAAAGGATTGGGCTGTGTTTTGATGCAACATGGAAAGGTGATAGCTTATGCATCAAGGCAGCTGAAACCTTATGAGGAGAATTACCCAACTCATGACCTTGAGTTAGCTGCAGTGGTGTTCGCGTTGAAGATCTGGAGACATTACTTGTATGGAGAGACGTGTGATATATTCACTGACCATAAGAGTCTCAAGTATATTTTCACTCAGAAAGAACTTAACATGAGACAAAGAAGATGGTTAGAACTCCTTAAGGATTATGACACCAACATTCAGTACCATCCCGGTAAGGCTAATGTAGTTGCTGACGCACTTAGCCGGAAATCAGGCATTCTTGCAAGTATTGAGATTGAACCTAGGATTCTTCGTGACTTAGAGCGTTTGGATGTTGATTTGTGTGTACGAGGTTTTGATGGATATTGGGCTAGTATGAAGGTGGAGTCGAACCTTATCTGCAAATTAAAAAGCTCAGAAAGATGATGGTGAGCTGTGGGCCGTGGCGCAAAATGTGGAAGAAGGTAATCAGATGGAGTTTAAGGTTGATGATGACGGAATTGTATGGTATGAAGATAGGCTTTGTGTTCCTAATGATCCGGTACTTCGCGATAAAGTTATGACTGAAGCTCATAGTTCTCCTTTCACTATCCATCCTGGTTCTACCAAGATATATAGGGATTTGAAGCGATATACGGTGGAATGGCATGAAGCAAGATGTGGCGACGTTTATCGAAGTGTATGATTTGTCAGCAGGTTAAGATTGAACATCAAAGGGCTAGTGGACTGTTACAGCCATTGGATATTCCAACATGGAAGTGGGATAATATATCTATGGATTTTGTGGTGAACTACCTCTTACTCGGAAGAAGCATGATGCGATTTGGGTAGTTGTTGATCGACTAACCAAATCCGCTCATTTCTTACCAATTAGAAAGGATTATGGTATTGGTAGATTGGCGGAAATTTTTCAGCAAGAGATCGTTAGGCTTCATGGTACTCCGGCATCTATTGTGTCCGACAGAGATCCGCGTTTTACTTCCCGTTTCTGGAAAGGTTTGCAAAAATCTTGGGGTACTCGACTTAATTTCAGTACAGCCTTTCATCCTCAACGGATGGTCAGTCAGAGAGGACTATTCAGACCTTAGAGGACATGCTAAGGGCTTGTGCTTTAGAATGGACGGGCAGCTGGGATGAATATTTGTGTTTAGTAGAGTTTGCATACAACAACAGTTGGCATGCTAGCATTAAGGCAGCACCGTTTGAACTTCTTTATGGGAAGAAATGTAGATCACCTACTTGTTGGGATGAAGTAGGTGAACGTTTAATTGAAGGTCGGGAAATGATTGAGATCAGTAATGAGAAAGTAGATGTTGCTAGAGAAAAGCTGAAAGAGGCTAGGTCTCGTCAGAAAAGTTATGCTGACAAGCATCGTCGTGATTTAGAATTTTGGGTTGGAGATCGTGTATTTCTGAAAGTCTCGCCGTTTAGAGGTGTGAAACGTTTTGGAATCAAGGGCAAGCTCAGTCCTCGATTCATTGGCCCGTTTGAAATTTTGGAGCGTATAGGAGAAGTTTCGTATCGGTTAGCACTTCCGCCTCAGTTATCGCATGTTCATGATGTGTTCCATGTATCTCTCCTAAGGGGATACAACTATCATCCGTTACACGTTGCTTCTTATCCGTTTGATCAAATTCAATCCGATATGTCTTTATTTGAAGAACCGGAAGCTATTTTAGAAAGGCAAGAAAGAGTCATGAGAAATAAAGTCATTCCGTTCGTTAAGATTCTTTGGAAAAATCAGCCGGAGCGTGAAGCTACCTGGGAAACCGAAGAGTCGATGCGAGCTAGTTATCCTCATTTCTTTGAATAGTTTGGTATGTTCTCATTTTGTTTTCGTTTCGTTTCATTTCAATTTTCGAGGACGAAAATTCTTCTTTTAGAGGGGAAGAGTTGTAAAACCTGAAAATCTAAAACATGAATAAAGACTAAAATACCCTTGGAATAGAAATTTATAAAATATGTAAAAGATATTTATATTCATTTAACGAAATTAAAAACTTAACTTATCTATAATTAAAACTTAACGAATATGTGTACGTGATCGATTTTGTACGACGGAAGTTAAACGTCTCGTTAAATAGTTGGGCTATTCGTATGGGCCTTGTTTACGTTTATTTGGTGAACCATGTTGGGCCGTGTAATTTTGTCCGGTTGGACTAGTGAGCCGAGAGCCCAAAGGGGCGTGAGTTTTGTTTGTTCGGTTGGACCAAGCCGAAGCCCACCCCACCTCAAGCCTAACCGAAAATTGTACTAGCTATATATACAACACATTAAACATAATTTGGAACCCTAGTTTTCTTTGCCTCTCTTTTTTTTTTCTTCCTATTCGGCCGAACCAACTCCCTTGGTGTCGAGACCTTGTGTCCAACAAGCTAAGGTATAACAATGATCTTTTCGTCTTCTTTTGATAACACCTAACGTATAATATGTTGTATCATATTTGTTTTAGTCGAGCTTGTGTTCTTTTCTTTTGGCCGAACCATATGAAACCAACAAACCAATATGAATTGAACCTTGTAATATTAAGAGAACATGTAATATATATGTATTGTTTGAATCGGATCATTTGTATGTCGAGCTTAAGAAAACCGAACCACATATATCATGAATCGGACAAGGTAAAACATGCAAACGTGATTAAGTAAGATACGTAGATGAGCTAGGGTTTGCGTAAAACATGTTAGCCGAAACCTACATGTTAGCCGAACCATGTGACGGTTTTTGAACGCGTGTTAAACGAGAAAGGTCATGTAAAACCTAAACCCTAGATTGAGGTGTGAACCGAACCATGCATGCCGAACCCTAAATGGTTTGTGAACCGTGTACCATGCGCGTGTGTTGTGAGTCAAGTAAGCTTGTTGATATGTAAACGTAGTACGTGGTCATATCTAGTCTAAACTATTGTGCATGTGTGTGTAAATGTGTAACTAATCCGAGTAATAAGTAACTTTGGGGTCACATGAAATCATAAACGTGCATGGATATAAAAGTTGACGTATAATATGTGTATAAGTAACGTATGGTTAAGACATGAATGTGTTGAGTAAATAAACAAGAGTAATGAGTCATCAAATGACGTAGCATGTAAAGTAAATGCACATTGATATGATATTAAAAGATTGAGAAAACCCTAGAACATAAATTAGAGTCGATTAAGGTTTGAAGCTAAGTATAATAATTCAGTATTTCATGTGTAAGTTATGACTTTTAAACTATTTTCACACTTAACCCTAAACTCTAATAAATGACATGATGAACCCTAATCTACGATATTGATTATTAAAACACTTAAGTCTCATTTAACTATAAAACCCTAAAGTAATAAGATCACTGAATACATTAAGTATGAGCACCAAACATTTAAAAGATCATTTCGACAATTATGGAATCATAAATAACATGTACGACCATTAATGTGTATAGGTTCTGTGAAGAAGGAGTAATCCTTTGCTTTCCGTATTTTGCTTTTTGGTCATTTGCTTTGGAATAAGGTACAGATATTCTGACCTTTTCAGTAAAGGTTTCTTATAACGTTTTCTTTTCGTTAGCTTTTATATTAAGGTTTCCTAAGCCTTTGCTATGAACCTCCATTCTGTTTGTTTGAGTTGTTGCTTATCTGAACTCTGATTTCTGAATTATGAAACATCTGATTTTGAACCATAAGATATGAAAACTCTGATTTTGGAAATATGATTAACCTTATGATAAAGTATGATCTGTGTCAGTTTTGACATTCTGATTTGACCTAAGATAGTTTGACACCCGAGCCAAATATTTCACTAGTCATGGGGGTTCCATGTCCGTGTCAGTGATGCACCTCTGACATGACTCTAGGGCAGTAGAGTGATGTTCTGCCACGTCCTTATCTGTTATCTGTTATGAGCTCAAGTTATGTTATATGACCAATATCTATCTGTGGGGCGTATGGATGCATCCTAGATCTGTTATCTGTTATCTGTTATATGTTATCTGTTATCTGATGATTGATGCTGCGTGCATGCACGTCCTTCATAACTCTGGTAGGTCTCCCTTACAAATGTTGCCTTATGTGAATATGATTATGATCTGATATTTGTTTCTGGGCTCGTGGTAGTTAACTATAAACTTTATCCGATAATTCTGATTTATACTTTGAAAATGATTATAATTTTGCTATCTTTCATTCACTATATTCCGTATTCGATATCGTTTCATATTTTGCTTTGCTTTTATATCTGTTCACTGAGCTTTTGAAGCTTAGCCGCATTTCTTTTCTTCCGCGGCAGGTATCTAAGCATTGAAGCTGGGTTTTGCTTTGGGATGAGTGCATGAGTGGACTTACCTTAGAGACATTTAGCTTTGATCTTATGATGCCATTTAAGACTTTACTATTTTGGATTATTTTGTTGGAGTTTATTTTCCGCTGGGACCTATGTATTGAAGTCATGTTGACTTGAATTATTCCGCTTTTATGTTAAGACTTCTTTTGGATATTTATGTTTGCTTTGATATGACACCATTGTTTGTGATTCCTTTACCCTTGTCGGGTCGGGGCATTACAAAACAACTTCAGATCCGACTCAACAAAACAGTTCGAATCGTCCGTACTGATAATGGAACTGAGTTTGTTAATAAAGAACTCAATGAATTTTATGGAAATGTTGGAATCAGTCCCCAAAGAAGTATCCCTCGAACTCCTCAACAGAACGGTGTAGTTGAAAGACGAAATCGAACTCTTGTAAAAGCAAGGAACAATGCTTATTTACTCAAAGGTTCCAATGTTTCTATGGGCTAAAGCTATTGCCACTGCTTGTTACACTCAAAATCGATCTCTAATTCATACTTCTCTTGGAAAGACTCGTTATGAACTTGTCCACAATAGAAAAACTGATCTATCATACCTTCGTGTGTTTGGTGCTTTATGTTATCCAACTAATGATGGTCAAGATTTAGGAAACTGAGAGCTAAAGCGGACATTGGAGTTTTTGTAGGCTATGCACCAAACAGAAAAGGTTATCGAATCTACAACAAGAGAACCCGAAATATCATGGAAACAATTCACGTCACGTTTGATGAGCTGACCGGTCAAATGGCTCCTGGACTATCCAGTTCTGGACCCGCACTTCAAAACAGTCCCATTGGTTCATCTCTTGTACCAAACTCATCTCCAGCAACTCCATATGTACCTCCATCTGAAGATGATTTAAAGAAATTTTTTGATCCAATGTTTGATGAACACTATGAACCGAATGCTGATGAAATGTTAGTCCCATCAACAGAGGCTACTCCTATCCCTGTGAATGAAGTGAACCCTTCGGTCTCAATTTCATTAAGTCAAGAAGCTCCTGCTGCTGATCACTCTATCTCATCAACAAATCATCTATCATCAAATGTACATCATGGAAGTGTTTCTGGCATCAATGATGAAATTAATCCCTTTGCTACTCCCGAAGAAGCTCCATTTGAAAATATCTTTGCTCCTGAATCATCATCATAACCATCTTCATCCGGAGACATTGACTCTGCTACTTCAGTTCCACAACAACAACCACATAAACACCTTAGAAAATGGACACATGATCACCCATTGGACAACATCATTGGAAACCCCTCTCGCCCAGTATCCACACGGAAACAACTTGCAACCGATGCCTTATGGTGTTTCTTCAACTCCGTACTCTCTAAGGTCGAACCAAAAGACATTAAAACCGCCATGAATGAAGACTGCTGGTTCAATGCCATGCAAGAAGATATTCATGAGTTTGATCGACTTGATGTATGGGAGTTAGTACACCTCCAGATTGTGCTATGATCATTGCTCTGAAATGGATTTTCAAAGTGAAACTTGATGAGCATGGTGATGTCCTAAAGAACAAGGCTCGATTGGTTGCCAAAGGATACCGTCAAGAAGAGGGTATTGACTTTGAAGAATCTTTTGCTCCTGTTGCTCGAATAGAAGCAATCAGAATCTTCTTGGCTAATGCTGCAAGTAAGAACATGATAGTCTATCAAATGGATGTAAAGACGACATTTCTGAACGGAGATCTTAAAGAAGTAGTCTACGTCAGCCAACCTGAAGGATTTGTGAATCCAGAGCATCCTAATCACGTGTATCGTTTGAAGAAGGCGCTTTACGGGTTAAAGCAAGCCCCAAGGGCATGGTATGATACGCTATCAAAGTTTCTTCTGTCTACCGGCTTCAGCAAAGGAGCAGTTGACCCAACATTGTTCACCCGGAAGTCAGGAAAACATTTAATTCACGTTCAAATTTATGTAGATGATATTATCTTTGCCTCGACTGACCCCAATGAATGTGATCGTTTTTCTAATGAAATGGGTTCCAAATTCCAATTGTCTATGATGGGACAAATGTCATTTTTCTTGGGATTACAAATTTCACAAAGTCCAGGAGGCATTTTCATAAATCAATCTAAATATGCAAATGAGATTTTAAAGAAATTTGGATTTGTATCATGTGACACCGTTGACACTCCCATGATTGAACGAACCAAGCTGGATGAGGACCACTCAGGGATCATGGTAGATCAAACAAAATATCGTAGCATGATTGGATCCCTGATGTACCTCACAGCTAGCAGACCAGACATCTTGTTCGCTATGCGCATGTGTGCTAGATATTAGGCTAAGCCTACTAAAAAGCACCTTAAAGCGGTTAAAAGGGTCTTTCAGTATCACCAAGGAACCATCAATATGGGACTTTGGTACCTGAAAGACGCCGGTATGTCACTAACAGCCTATGCAGATGCTGATCATGCAGGATGTCAAGATACTCGTCGAAGTACGTCTGGAGGTGCTCAGTTTTTGGGTGATAAGCTTGTAAGCTGGTCTTCAAAGAAGCAAATGAGTACTTCTATTTCCTCGACAGAGGCTGAATACATATCCATGTCATCTTGTTGTGCTCAAATTCTTTGGATGAGATCCCAATTATCTGACTATGGCTTTGAATTCAACAAAATCCCTCTGTACTGTGATAATAAAAGTGCTATTGCTCTCTCATGCAACAACGTTCAACACTCAAGAGCAAATCACATCAACATTCGACATCATTTCATCGAGGGGATCATGTGGAAAACGGTGTAGTGGAACTCTATTTTGTGAAGTCAGAATACCAGTTAGCAGACATCTTCACCAAAGCTCTTCTAAGAGAACGTTTTGAGTTTATTCTTCCACGACTTGGATTGAAAAGCCTTCAACCAGAAACACTCAAACGTCTTCAGGAGGAAGACGAGGAGTAAAGGTCTTTCTTTCATCTATATCTTTGTATATATTTTATCCAAAATCAAATAGAAAATTATAAAACTTTCAAAATCCATAAAAATGTGAAAAATTCGAAAAATCCTCAAAAATATTGTCATTTTGTCATGCTTTTCTCAATTCGATAATATCTACGGTCTTAATGTTGTCTTTCAAAGAATGATAAAGGGACTTTAGATGTTGTTCGAATGTTTAAAAAAAAATAAAAAAAAAATTGGGAGAAAGAGAAACAATGGTTTATTGTCATTTCACGCAATAACCCGCTTTTCAAAGATAGAACATAGCCATACTTTATATTGGTTTTCCAAATCCTTGCTCTGATTCTTTAAACTAATCTATACTATCTAATGAAAACTAGTTGTTTTGAAAAATAACTCAGACTCTATTTTTGATAATCATCAGGACTTAAAAATTTGTCAAAACATCTATCTCTCAATCAACAACTTATGTCATTGATTGAGGGGGAGAATGATTTCAATTAAATCAAAAAGTTATTTGTCATACAATTTTTTCAAAAGATAATCATGCATGTTTAATCATTGGAGTTTAAAGTCTCAAAATCAGATCCTTATCAGTTAAAATGTTTTCACAAATCAAGTCACAATTCTCCTTAAAATCCTTCAAAATCAATTTAAATCTACAGAGATCACAAATCTCAAATGATTTGATAATTGTGATCGGGGGAGAATTTGTGATTTAAATTGGATTTAAACTGATAGTTCGATAAATGGTTTCATAAGTGTTTAGCATGTTTGCCTCCCCGCAAGTGACAAAAGATTTCAAATTTTCCATGCACATGTTGAGGGGGAGCAACTATTTTTAACCTCAAATTATTGAAACGTGACTGAATTGTCTCTAAGTGCAGGTTCCCTCTAATATGTGCAAAATTATTTCAAAATTCGAGGCACATATTGAGGGGGAGCAAACTTTTGAAAACCTCATCCTTCCTCAAAATGTTTTATCTACTCAAATTGATTGGGAAGTGATGATGATCATTTTAGAAATGTTAATCAAAAGATTGGACCTTTCACTCTTAATCTAGACGATTTCAAGATCTCTTGCCTCCATGTGCTAAAACAATTTCGAAATATTATGCATATGTTGAGGGGGGGCATTTCTAAAATATCAAAACAATTAAGATACAAAATGCTTTGATTCTATATCACAAGTATCTTGATTGATTTTTCAAATGGTTTTCAACTGGTTCAAATGGCAGATGAACGATACCAAAAAGACCGACCAACTTTACTTTATGTATGGTGACATAAGGATGATAAGGTTAGGTTGAGGTCCCATGATCCGCCAGAACCAGAGGGATCTACCCAGGGACAATCCACTAGATAGTGTAGAAGTCCTTAGGTATGATGAAAAAAGGAGAAAAATGAGATATGAGAAAAGTGCAGACTGAGGCCGAGCTAGTCTTGAAATAAACCCAACAAGGTTCTAGTAATGAAGTCTCGGTAGAATCTTGAAGGGGTTGAAGAATGAAAAAAAATTGAATGTGAAAAGGGTGAAAAGAAATAGCCCTCCATTTATTCAACCTTAGGACAGAAACCGGGTTCAATTCATATACTACTTGTGGTTACCAAGGTAACATCGGTATTGAAGACAAGATGTCATGGACCCGATGACGCTGCACTTCAACTTTCCAAACCACTCAAGTTCCTCTTAAAAGGGCTTGTTTCATTCTCACTGGGAACCTACATAATCTATCGACTTTCTCTTTTAGATTGTTGATATTGAAGAAGGAGTCTCTCTCCCTAGTCTCCGATATAGGATCCAAATATGCACAATTGAGTCTAGAGCCACGAGATCATCAATAAATCTCTTTAGGACACTTTCAATGAAGACTCTCTGTTTCACACAATGTGGAAAGAGAGATTATATATTATGAGTCCTACGCATTATCCTTGTGGTATTGCCAGAACATCTAAGTAATATGCATTCATATTCACGATCAAGATGGAAATCCTTCTGGAGCCAACATCAAACAAGCTCCTGGTGGGTGGCATATGAGATCTATCCAATAGATCAATCATGTGAAAACTGGACAGAAACAATGGAGAGATTCAATTTTTTGAATCAATCCTGGTTCAAGTTATGGATTGACGGATACCTTTGAAAAACCAGTCGTTGTGCTTAAAAACTCTTTTGTTTAGCACATCGACTGTGTACTTATTTCTCAAAATAAAAGGTGTTTATGATTGATAATTGATTTTCTTTAAAACCTTCGTTGTATTGCAAAAACAATTTCTATTGAGAAATACACGATTGTTTTTGAAATCTTTCTTCATCAATCAGTGAATCTCGTTTCGCTCGTTCACTTACTCCATGTTGTCTTCTTTGAGACGTTCCGGTTTGAGAATAGCTAGGACAGCTGCGAAACCCTGTCAAGGAAATTCTTCTGAATTATACCTGATCACGCGAGCGTACTTGTACTGATCAGCGGGGAACCGTGGGCGTGTACCTCAATTCAATGAAAGTGATCAAGACACTTCCGTGCGATTTATTGCTACGTTGTATGCTTGGTACACCCAGCGTTTGCAGCTGATCGAATGGGCGCGGTCAATCCATAGCCGCATGCTCACACAACACATTCATATCTAAAGAAATCATGATTGGTGCATCAATGACTGATATTTTCACTCCATGCTTGCGCACCTTTCTGGCTGCGCCAATATCATGAATCAACGAAAGCTTCCGCTACTCTGATAAGAAGAAATCATGATCAAAATGAGCATGTCGGTCCAAAAGTCACTACATCACATAATACCAACACCACAATGGATGAGTCAGAGATTTAATGTTGCTGATGATCTTAAAGGCCTCAAAACTCGTATCACGTGGATCGATTAAAGACCTCCACTCAGTTATCCTAAACATGCAAAATGAAGAATCAAATGACTACGAGCTCAGAACAAGAATCCAAGAACAATCTCAATGATATATTTGTTTGTTTTTCTATGTAATTTAAATGTATGTTTGAGGTGACCTCCCTTAGGGGAGATTGTTAGGATTTGGAAAATCCAGTAGTTAAAGTCTCGGTCACCTCAAGTATATGTAATCGTTAGAAAGCTCGTATTCGTAGTTATTTAATGTTAAGTAGTATTTAGTTAAGTAACACCGTGGAGGACGGACGGTCTTTACCCACTGTATGCCTGATCCATAGCCCGTCAGGTGGCGTTTTAGGTAAGTACTATAAATACTCTCTACCTCCCAAGGTAGGGAGTTAGAGCTCATAATAAGATTTCTCTTTCTCTCACTAAAGTTCCCTAAACCTCTAACTTTCTCTCTCTAAAATACATTATACGCCTATTTAATCTTATGGTATAGTGTGTTTGTGAAATCAATATGTTACAATACTTTTATCTTGGTTTTGAATTCCTTTTCGATTCTTTAAACTAATCTAATACTATCTAATGAAAACTAGTTGTTCGAAAAATAACTCGAGACTCTATTATTGATAATCATAAAGACTTAAAGTTTGTTGAAACATCTATCTCTCAATCAACAACTTATGTCATTGATTGAGGGGGAAAATGATTTCAATTAAATCAAAAGTTATTTATCATTCAATTGTTTCAAAGATAATCATGCATGTTTATTCAATGGGTTTAAAGTCTCAAAATTCGATCCTATCGGTTAAAGCGCTTTCATAATCAAGTCACAATTCTCCTTAAAGCCTTCAAATCAATTTAAATCTCAGATCACAAATCTCATATGATTTGATAATAATTGTGTCGGGGTGTGATTTAAATTGATTTAAACTGATAATTGATAAATGGTTTCATAAGTGTTTAACATGTTTGCCTCCCGCAAGTGACAAAGCATTCCAAATTTTTTCCATGCACATATTGAGGGAGCATCTATTTTAAACCTCAAATTATTGGCTTATTGATTGGTGTCTCTAAGTGCAGGTTCCTCAATATGTGCAAAATTCTTTCAAAATTCGAAACATATTGAGGGGGTAAACTTTAGAAAACCTCATCCTTCCTCAAAATGTTTTATCCACTCAAATTGGTTGGGAAGTGATGATGATGATTTTAGAAAATGTTAATCAAAAGATTGGACCTTTCACTCTTAATCTAACAATTTCAAAATCTCTTGCTTTCAAATGTGCTAAGCAATTTCTAAATCTTTATGCATATGTTGAGGTAGCATTTCTAAAATATCAAAACAATTAAGTACAAAATGCTTTGATTCTATATCACATAAGTATCTTGATTGATTTTCAGTGGTTCCAATGAGATAGAGCGATACCAAAAGGTGACCATCTTTACTTTATGTATGGGAATATAAGGATGATAAGGTTAGGTTGAGGTCCTATGATCCTTGAGAAGGAGAGGATCTACCCAGGACAATCCACTAGATAGTTGAAGTCCTTAGGTATGATGAAAAAGGAGAAAAAGTGAGATATGGGAAGAGTGCGGTTGAACTGAGCTATACTTGGAATAAACCCAACAAGGTTCACAATGGCAAGGACATCTCGGTAAGCAGAAGAAGTGAGAATGAAAAATTGAATGTGAAAAAGTTGAAAAGAAATAGCCCTCCATTTATTCAACTTTAGAGGCGGCCGGGTTCAATTCACATACCTCTTGGTGGTTACCAAGTAACTACTCGGTATTGAAGACAAGGCGTCCATGGACCCAGTGGACTGAATGCACTTCAATTTTCCAAACCACTCAAGTTCCTCTTAAAAGGGCTTGTTTCATTCTTACGGGGAACCGACATAATCTATCGACTTTATCTTAGATATTGTTGATATTGAAGAAGGAGACCCTCTCTCTAGTCTCTGGCATAGGAACCAAATATGCACAATTGAGTCTAGATCCATGAGATCATCTTATAAATCTCTTTAGGACACTTTCAATAAGACTCTATTTACATTAATGTGGAAAGGAAAGAGATTATATCTTATGAGTCCTAAGCATTATCCTTATAGTATTGCCATAACATCTAAGTGATATGCATTCATATTCATGATGAAGATGGAAAGCCTTCTAGAGCCAACATCAAACAAGCTCTGATGGAGTGGCATGTGAGGAATCATCAATAGATCAGCCATGTGACAAAGTGAATTTGGAAACAATGGAAGATTCAATCTTTGAATCAATCTTGTTCGAGTTATCGATTATTGGATACCTTTGAAAAACGGTCGTTGTCTTGAAAAACTCTTTTCTTTAGCATCAAGTGTACTTATTTCTCAAAATAAAAGGTGTTTATGATTGATAATTGATTTTCATTAAAACCTTCGTTGTATTGCAATAAAAAATTTCTATTGAATACGATTGTCTTTCAAATCTCTTTTCATCAATCTTTGAGACGTTCCGTTTGAAACAGTTAAACGTGCGAAACCCGTCAAAATTCTTGAATATATACACGATCACGGCAGTACTTGTCTTACGATCAGCACGGGAACCGTGGGCGTGTACCTCGATTCATCGAAAGTGAAAATACACTTTTCGTGCGCTTTATATGCTTGTTTATGCGGTACACCCCAACGTTCATTTGATCGAGAATGGTGGTCAATCCATAGCCATGCTCACACAACACATTCATATCTAAAGAAATCATGATTAGTGCATCATGACGTGATATTATCACTCGATGCTTACTCTGACTGCTGCCAATATCATGAATTAGCTTCCTTCTACGATAAAATAAATCATGATCCATGTGAGCATGTCGGTCCAAATGTCACAACATCACATAATACCAACACCACAATGGATGAGTTAGAGATTTAATGTTGTTGATAATCTCAAAGCTGACTCAAAACTCAGTATCACGTGGATC
>OU343216.1:115783531-115801228 GCA_910596185.1 Chrysanthemum makinoi | reverse complement strand
AGGACTTAACCCTCGTACAAAAACAAGTAGAAAAACAATGATCCACACATAAAGTTCCAAACTTTTTGCCAAAAACAATAAGTTTAACACCTTATAACGTTGAAAGGACAAGAATCTTGGATTAAAAGGTGAAAAATTCAAGTTTTTAAGCGAGCCAAAGCTCTTATCTTTTACTGCAAACCAAAAAAAAAACTTTACTTCAAAAGCAATAACGATTCACCCAACTAGTTGGCTTATTGATACCATGTTAGGTCACAAGGTTTACCACAAGCTTATAAGAAAGAGATAAGCATTGAACAAGTAAAACCACAACATACAACGATAAAAAAGACGGTTTAGGCGTAGGTATGTGAAAGAGAATAACTTGAACAACCAACCCTCAAGTGAGGGTTATTACATAGTATTTATAGTCATGGAGCTAGGGCAACACTCCTACTCCTTCCCTTTCTCCTATGGACTTGGGCCTAAGCTCATGGGCCTTCTACATAAGCTTAAGGCTAATAACAAACATAAAGGCCATAATAAAGCTACCTATTACATATGAGTAACTAACACTTGAATAAAGGTTTAGGAGTGATTCCAACACCCTCATATGGGATAGAGACATGATATTGAACTAGCATTGGAAGATTGGTACAAAATAAGATTTGGGAACTCAAAAATCCATAAGGGGCTGGTTAAGTAGTATAAGTACAATCATCTCACTGACACAATAAACGGTGCAAGATCCAACATCAGTATTACTAGTAGTCTTATTGCTGAAGATGATGACCGGGGAAAATCATGTGATAGATGGCTTTCACATGAGTTTGGAACAGATGGCATCCGTAATTCTACAAGGCAAAAAAGGTTCGACAAATGGATGAATGAGTGCCAACGAGTGGTGGAAGGGCGATCCAAAGGCCCCACTCCGCCTCTAAGTCTAACTTAAAGACTCATAAATAAAGAAAGTGCTCTTCGAGACAAAACCCGAATATCCCTTCTTTGTTTTATTTCCATTTCGTTGGTTTTGTGTTTTCTAACTATTTTGGCAGAAACGAAGTAATTCACATCTGCAGCTTTGTTGATTCAACAGAAGTTACAGAATCATCTTGGTGATTACGCCATAACCAACCCGTTAGCAGCAGTAATTCTTGACGCATACCATTCTACGTAATACCATCTCGTGTTTGCGAATCTTCGCTTTGCGCCTTATGTCGCGTTTTACATGCGTAGAAGTCCTCAAAGAGTTAATACCTAACTTTCCTTTACTTTAATTCTTTCATTTTAAAACACAATAACCTTGTATTAGTATTTTAAATGAACTGTGTGTGTTCCCAGAAACCCTCACGAGACATCACTCGTCCACTGGGACACCAAGTGGTTTAAAAAACTTGTTGCATTCGCTAAATGCAACCGTGATTCCTACGAAAGTGAGTTAGGTTTGTATTTCATTTTTCATTTTGCTTTTAGAATTATTCTTGTCGGTAGTGTGATTTTAGGGATTGAAGTTTGTTCATGATGCTTATACAAAGCCTCTTTTCAAGGGCTTTCTTCTTTATGGAGCAAATTTTGGAAGTTCTCGCCTAATTCTACTTTTCTTCACCTTTATTTAAATGCCTAGTACAAAAGGGACTTTGTACAATTCAAGTGGGGGGACGGATGCAGAATTATCTCTTGAACATTATTTTGCCCTCATTTTTCTAGTTTATTTTGAAAAATTATGCCATTTTTAAAATTTTGACATGTTTTTCTTAACCTAACTAGATTATACCTTAGCCGAGCACATGCAACCCTTGATATTATATGGTGAGATTAGCCTTATCCGTTTCCAATATTTTACCCTAAATCCACCAAATTATGAGTGTGCGGTAGCTTGTAAACTTTAGAACTTGGCCTTTGCATCATTTCGAGACCATAGACGAGGTATGTTGAGTTAGCTCAATGTATTTGGACTTTTCAATTTTAGAAGGCAATATTATAGGATTATCACCCAAACAAAGCTACCATTATGTGTCTATCGATTAGTCACTGACTTTTCACCCCCATGTGAAACCCTTTTGTTGCACTCACCTTTATTGCAAGATACCCTAGATACACCCTTCGAGCCATTCCTTTCATTTTTTTAACCCGATATATGTTTCGATACACCTATAACCTTAGCCTACCCTGAGTCTTTATTTGTGATTGGGAAGTCATCATTTGCCTAAGTTCAAGGTTCAAGTGGAAAGGTTCGAAATCACGCCATCGACAACATTTTTCGAAGATCATTGAAGACCCCCAATTCTCCATTGTTCTGTGGGGGATATTATGTTATGTTATTGTTTTGTTGAAAAAAAAAAAAAAAAAGTGATTCGAAAAATAAAAAAATAAAATAAAAAAGAAAGATAGTTGTTATGATACTCAGAAAGTGCGATGTATTAAGCATTGTAGTATGAGCTTTATAGACTTAGTATCAAGGAGGACACCTCGGTCACATTTGAAGATTGGAGTTGGTGAATATGCCAACAGTTGGAGAAAAAGTTAGTGTGCCCATCACGAGCCCCCTAATGACACATCACCCTATATTTTCATGATCGGTTTCTTGACTTCAAAGCTTGAACTTTGGGGACGTAAGGTGATGACTTGATTATAGATTTAGACTAATTGCTTTTTTTTCATTTTACACCAATTATATATCCCATGTCTTATCCTACCCTTTAGTCATGAAGTGTGTCTAGGAGATGCAATGAGCAATCTTTGGTGTCTTGGCCATGGATTTGGTCATGTACCACTAGTTTTGTCCACTTCGCCGTGGCATGTTGATGTGTCTCAAGCACTACTAGTTTTAAATTTATACAAGGATTACCTAATTAAGCTAAGAACACACGCAAGTATGACCCTTCGTATGTAGTTAGTTTTGGTTGGTAAGCCGAGGTCGTTCACTAGGATTTGGGTGTTTTCAGTTGTGAAGAATCTATGTAGCAAGTAAACACGAAAGTGCTAAATGGTTGTCACGTCCCAAAATACCATATAAGCAACAAGTAACACGAAAATAATGATTAAAAGAATTCAATAAGATTAAAACTACACTTGCATAAACTAGTTTCTTATCCTTGATTAGTATGATTGTGTTAACCTCTTCTTAACATGTTGGTTATGATAATTAGTTGGTTATTTGTATCTTCATGTTTCTTCATGTTTCTTTGTATCCTTCTTTCTTACATCACATCTCCCACACTTCGAGTAAAGTATATAACCACAAAATACAAATATGAAGTTGCGCACCTTCATCTTTGTCGAAATGGCACACACAAATGGCAAAGTGTGGCTAACTCATAATCATCAAAAACAATCCAATCATACCAAGAAACTAGCAACCAACCATTTAGACTTTGACAAAGGGGTAGGCTAAGGTTTAAAGTGTAAAATATTTTTGTATTTTTCTGGATTTAACAAAGAGAAAGGGATGGCTCAAAGGGTGTAACTAAGGGTATCTAGCGCTAAAGATGTGCGCTAACAAATGAGTCCATATGGGTGGTTAACTAACCGATGTGGTTAGCAAATATATCATTAGATGTAAGTGGAAGGCCATTTGGTTTTATTCCTAAGGTTTCCTCTTTATCACACATATACACTTATATCACATGAAGGTTGCCTCTTTGTATCTTCATGTTTCTTCACTTTATTCGCTAGTTTCTTCACTTTTCTTCATTTTCCCTGTACTTGGTTACAAATAGACTTGCACACAACTTTGATACGATTACAAACAAAAGCATATGATTATAGACAAATAACATACATAAAAGTACGAATAACGCTACTAAAAATATGTACAATTTGCTATTACATGTTAGTAATGACGAGTCACCCCTTAACCTTTGTCGTGGTTCTACCCATATTGCCTCGAATTGTTTAGGCCTTAACTCTAGTGGTGGAGATTTGTGTAACCGCCAAGCTTATGATAGAATACATACTATGATCAGGCGATTGAGTGATCACCCCAAAATTGACACTTATAATATTTGAGAGATTTGAGTGTTTTGTTCCCCGCCGGAGGTGTTCGGCTTTGTTTTATTCTAGCATAAGGGATTTGTAAACTTAAATTTTCCAGGTTATGGGAGATATCTTTTTAGGAATCCTTCTAATAAGGTCTACTTTAGGGCAAGTAGAGTTCAAGTGGGGGGATAATTGATAACATCAAATAGTCCTGAATATTAAGTGTCAATTTCCCCAATAATGCTTGTAATTTATATCATTTATATGGATTTACGCTTGTTTTCCATTGTTTTCCACTTTCGTGTAAATTACGCATTGGAGCTAAAGAGATGCAAAACTGGAAATATCTAAAGATTTATTACAAGATGCTACTTTGAAGAAGTTACATCGTAATCATCTCACATATCCATCGAAGGTTACGGCGTAACTCTTCCCAAAGGTTACGACGTAACTATACTAGGTCAAATGAGGTTCCACGCCGCTGATACTTACACCGTAACTCAATGCATCAACTACGATGTAACCGAGTTTATTGAAGACTACGGCGTAACATTAGGTTACGCCATAACCAGCAGATCTAGTGCAAAATACGAGGAAATAGAAGGTTATGGCGTAACTCCTATATTGTTTACGCCGTAACCCAGATCTGCCTTATAAATACCCCTACCACTAGCATTTCTATTCATCCCATTCCACAACACAATAATCGAGAACGTGGGAAAAAGCTCAAGCAGGTCTAGAGGAGCATATGGAGTGTCTCCAAGGGAGAAATCACTCCCTGCACGATAAGCATTATCGTTTATATTTCTTTTACTTTCAATTCATGTATTTCATACCTTTGAATATTGAAATGATTTGCATGATTAATATGAGCTACAAGCACCCAGTTGGGCCTACTTATGATTCCTTAATTGTTTTGTCTGTGTTTACTTTACTTCGCATACTATTTCTAAGTGTATGCATGCATAGTTTTTGGTAGCCACCCTTGGTTCGGTAGTTTGAATGGTAGAGGCCAATTGCCTAGGAGATATTACCAACTCAACTAGGTGAGCGGACTGAGATGGAAGGTTAAGATATGAACAATCATGACCCTTTCTACTCTGTGCGATTTGACCAACCTGATCACCTATCGTTTGGATGAACTTAAGAATTAGTGCGTGGTTCAAGTTCCTAACGGTCGAGCATCACTATTATAAATCTAGCATGTAGCGGTACTTAATTACTGGCTTAGGACCAGGAACAACAGACTTATGAGGGGACACCGACTTCCCAGGCATTCGGTTGATAGGTTAGGCGAATTGACCAAATGTTGTCCTCTCGAATTTGACCCCACCTGAAGTAATTGGAAGTAAGTAGACGTTGACATAACTAGCTAGGAGGATTAACTAGGTTAGCACCACTCTCTATTGATTTTTTTCCTTTATTTGTTTTATTCCGCTTTTAGTAGTTTAATTAATTAAATCCCTATCAAAACCATTATTAATCTGTGACACCTAGACTTAGTAATAATCCAACACACATAGCTTGGGACGACCTCGGCTTTACCGATTACACACTACACACGCACGGGTACACGCCCGTTAGTGTAACTAGGGTAGACCATAGGTATAACGAGACATTCTAAATATTAAAAACCTGTAAGAAAACCTGTGTCACCCATGGTTTATGTTTTGCAAAATTATTTTGAGAATAAAAACATATAGGAAATCGGTCCATAGCCTAATGCTTATTCTTTAGAAAATCCATTTGTTTTTAAAAGGTTCTTATTAAACTTGTTCCTACGAATCTTTCTCAATCTCAAGTGATGAAAATGTTTCTAGTCTAGTTTCAATAAGTAAACATGGTGAGTGTCAATCACCATATCCCCATACTAGTTTGTCACTTAACTTTTTGGAATAAAATACAAGAGAAATCCTTTTGGTCCTTTTTCTTAAACATGTTTTACCGACAAATCAAACAAGACTAGTAGTTTTTCCAACAAACTCATTTAAACAAGATCATTTACATGCATCACATATGAGAACACTCCTACAATTTCCTACATCCTTACACACAAGTACATACAAGAATTACTCCATGACAATCATAACATAACACAAGTAGTAACAAGGTAATTGAAATAATTCCATAGAATGGAGATTCATGACAAGTTCAATAGAATACCTAAGCTTTGGATTACAAAAATTAGAAATTGTGGAATATAGCAACCACATGCCTCCAAAATGCTTTAGCCTAACCGTATAATTCCAAATGATTACACAATGGATGAGAATTTGTCTCACCACCCTCCTGGACGTTTCTACAGCAGTAACAAGACTTTTGGGGTGAATAATAAGGGTTGGTAATACCTTCGGTGTAAACTATTACTCTTTTTGTTGTGTCACACTAGACTACTAAGTCTAGGTTCATTTTATAGCTAAGAACCCTTAACTATCGCTAAAAACGTCCCCAAACAAGTTATTAATGGAAATGATCGGCCACCAAAGGAAAAGAATTTTGCACGATTCAGTTGTAACGCAGCCGACGGCCATGCTTTTGTCCATAACCCTCGACCTGGGTTGGGCTCCAACCGATCGGTTGGGAGTCTTTTGTACACCCAATCTTTGACTTTGTTGACTTTTCTTGATTCGCCTTTTTCTTTGCTTTCGGCGTCGATTTCCAAGATGAAACTTGATCTTTATTTGTTGTAGACACTTAGAAATCATTGCGCTTCCTAATCATTGAGTCCATGTGCTTCCTCACTTGACTTTCTTCCCGGGAATTATCCAAATGTGCATGAAATCTTCATTTGTTCACCTTTTACTTATACCGCTACATTTACATACAAATACGCTTCTTTTGCACTTTTGCAACAATTATGAGTAAATATAGCCGATTATCATACACAAAACCAACAATAACGCTACTAAAAACACTCATTTTGAGCGTTATCACGAGTGCAAAACCTTTGAACCAAAAACTCGAAAGACTGGATGATGAGAATGCGTCTTTAAAATGTCAAATTTTCAAATATGAGCAAGAAATTGCAAAAGTTAAAAATGAATATGGAACCATATTTGATTTTAATAAAAGCATTCTCATTGGTCAAAGGATATCGATCATCACAATGATTATTCACGTGAATTGCCCATACAAATGCAAAGTTACGTTCTGATACTCAAGATTTGAAACACACTATCATTGAGTTGAAAGAAAAGTTAGGAAAGTATGAACAAGATAAGGCTAGTAACACTAAAGTAATTGCACCAGGAAAGTTTAAAATTGACATTACTAATGTGATTCCTTCCATCATACGTGAGTAGTTGCCTCTTCTTTCCTAGCGCTAGCACTTCACGATTAGAAAGGGTCAAAAGAAGAATAGGAAGTTGCAACGTAAGAAAAGATCAGTAAAGACCTCATGCAGAAGATCACACAAGACTTTGAATAAGACTCATGTTGCTCCCTTAGATATTGCATTAACTAAATGTAATGATCAAAGTGATGTAACTTAATGCTAAACCTTCAAGTACCTTTGATGTTAAATTTTAAGCTTCTGTGTTATGTAAGTCGAAAAGCATGATTGTCATGATAAATGTGTTGCTAATTCTATCTTGTCTCGATATCGGAAACATAAGAATGGGATTACCTCTAGGCCCACTAAAGCTTCTAAGTCTGCAAGCTAGATAAAGTTTATTCTAATGTTTCTAAGCTAAGCATTGATGTACTTGTAACTCCATCATCAACTCCTAGGAAGTTAGTATCACCTAGTACATTCGCTAAGACTAAAGCACAAAATAGTTGGACTTGGCAAAGATGGTTGCAAAACACACTAGGATTTAAATGGTTACCCAAAATTCTTGACTTATGTGTGTCCTCGAAATGTATCGGAACCTCTAACTCTTCGGGTTCCACCTCTACTTCTATTTCACCTGTTGTATTTGTTTATTGCAGTGATACAGATCATCCTCTGATTGTTAATAGCGGATGTTTCCCACACATGATGTGCTATCTCAAACTTTTATCAAACTTGTCCCGTTCATCGGCACTTGTGTTCGGGAATGATCACTTCGCAAATATCATGGGCTACGGAGACTATATCAATGGAAACATCGAAATTAGGTGGTTTATTATGTTGAAGGTCCTGTCACAATCTCTTTCACGGTCGGGCTTTGATGAGATGATTTGGAAGTTGATTTTAGGGAGAAAATTGTTTCATCCGGATCCACAAGGAAACGATCTTATGTCCTGGAAACCGTACATCGCTTCCTTTACACAATCTCAATGCCAGACATGATCGCTTCATCTCCAATCTGTCTACTTTCTAAGGCAACATCTACAAAATCATGGTTGTGGCACAGAAGACTCTCACATTTAAACTTTTAAACCATATCCAATCTTGCCCGATACAATCTAGTTGAAGTTCTTCCAAGGTTTCGGTATTCTAAAGATCATCTATGCTCAGCTTTGAAGAAGGAAAAATCGCGCTCACTTCAAAAGTGGAACACGTATCGCAGATGTGCTTCATCTTCTTCACATTAATTTGTGTGGGTCCGATGCGGTGCGCAGACGATTAACGCAAACGCTACATTCTCGTAATCGCGATGACTACTCCGATGGACTTGGGTTTACTTTCTTCAAAGTAGGATCAAGCTCCACAAATGATCATCACCTTCTCACAAAAATTCAAGTTCAAAACAACACGGTCGACAAGTCAACAGACAAAGGAAATCAATTTGTAGACAAAACTCTTCGTGATTATTATGAGAAAGTGGAAAGCGTTACATCTATTGCACGGGCACCGGAACAAAATGGAGCTGTCAAAAGACGTTCAATGGAAGTCATGAGAACGATGTTGATAAATGCAAAACTTCTAGATTTTATGTAGTGTTGTCAACCGTATGCTAGATACGCAACCGTTTGATGAATAACAAACGCCACACCAAAACACCCTATGAGCTATTTCAGATAAACCACAAACCTTAAACACTTTTATGTATTCGGTGCTCTATGCTACCCAAATAATGATCGTGATGATTTTGGAAAGCTCAAAGCTAAAGCTAACATTGAGTCTTTGTTGGATAATCGCGGAAAACTCCAAGGGACACTGGATTTAGAACCGTCATACAAGGGAGATTATGGAAATGATTCACGCTAATTTTGATGAGCTCACAGATATGGCTTCTGAGCAAACAGTACTGGAACCCGGACATAACCGTCTCAACTTCCCTAAACCTCATCCATCACCAACAAAGCTTACAATTACCGTTGTCAAATGGAAACATTGTTTGCTCCTCTCTTTAGTGATGACATTGATCAACATGCTCCAGATGTATCAAATGTTTTCGCTGCTCAACCTGATAATATCCCAATCCCTCGATACACCTAAAAAAAGAACAATCGTTGTGAAGCACCTCCAATTGATTCTACAACAACACCCGAACAAACCGCTTCTAATGACGCTGATCCAGCTGATGATCTTCTGAATCAAGATGTACTCGCATCCGGATTTTGATGGAAATGCGTTCTTTAACCCTTTCGCTAATGAAACGATCATCGATGTTGTCAATCATCAACCAGCCATCCGAATCCACCAAATCTGCACAAATATATCAACATCAACCCTCCACACATCATTGACTAAAGACCATCCACTTGTTATATATTGGCAACCAAAACCAACCAATGTACTAGACAACGCCTTTACACTAACAGTGAACATTGCATTTAGGGCACTCACCGTCAAATGAACCCAAAAACATCAAAGATGCAATGACCAAATACAAATGGATTGAATCCATGCAAGAGGAGCTGAACCAGTTTAAACGTTTAGAAGTATAAATTGGTTGAAAGACCAATAGGGTCTATGTCATCAGTCTCAAATGGATTGGAAAACAAGTTAGATGTACCGGTTATCCAACAAGTCACGTCTCAGGCTAAGGGTTATAGATGGAAGAGGGTGTCGATTTTGAAGAATCATTTGGTCCAAGAGCTAGACTTGAGGCTGTATCTAATTTTTCTGGCATTTGCGGCTCACATGAACATCATGTATTCATCGATGGATGTCAAAACTTTTCAATGGTAAACTAAAGGAAACAAGATATGTTGTCGTACCAGCAGATTTGTTGATCCGTGAGTCCCAAGCACGCCACAAACTTAACAAGGCTCTCTGCAGCCTCAAACAAGGCCTCGGGCGTGGTATGATTTTATCCATTCTCCTTTTCATATTTTATCGAGGATCTGGTCAACCTACACTGTTATTAAATATCATGGGGCACACATTTTAATTGTTCAAATCTACGTGATGACATCATTTTGGTCTACCCACAAAAAGTACTTTAAATGCTTTTTCAAAACTTATGAAAACACATTTTGAAATGTCAATGATGGGTGAACTTACGCTCTTCTTAGGACCCAAGTTCATCAATCACCCCGCGGTGTTTTCCTAAATCACCCAAATATGCTCTTGAAATATTGAACAAACATGGAATGCAAAGTTATGAAACCTATGCAACACCAATGGCACACACTAATAAACTGGATGCTGATTTACATAGGAAATTGGTTGACCCTACCAAATACCGAAGTATTATTGGTTCCTCACGTATCTAACCCACTAACCTACATAGTATTTGATGTTTATCTTGCTCCCGCTATCGGCCGCTACCAACTGAGAACACCTCTCTCGAGGCTAAAAGAACTCCGATAAGTCATCATGGGAACCATTAATTGGGGATCCATCCGAAGGATTCGGTTTTAAACTAATAGCTTTTTTAGACGCTGATCACGCAGGTTGCCTAGATTCACATAAAAGTACTTCGGGGCCTCTACAATCCTTGGTGACAAATTGTGACACTAAGCAATGAAGAAACAAGATCAAACACAATCGCCATCGACTAATGTAATATGTAGCCATGTCTGTTGGGTACCAAGTCATTTGATGAGAACACAACTCAAAGATTATGGTTAATTTTGCGATATTGTGCACCCACACATTCGGAATCAAAGCAAATCGATCTTCGATCATCATTTCATCAAGGAGCATGTGGAAAAATGCTGAATTTTACTTTTAGGTTCTCAACACCAATGGCAGATCTTCACTAAAGCCTTCCCTCCCCAAGATTTATCATTTGATTCATGGATTGGTATGAGGTGTTTGACTCCAAGAACTGGACAAACTTTTAACACATTTCTTAAAACTACCAACACCAAAACCTCTTTTGTAAATAACTTTTCAAAACAAAATACAAAAATATAAAATCATAAATCCAAAAATATTCTTATATCTAAATTTTCTTTCAAAAACCAAACATTGCAAGTACAAATCTTCCATCAACACTGTGTTCCATCAAACCTTTCTCCATTTTCCCCGAACAAGTGTTGAGGGGAGAAAGTAAATATTTTTAATTTTATAAAACCGTGTAATTCTTGCATGTTACCAAATTATGTTGTTTCTTCAGTAATGGTGGATATATTTCTTGTTATATACTCTCCTCAACTCAAATGTTTTAAAAATTTTATCATTTCAAAAGTCGATGGGGAGTATCGTTAAGTTTCTTTCCCATACAGTTTTTTCTAACCAAAGTCGGATGTGGTCAATGGGTTCTGGTTGAAAACAAGGACTAATCTTGTCAATTTTGTAAAGTTATTTTTAACAAAATCACCACCTAACTAATTCAAAACATTTATTTCTCACATTTGTTTCATCTACCAACCAAGATCCGTACGCCTAGAACTTCAAATCCGTTACCAAATCATAAACTATAAGTTGTAATCGTTTTTCATGATCTCAAACATTGGTTTTTAAAAATCTTCAAATCCAACGGTTAAAACCTCAAAATGAGTGATTTTGGTTTATAAAGAACAGAAATCTTGTGTGTTTTAATGATAGGGTTGTATCAAACCTTCACTAATCTGTTTTAAACCCATTTCATAATATAATCAACCCAAACCCTTTGAACCTTTTGAAATTTTTAGGGTTTATGTTCGAATTAGGGGTTTTCGCATAAGGTTGTTTTAGTGCAATTAGTTGGTCATAATAGGTTTAGAACAATGTTTATTACACGAAATGAGCCTTGGATCCTACCCGAAACAATGTGAGAATTGAATTTTTAGGGTATTTCAGAACATGAATCTTTTGATTCATTGGGATTTGTGTTATAACTTGTTGCTAGCTATTCATTAGACATCTAATAAATAAACAACTTGTTGATTTTCACGGATAGATTGGTTATGTGAGAACTAGGTTTGGGTTTGTTAGTCTTACCTAAGTGCTTTTACCTCACAACTCTTTCTATCTTAGAATGTTTTGTTTCTCTAAAAAAGTTATATTGTCATGTAAATCATGGTTTTAAAATATTGCAGGTTGATTACCAAGAAAGACAGAAATAAGGTGTTCATGGATTACGATATGGAATACCTTATGCGAAAGGTTACGGAGCAATTTAAACTTACGCATAAGGGTCTAACTTGGGACTACGCGTATCCTAGAAGGATATGCGTAAAAATGATGTTTACGCCTAAGGTCTACTTTCCACAGCAACCCTTTACAACTCGCTTGCCTAAGCTACATGCTATTGCTAAGCTGCTATAAGGCTTTTACGCAGAAATTATCATGGGTTTCTTAAGCTTAGCCACTTAAGGTCCTACGCCATTGTTTCGCATAGCTCACTGCTTACCTAAGCCAACTTGTCACTTTATTTTATTTTACCATAAGTCACAAACCAAAATGTTACTTGTAAACTATCAAAAGTTAAAATGTTGTGTGATTAAGTGAAATTTGGACATTAAACTTCAAAATTAATATACTCACGTAACTATCACTTCAACTTTACAACTGACTTTGCACTATTGCACTCGTAACATTCATAAACATGATAACTTCAATCAATAAATGGACATAAAACAAACTTAGACTAACATAATGTCTTTCGATATGGTTCTTGTTTCAACATCTTTCATCACGCGAAATGGACGTCAATTGGAAACTCACCCCCAAATGAACTCACGATGGCAGATATTTCCCTGCTGGACTACCACAAAACTATTGGGACAAAATCTAAGAGTCACTGATAACTTCACCGCTCAACCGCGTAATTGCAGTGACATCTCAAGGATCATCCCTTCCGACTCATGCTCACTAACTCTCGCCAGCACCAGAGATATACATCCATCAGTTCTGGTACACTATGGACAAAATCAATGGTCAAGATGCAGTGAAAGTGACCATTGGCACCAAGGAAATCCAAGGAAATGGCATGGATCTTCGTGTCATCTTCTTCTACCACCATTCAGTCTACCGACACGTTCCAACTCCTAGTGAAGAGGAAGTAATGCAATTTATGGTTGACATTGGATATGACGAAGCTTCTGGCATCATCACCAAACATGCTAGTGTTGATCTCAAGAACATCCCACAGCCCTGGAGGACTCTCTACATCATGATTGCCAAGTCTATCTTAGGGAGAGATAACGGTCATGAACACCCAAAGTCGATGCATCTTCAAACCTTTTGGGGAATGGTTAATTGCAAACACATTGACTATGCAAGCTTGATATGGAAAGACATGATGCAACATTATATGAAGCCTGGTTCCAAGATTCCCTTATCACATATACAAAGTTGTTAATCCAAAATATTCTAGGGAAGCACCGTGACATCCCATGAGAATCAAATACCCCAAACTCACCTCTCAATGTTGTATGAGCCTACCTTGAATACCTGAGGTTCAAAGACTCCTTCAACCCATAAACAAGGTACGAAATTATTTGATTGCCTGATAACTAAAGAAATCAAGGTTCTTCCATCGTACCTTCGTTATAAGGAAGCTGTGACTGCGGGAAGAGTTGGGTTTATGGAGGAAAAGACTACTTCAGTGGCTACCACAAGGGCTAAGAGAGCAGGAAGCACGGGGAGTACAAATAAGTATAAGAAAAGAAACCCACCGTAGTAAGAGGAAAGTCCTCAGATATCTCGTCCCAGTTAAATGCAACCAATCCCACATGACGACATCATCAAACTAAATCATGAGGGTGACTATCTATTCAATAAAAAGATACCTTTACCCGTAAGTCGAGAGGACAAGGTCGCCAAATTCCCATCAAAGGGAAGAAGCTGCTGGAGGAAGAAGAAGAGTCAGATGATGAGTTGATCCTAAGGATGAACAAAACAATTTCAGAAAATCTAAATCAACTCGTGATGGAACAAGCTGCCAAAGACTTTGGAATTCAACAAACCAAAGGCCCCGGAGGTTCCAGCGGTGGTATCCCTCGCTACATCAGCCTTTGATCCGGTTAATCAACCCGGTAAGGGAACTGGTGCCACCACCAAGGAATATGCGAAGTGCATGCAGCAAGAGGATGAAGTAAAATTCAATTTTGAAGATGAAGAACAACAGACTGATGAGAGAATAACAGAGGAAAACGCGGAGGAACCTGCAAAGAAAGGGCTGCAGAAGAAGAACTTGCTAAAAAGGCGTAAGAGGAACGCATCGTGAAGGAAGTAGATGACTCACATTCTACAATCTCAACACAATCCTAGCAACCGGAGCAAACCCAATGATCCTTCCAAAAACAACCATTTGCTTTGTCAATCAAGAAAAAGATTTCATTAATATGGCATCTCAACCAAAGCCAAGATCCAAAGTCGTGCATCAATCCAGAAACGTAAACAAAGTCTTAAGTACCTAAAATTGAACATGCTTGTCAATGAACTTGGTCAAGAGATGAACATGTTCATAGAGGAAAGAGATCAGATAAAGTTATTCCGAACAGAGACATTAAAGGATAAATGGACGAGCGATTAGGGACTATATCATCACTTCATTCTCCAAACTGTCCCTGGAGTAACTAAAGAAATGTTCTCAAGACAACTCTACCCAACATTGAGAACAACATCGGTCGAAAACAATTACAACAAACATCGGTGACTATGCAAACTCCTCGACTCCCCCGCCCCTCATGTCACTGAAGTTAATCTTTATATCATACCGACATACGGGTCTCCTCTGATCTCCTACATTCACATCTGATAAATCAAAGCTTTTGAGGCACTTCTTGCATATCAATCAAGACAACATGCAAGGAAGCAAATTGTCGAAAAAGTGACCAAGAGATGATGATGACACGGATAAAGACCCGCATGCAAAACGTCCAAAGAAAAATGGCGAGTCATCATCATCCATGCCACCACCACCATTGGAAAAAACCGGTGATTACTTCACATATACCGGTGGTGAAGATGAAGAAAATCCTAAGCCCCAACAACATCCATCACCTCAACCATCACCTCAACAACAACCAGAATTATCCTCCCGACCAGAAGAAAAACCAAGTTCAGTCCTCCCTGATTAGATGAAGACGGCACGAGTAGTAAGGACTTCAGTAAGTTGGTGATGCTACTAGATTACCGGAAGGTAAGTAAGAACTAGTAGACGGCCGTATCTATGGAGCAAGTAAAGACGTCCAAGATCGTTCAAAGTCAAAAGATGACGAAAAAGAATTAAACAGATCAAGAACGACGCGTCCCAATTGTTGAAAGACAAATCCAACAAAGGCTATTGAAGTCGAATATCATCTAGACAAGATTGCATGCCATGTCTAAAACATTGACTGGCTAAATCCGAAGTTAACATCAATGTCAAGAAAGGATAACACTTCATGATACACCATTGGACAAAACACTACTAAACCATTGGCCAACAGAAAACCTAAGATTCCATACCGCTTATTCTTTTAACAACGCACGAGTTTCTACCACCTAGTAGCGTCAGTAAAAAGTATGCTACATTACTAACCTTCAATATACCAACCGCAATCTTTCTACCAATGTTTCCATTGAGGAAGATGCCACCAAACTGTTCGTTGACAATGTGGTGGACTATGATCTTGATACGGGCTATTGGATTCATCATTGGCCACCAAGGAGAAGATTGTATACGAAGTGCTTAAGTTCAAAGGTCGAGCAAGGAGGTTTATAGTGATAAGAAGATCGTTGCTATCATGAAGATCACATTGGCTACGAAATGGGGTTATTCATTCTTCATGGCATACGATTTAAATCCACAAATTTTGCGATCATATCAAAATGGTTCGAAGTGTCAAGGATTCTCGCGGATGAAGGACCGTGCTAATTCTCCACATGCTCATACCAACATCTACCCAAATGAAGTTCTCTCAAAAGGAAACTCAAAAGTCAAAATGATTCTTCGTCAATGCTAAAGAATCTTCAAAGTTAAAAGACTAAGAGAACTACATCACATCTGAAATCCAAAGTCAAAAGGCGGTGGAGCATGTTAGAAAGACGTGGAGACATCTGAGCAACCTAGCGGATCGGAGGCATACAAAAACATATATCACCACATCCACCATAAGAACAAAAAGAATAAAGAACTACGATTACAAAGACATCATACCTAAAACTTCAAAAAGAAAGATCCATTCTACGGGGAGATTGTTAAATCAAAAGCATATCTTCTCACTAGAAAGAAGAATGCTAGAAGACGCCAAGCAACTGCTAGTATTACATCATCACCAACAATTCAATGAAGATTGTTGATTCATCACTAACACTTAGGGGGGATCTTAACTTGTATTTCAAGTGTGTTAATAATATGTAATTGGTTGCTTAATTAGGCATTTATGTTAGTATTAATAGCTCAGGCAGTAAAGCCCATGAGCCTATGCAAAGCCCAATAAGAAATGAAGGGACTAGATGTGTTGCCCTAGCTCCCTTTCCCTATAAATACATTGTATCCTCTCATTAGAGAGGTTGGTTGTTCACTTTATCTAAATCCTACGCATAACCTTTCTATATTATCGGGTGATATTGTGTCATCCCTCCTTCTTCATCTATTTTACATCATCTACATACTTGTGTTAACTTATGGTGACCTAACACAAAAACACAATAAAATGACACAACACACGATACCAAACATAGTTAGTACATGTTTATTTAGTTATAAATTCTTTTGACCCTGTTCATCAAAAACCCCTAAAGTTGCCACATGTACGCAGCCATAAAGGTCTGGTAACGAGGCTAGACAAGAGACTAAACGAGTCATACCCAAGCTCCATTTACCTTATCAAACCCCATCTACAAAAATATTAAGAAACCCTAAAAGTTCGAATAGTTTTGGATGATTTGAGGTGTTATCGAAGGTTTCTAGGGCTTATGTAGTACATGGATGGAAAGAGGAGAAGAAGATTCTATCAAATGGTGGTGGAGGGGTAGTCTCACTCACTGGAAAATGGTCGGAAAGGGGGCGGGTCATTTATAATGGTGGCCAGGTTAGGGTTTGTAGAGGAGAGAGAGAGAGTAGAGAGAGAAAGTGGAGTAGTGTGTGTGTTTTTTAGAGAGAGGAAGTTAAGGAGGTTATGAGGAGGGTTAGGGTGTATATAATTGGGATAGGACTGATGCAAGTTTTACGAATAGGTTTTAATATTTATAATTACTCGTTATACCTATGGTTACCCTAATGCACTAACGGGCAAAGTTACCGTCGTGTGTAGTGTAGTATTTTGTTAAAACCGAGGTCGTCCTAAGAGTTATGTGTGTGGATTTAAACTAAGTCTAGGTGTCATAGATTTTGATATGATTTCATATTGAACTAATTAACAACTAACACGATAAAGGCAGGGTTGTGATCAATAGAGGAGAGAGGTGCTAACCTAGTTAATCATCCTAATGAGTAGTTTTTACGCTCTAATTACTTCCATCACGAAAGGTCAAATTCGCTAGGACAACATTTTGTCGGTTCCTGT
>OU343216.1:115727492-115783431 GCA_910596185.1 Chrysanthemum makinoi | reverse complement strand
TCTCATTATGAAGATAATCAAATGGATCTCGTAGTTATATTTGAAGATCAAGATGACCTTATGGTTAACTGTATTAATAAAGTTGACTCCGTGGTTATATTTGAGGATCAAAATAATGATTATGTAGAGACTCAAGTTGAACAATATGAACCTTTGTCTAATCCAGATCCCTGGCTCATGACCTTATTTCAGACCACCCAATATCAATTAGAGAAGTGCACTGAGATTAATAATAAACTTAATTCTAAGATTGCATTGTTAACAAAGGACAATGAATGCTATAAGTTACAACTCAAAAATTTTGAAACATAAGAGAAACGTGAATACATTTTTGAAGTCGCTTTTTCAAATTCTTACCAAAATGAAAAATCTTTGGAAATAAAGATACGTTATCTAGTTGAATCCAAGAATGAATTGCTTTCTCAAATAGAACAACATAAATTTGATCATCAACAACAAATTAATGCTCTTACTTCAGAAACACAAAAAGCCAAGTATCTTGATGAAATTGTTGATTTACAAAACAAAATCAAAGAGTTTCGAAAATTTTTTTATAAACATGGTGAGTCAATCACAATAATTCAAAAGATTACTTTTAAGCCAAATCCCGATGGATATGGGTCAATTCTTGCTGATTACAAACCACGTTTTCTATAGAGCATTCAAACCAAATCCTAAGTGTCCAGTCTTGAGAACATAGAATTGATGATTCCATTATGAATGTTTTTGAATATAATTGTGAAGAGGAATTCTATGCAGAAGACGAGAGTCGATTGAAAATGGAAAAAGTTGAATATAACAAACCATTTGATTATTCAAAAATGACTTTTGTTAAACAACATGATACTACTAAAATACCTTGGGTCATCACACCAATTCCTGAGTCCTCTTCTGATGTTGGTCCCTGAAACAATGTTGCACAAATTAATAGTCCTTTACCTTCCTTCAGTGAAATAAAACCATTACCCGAAAGATGTCAAATTCTGAAATATTTTGATACTTTTATGTCTGACATAAAACTTTTGGAACAGGAAATTGAATTTAATTTTGAAATAAAAGCTGAACATTTTCAATCGCCATATGCGCAAAATCAAAGAGATATTTTTCAGAAAAGGCTTTTACCCCATGTCCGAAATTTACTAATGTGTGTGGTATGTGCTAAAACACATACCTTTTCTTTATCAAAATAGACCCAGAATAACCAAGAAAAAGCCGTTTATTGCTAATATTTGTGGTTTTCTTGAGTTTGTGCTTGTGCAGGTATAGATATGTAAAAACACCAAAGAGCCAAATCGAGGCGTAAATCGAGCGAGAGATTAAGAGAGCTTAAGCTGAGCCGGAAGGTCAGAATTATGCATTTATGAAGATTTCTAATCTCTGAGGATGATTTGTGAAGATTTGAGCAAAGTTTGAAGAAATGTCAGAAATGACCCCTCTAGTTTCAGCATTTGTCAGAAATGACCCTTGAAGATTCAGAAATTTGCAAATTAGCCTTGGTCTATTTAAAGATTTTCAAATTCAGTCCTTGGAGGAGATTTTCTGAATTCACACCTTTGGTCCCTCAACTATCCGGATGTACAACTTTAGTCCCTTGGATTGCTACTACTAGTCCATTAATAATCCATTATATCCAATCCAATAACTTAACAAAACCTCATGGCCAACATCTAAAATCAATCCAACACCGGCTAATAACCCCACCAAACACACCTTAACCCAAGTATCCACCAGTCAAGGACTAATACCGGTCAAGTTTTTGAAATATAATTAAATAACAAAGCCCCCAAACCACGGGGCATTGTCTTCCACACTTTGCGTCCAACCAAACACCACCCATTTTAACAATTCACCTCCCAACATAAACCTCGTACTAGAATCATTCTAGAAACTCTTTCCAGCTGACTTGTCAAGATAGGTGACACGTGGCCAATTCAAGCAACTCATTGGCGAAACACCTATTGAGCTAGATGGTGCAATTTGATTGGTGAAAGTGATGATGGAGGAATGAGTGGCTCTGAATTTGCTTCTAGGATCTTCTCAAGGGCATCCCAAGACCTCCTCAAGGCTATATAAGGACCCTCTTGGCTCATCAACAATTCGTGCAATCCTTTAATTTCATTTTAGCTTATTATTGTTGTTTTTGTTGTTCTTAAATGTCTTTAAGTTTTTGTTGTACTCTCAAGTTCTTGTAACCTATATCTAGTTTTAATAAAAGTTTTAGCTTTTTGAATTTTATCTTGCCTTTATGTTTTTAAATGAATAATAAGCTATATTTGAATAATGGGATGAGCTTATTTTAGCTTATGGTAGCTCTAGTAAGTTTCACATTGCACCTCACTATCACTTACAATCAATTCATTCTCAAAACGCTTGGTCAACGAGTCAACAAGAGCTCATGATTGGGTCAGAAATGGATATGGGTTGATACTGATGATGGTTTTGGTTATTAGTTGGTAGTTTGGTACTTGTTACTATGCTTTCATTTCATTGGACTCTTGTAAGTTTGAGCTTAATTTCATAACTAGCTTCATTAATAGTAGCAGTTTGCATTTACTTTAGATCTGTTATAAAGTGGTATAACTTGCTGTCATTAGCCTTAATATAGTATGCTAGATCTGTTTTGATGAGAAAATGAGTTTGCCATATTGAAATTGTTAGATTGGATAGCATAACTGTCATTAAAAGGGTGTTTTTGGTTTGCATGCTAAATCTGTCTTCAAAGCTGTTTTGGTATAAGTTTGTTGTAGCTTTAGTCTCTAATATCAATAGCATACTTATTCTAGTCACTTTATTGCATCAATAAACATTAAAAGTCAAAACTTGCTTGAACCTGTCTTGATTTGCCTACTGTTGGAATCAGTTTACTCAAAACCACTCAAATAAGTCCAAAACTTGTTAAGCTTGCTTGATAAACTTTAATTACATCATATTTCACCAAGATCAATCCTAAATGTGCATTGGAATCTCATCAAAGTCAAAGTTTAACTGATTTCAAAAGTCAAAAATGTGTCAAAACTCAGTTTTTGCAGAACTTGCAGATTGTGCACAGGTTTCAATAAGGGTTTGTAGGGTCTGATATTTGGTCTATAAGTAGTCTACCAGGTGGTCTATAAGACCTCATTTCTGTTTTTGGCTAAAGTTTTCTGGATAAGCTAGTGTATAAGCTTAAAGTTGGAGGTCTGATCATTTGCTGTCTTAATCAGTTAACCCATTAAGTTGTCAACTGCTTATCAGAGGTTAGGAGTAGTTGTATTTAGCTTATATTAGCTTATATTAGTATAATTTTAGGTCTGTAGAAGTTTGGTGGCTTATTGTTACTGTTTGCTTATTTATAAGTGCTTATTTGGTATCCAATTACACTACAGCTCTTGATTCTGTCAAATAAGCACTACATTTCTTATTTTTCATAGAACCGGATATAAATTTCAGAGTTTTCCTGAATTTTTCATTAATTTTGGTCACCATTTAGTATTTTTCTTAAGTAAAAATAGATTTTAATCACTTTTAAATAGGTTTTATTGCAAATAATTAAGAAAAAGTTCAAAAAAAATAATTTTTCAATTTTAATAGTTTAAGATAAATATAAAAAGCATAAAAAAGATTTTTCCATATTTTTCCCCTTTTATTTTGTATTTTTCACAATTTAAATTAGATTAAATTAGTTTTAAATTAGTAGAAAATAGGAAATTAATCTGAAAAATACAAAAATAGTTTTGAAAAGTCTTTTATGATATTTTAGATTTTTAGAAAGTAATTTCATATTTTTCTCCGTAAATCTCATAATTTTTAGTAATTTAATTTAGTTTAATTAGTTAAAAAGTAGTTTTTAATTTAAATAAAATTCAGAAAAATCCAAAAAAAATTGTTTTAATTCTAAATTAGTTTTTAACTATCATTTCTAGAGTAAAAGTAGAATTAGGCATTTTTAGGGTATAATTTAGACGTAGTTGCATTTTAAGTACGTTTATTAATTACGTTTTAGTTATAATGCACTTAGGATTTCCCGTAAAATAGATTCCCTTAATTACTTTCCCCATTCCCGTAGTTTAATAATCAAAATCAAACAAATCAAAACATCGAGCATTAAATTCCAAACCAAGAACGGCGTTGGCAATTCACGCCTCGTTGGGAAAACGATTCGGGTTGTCTCAGGTATACCAATCACACACGGGATTTGATTTATTATTCTTTTTCCTAAGAGAATTTGAATCTATCTTCGTGATTATTTTTGATATCGATATTGAGGTTTTATCCACACACATAACCCTTAAGCCTTCAATTTACAACGAATCAAATTTTGGCGCCGTTGCCGGGGAGGTTGTGTCACGACAATATCGTTTGAGGTTTGATGATTAGTGAGTCGAGATCCTTCATTCGTGAAGTTACTATTTTTCTATAAATATAAAAAGTAAAAAAATATTTTCCTTTTTCTTTTGTATATATATATCAGATTAAAAATACAAAAAGATTTTCTCTTGTGGTTTTTGCTAATAAATAGAAGACACCAATTATATAACATTCTCAACGGAGGTGTTATCATTATAAGTTCCCGAACAAAAGATCAAAAACTTGCCTTTGTGTCGCTTGTAGATTTATTTACTTCTATCGATAAACAAAGCGTGTGGTGGGTATAAGGACGGCGACATTAAATTGCGGCTGTAAGAAGCGGGTTTTAATAAGCTGCGCGACCTACAAAGCTTCTCCGCTCGCTTGTGCGTTTGTCTTGTAGAGGTGATTTATTCACTTGGGATTCTTGGTTTAAGTTCACTTTGTGTTTCGAATATCGGTCTCTTTTAATTGCCTTGATTTTTAAGTGCATGCGCACTTCGCTCTCAATCACGGCGTAGAAGAGAATAGACGTACCCGATTACGTACTATGTTGAACCCGTCATGGGCACTCGAACGATGAACGAGTTACTTCAAGCTCCCGTAGACGGCTACGGTGATGCCATCGTACTTCCACCACTTGACACAGAATTTTGAACTAAAAACGAACTTAATTCAATTGGTTTCAAATAACCTTTTTGTGGTTTAGATCATGAGGCCCAGCACACCTCCGTTGGTTTAATCAAGTTGCTTCTACGATTAACTTTCGGGGCGTCACTCATGAGTCAGTTAAGTTGAGATTGTTTCGATTTTCCCTTGAGGGGGCGGACTTGGCTCGAAAAAGAACCCCCTCAATCAATTACAACATGGGAAGATCTTTCTTAGAAATTTGTGAACCAATTCTTTCCTCCGTCAAAAATAACAATGTTACGAAATCAAATCATAAATTTTCAACAAAAATTTGACGAGAGTTTTGGAGAAGCATGGGATAGATTCAAGGAACTTTTACGAAAATGCCCGAATCACGGTTTTACCGATCTTCATCAGATTGATACGTTCTATAATGCTCTTACCCCATCCGATCAAGATTAAACGCGGCGCGGTGGTAATATCTTGAGTCGTATGCCCGCCGATATTAGAACGATTATCGAAAATAAGTCAAAAGTTTCTTCGTCTAGGAACCGTCCGGTTGTTTCTAAGATCACTACTAATGATAATTACGGTTTGAAAAGTGAGTTAAGTGGGCTGGTGATGCTATTAATTCTATGATGAGAGTTTAAGATTCATAAATCCGAATCCGTCAAAGCCGTTTCTGAAACATGTGTTATTTGCGGTGGTCCTCATCCGTATTATAATTGTCAAGCCCCAGGCGGCTCCGAAATTCTTCCGTAGCATCTGCTAATCCGGTTCAAAATCAGAACCAAGGATACCGTGCCAACAAATGGGACCACCGGTTTTGCACCCGTTCCTCAACAAAACCAAAACCGTTATCAAAACCAATCTTACAATCAAAACCGAGGAGCCAATCTCAATCATGGTAATCAAAACTACCAAGCTCCTCCAGCTCAAGTTTATCAACAAACACCTCCTCCTCAACAACAATATCAATCACCTCACCAAGCTATTTCAAACAATGAGTTTCTGTCTTACATGAAGAGTTCTGATAGCATCATTAAAATTTGCAAACTCAAATTAACGGCATTAGGAATGATTTCAAAAGAGATATGGAGATTCGAATAACAAGCAGATGAGAGAAATTAGGGATATGATGGCTAGTTACTTTCAAGCCAATTCACTTTTTATTCTCAACCCTCGGGTTCGGTTCTCTTCAGTAATACGATTCCTAACCGAGAGGTGACATGAAAGCTATCACTACGGTGGTGTTGCTACGATGGACCCACGTTTCCTACCACTATTTCTTCTTCTCCGTCTGGTGTGGTAGACCGTGAGACTGGGGTGACAAAGGACCGGTGCTTCCTACGATAAGGGGAGTGCGAGAATGTCCAACCCACGGTTGTCCCGACTTCTGAGCCGAGGATGCTCGGTTAAAAGACTAACTCAAAAACAACACTTCCGTACCCGTCAAGAATGAATGATCAAAAGCAACGTGAACAAGCAAATCTTCAAATGGAAAAATTCTTTCAGATATTTCAAGATCTTCACTTCGAAATTAGCTTCGCGGATGCTCTTTTTCTCATGCCTAAGTTTGTTTCGACACTAAAAGGAATGTTAAGTAACAAAGAGAAAATTGTTGATTTGGCAAAAGCGTCTTTGAATGAGAATTGTTCGGCGGTTATTCTCAAGAAACTTCCCGAAAAGTTAGGTGATCCCGGCAAGTTCCTCATTCCGTGTGATTTTCAAGGAATTATTCAGTGCTCCGCCTTGGCCGATCTTGGCGCGAGTATCAATTTGATGCCGAAATCAATTTATGATAAACTTTCATTACCTCCACTTACCCCGACATGTATGACCCTCGAGCTAGCCGACCGTACTACGACTCAACCAATCGGTATAGCCGAGGATGTTTTTGTTAAAGTGGGGAAGTTCGATTTCCCCGCGGATTTTGTTGTCGTTGATTTCGATGCCGATCCTCGTGTGCCCCTTATTCTCGGAAGATGTTTCTTAAGGACGGGACATGCGTTGATTGATGTGTATGGAGGAGAAATTACTTTAAGAGTTGGAAAAGAAGCCGTCATGTTTAACGTTAACAACACTTCTAAATCTTTTACCAAACAATATGATGTGGCCAAAATCAGTAACACCGAGGTAACAAAGGACCCGGGAATTCCTACTAATAACGGAAGTACCAAAAACGTCCAACCTCCGGTAGTTCAAAAAGTTGGGCCTAAGACATCGAGAATTGATTCAAGACTTTCACGTTTCACGGTTAAGAGTTTGTCTACGATACATCTGAACAAAATAAGAAACTAGAAAAGGAGACTACAACGGTTGTGGTGGAAAATGCTAGCTCTAAGAGCACACCAGTTGTCCCACCTCGCTTTCTTGTATCGGATTGATCTTGTTCCTAAAAACACCAAGTTTTCTTTGAGTGGCAATCCCACTCCTTCTTCTGAAAATATTCCTTCCCATACTCAATATGAGGAAGATGATTCTATCATGAATGAAATTGAGGCTTATTTGAAAAGTGATTCAGTTTCACCGGAAATTGATAATTCAGACATTGACATCGAGGGAGATATTCGTTTAATTGAAAAAATGCTTTACGGAGATTCGAAAAGTTATTCAAGAAGTCAAGCCGTCTTTTAATCCTGGGCGAGCTCAAGGATTCTTCCATTGATTTACTTCTCGAGGAGTTGCCGATGAACTTCGCTCACATGGATCCTCTTCCACCGGGAAGTGAGGATGATATCTTTGATTTTAGAGCCGACTTACGCGAAATTGAATACTTGTTATATCAAGATCCGTCGATTTACTTTGAGAAGTTCACCGATGAACTTGCTCCCACCAACTCGATTCTTTCGAGAATGAAGAGAATATGATGATCCGTTTTCCCAAAGAAAGATAAGGAAGTTAAGATTTCGTGATGAGCTTGTTGATTGAGGTCACACTATATTTTATCCGAGAGTGATTCCTTTTCTCGTGAGGATTTTCACGTGGATGATACTTTGATTTCATTCCTTTCTGAGGACAAGATTTTTAACCCGGGGATACTCTTTGAAGAGTACATTCTTATCACCAAAGTTATCCGGAAAAGGATCCTATCTTGGATGCCTTCATTGTTGAACCTTTGAAATACACCTTTTTTTACCATGAGCTCCCGTCTTTCTTGGAGCATTCTCATTGTGATCCGTCATTCATTCGTCCACCCGCAAAACCACCGGATGATGGATCATTCTTTCATATCCTTGTATTGCGAGCCCGACATTTTCTTTACCACCCAACCCACCGTCTCATTCTTCGGGAATGAAGACACGTTTTTGACCCGGTATCTCTACCACTTTCTTCCCCAAGGACAAATGAATTCGGGGCGAGTCAGCTAGCTACTGGTAATCAAAAACATGGCGCTTGTGGGAGGCACCCCATGCTTATCCATCTATCTTCTTTCTATTTTCTAATAAGTGTGAAGCGAGGTCCGCCTCTTCGATTTCTCGTGTTTGGTTGTTTGTGATATTGTGTTTAGGATGTTCCCGATATGAAGACTCTCGTGCTCGAAGTTTGTCATTTCTCCACTCGAGTTTCATGATCGATGTTGATGGAAATCCGATATCCTAATCTTATCGACTAACGTTTATCTTTTAGCATACTTAATAAGCGGCTTTTAGATTTTCGTGATACCCTTGCTTTAAACATTGAGGACAATGTTTCGTTCTAGTCTGGGGTAGGGTAATCTTAGATTTGATTTGACCGCACTTGCTTATTTCTGTTGTGTTTCTCTCGTAACCCGTTTTCCTTAGAAAATAAAAAATTGTGCAAAAATGAGAAAAATTTAAAAATTTTTGAAGCTTTTGTTAAGTCTTTTTGATTGAAAAGTTGGCTAGTCTCTTAGATCAGAAGCTATAAAATGCGAATTCTAGCTCACAAGGCCAAGATTTTGCAAGTTTTCCTGAGTGACTTTAAATATGCATAACTTTATTTCATTAGACGAAACATTTGCTAAGTTAATATATGTTTTGACACCTTGTTGACTTTCATTTGGTGAGTAAGAATAGAATTCTGACTTGACCGGCGTGTTGAGCCTAGCTTGTTCCTTAACCATAGATAATCTAAAAAATTATCGGCTAAGCATCTATGGATCTCATTATTTGGGATTTTAAATTTGCAGAGATCGAGAAATGATAGAGTTACTTATGAGTTTAGATGCTAAGCGTGGAGTAGTTGGTTCTCTTTAGAGCCCATCGAAGGTACTTATGGCTTTTTGTTCCCACAAATTGTTTCACCCCATATTTGTCTAATAATTAGAGATGTTGAGTTTTTGGCGATAGTTAGTTCTTTATCTTCTTTAAAGAATCTTTGTTTTAAAAATTGGGTACACATCAAGGATCCGTAATAAATAAATGAGTAATAAGTGATATGTGGAATGTAATAAGTAAAGTTGTGAGCTGCGGTGTCGGGATCGGACCCTTGGATCTTTAGCCGGGATTGAGTGAGGTCTTAGCCTAGCCAGCCGGGATTCTCATTTCATGAAGCCTATAGTCTTGGAATTACCCCGTGAAGCTCCGTAGTCCATAGCTCATACACGTAAAAGTCTAAGTGAATGAAAATGAATGTTGAAAAAAAAAAAAAATGTTGAAAAATGAAAATGAAAAATCAAGTATAAGTGAATAAAATTCCTTGATGTGGACCTCATTTTTACGACAATGGTTCTTGACGGACAACTAATTATCGACTTAGCTTTGTATCTTTATCAGAATAAAAGTTATCGAAACGAGAATTTGAAGAAATTCATTTCTCACAAAAATAAAAAAATCTAGAGGAAAATAGGAAAATGGGAGCAAAAGGTAATTACACAAGTAACTTCCATGGGTAGTGTTAGCATCTAGAATCATATTTAACAATGATTTCGGTTTTACGCTTAGTTTGGGAGCTTGTGAAAAATCAGGGACGATGTATTCTATCTGTATGGTCACTTCACGCTGTGTTGTGTTTCTTACTCTGTGATCCTAATGTGTCGTTTGAAAAATGTTGGAGTTATTAATCGACATGAGAGTTCAACAAACCGTAATTCATAACCGGAATGTGCTTAATCGTTATATCTATACATGTGAATTAAAAGGTAAACGGGGCGTTTTAGAATTAAGGCTTTCTTAATCTCTTTTGAGGAATCTTTGCTACTTCTTAATAGGTTTAGTAGGAAGATTGAAATCCTTGGTTTTAGAAGCGTGAGTTGATTGCATTGCGTGAGGACACGGCAATGGTTTCGTCTGGGGTATTTTGGTATGTGCTAAAACACATACCTTTTCTTTATCAAAATAGACCCAAAACAACCAAGAAAGAGCGTTTATTGCTAATATTTGTGGTTTTCTTGAGTTTGTGCTTGTGCAGGTATGGATATGTAAAAACACAAAAAAGGAGCCAAATCAGACGTAAATCCGAGCACGAGAGATTAAGAGAGCTTAAATTTGGAGCGGGAAGGTCGAATATGCATTTATGAAGATTTCTAATCTCTGAGGATGATTTGTGAAGATTTGAGCAAAGTTTGAAGAAATGTCAGAAATGACCCCTCTAGTTTCAGCATTTGTCAGAAATGACCCTTGAAGATTCAGAAATTTGCAAATTAGCCTTGGTCTATTTAAAGATTGTCAAATTCAGTCCTTGGAGGAGATTTTCTGAATTCACACCTTTGGTCCCTCAACTATCCGGATGTACAACTTTAGTCCCTTGGATTGCTACTACTAGTCCATTAATAATCCATTATATCCAATCCAATAACTTAACAAAACCTCATGGCCCAACATCTAAAAATCCAATCCAACACCCGGCTAATAACCCCCAACCCGAAACACACCTTAGACCCGAGTATCCACCCAAGTCAAAGACTAATACCCGGTCAAAGTTTTTGAAATATAATTAAATAACAAACGCGCCCCAAACACAGGGCATTGTCTTCCCTGCCTTCGTCCAAACCCAAACACCACCCATTTTTAACCAATTCACCTCCCAAACATAAACCTCGTACTAGAATCATTCTAGAAACTCTTTCCCAGCTGACTTGTCAAGATAAGAGTGACCACGTGGCCAATTCAAGCAACTCTATTGGCCGAAACACCTATTTGAGCTAGATGGTGCAATTTGATTGGTGAAAGTGATGATGGAGGAATGAGTGGCTCTGAATTTGCTTCTAGGATCTTCTCAAGGGCATCCCAAGACCTCCTCAAGGCTATATAAGGACCCTCTTGGCTCATCAACAATTCGTGCAATCCTTTAATTTCATTTTAGCTTATTATTGTTGTTTTCAGTAGTTCTTAAATGTTTCTTTAAGTTTTTGTGTACTCTCAAGTTCTTGTAACCTTATCTCAGTTTTAATAAAAGTTTTAAGCTTTTTTGAATTTTATCTTGCCTTTATGTTTTTAAATGAATAATAAGCTATATTTGAATAATGGGATGAGCTTATTTTAAGCATGGTAGCTCTAGTAAGTTTCACATTGCACCTCACTATCACTTACAATCAATTCATTCTCAAAACTGCTTGGTCAACGAAAGTCAACAAGAGCTCATGATGGGTCGAGAAATGGATATGGGTTGATACGATGATGGTTTGGTTATTAGTTGGTAGTTTGAATGCTGTTACTATGCTCAGATTTCATTGGACTCTTGTAAGTTTGAGCTTAATTTCATAACTAGCTTCATTAATAGTAGCGGTTGCATTTACTTTAGATCTGTTATAAAGTGGTATAACTTGCTGTCATTAGCCTTAATATAGTATGCTAGATCTGTTTTGATGAGAAAATGAGTTTGCATATTGAATGTTAGATTGGATAGCATAGCTGTCATTAAAAAGGGTGTTTGGTTTGCACGCTAAATCTGTCTTCAAAATTTGTTTTGGTATAAGATTGTTATTGCTTTAGTCTCTAATATCAATAGCATACTTATTCTAGTCACTTTATTGCATCAATAAACATTAAAAGTCAAAACTTGCTTGAACCTGTCTTGATTTGCCTCTTTATTGGAATCAGTTTACTCAAAACCACTCAAATAAGTCCAAAACTTGTTAAGCTTGCTTGATAAACTTTAATTACATCATATTTCACCAAGATCAATCCTAAATGTGCATTGGAATCTCATCAAAGTCAAAGTTTAACTGATTTTCAAAAGTCAAAATGTGAAACTTGGTTTTTGCGAGAACTTGCAGATTGTACGAGGTTTCAATAAGGGTTTTGAGGGCGATATTTGGTCTATAAGTAGTCTACCGGTGGGTCTATAAGACTCATTTAATTTTTGGCTAAAGTTTTTTCGGATAAGCTAGTGTATAAGCAAAGTGGAGGTCGTGATACATTCTTTGTCTTAAATCATTAACCCATTAAGTTGTCAAGCTGCTTATCAGAGGTTAGGAGTAGTTGTATTTAGCTTATATTAGCTTATATTAGTATAATTTTAGGTCTGTAGAAGTTTGGTGGCTTATTGTTACTGTTTGCTTATTTATAAGTGCTTATTTGGTATCAATTACACTCAGACTCTTGATTCTGTCAAATAAGCACTACATTTCTTATTTTTCATAGAACCGGATATAAATTTCAGAGTTTTCCTGAATTTTTCATTAATTTTGGTCACCATTTAGTATTTTTCTTAATTAAAATAGATTTTAATCACTTTTAAATAGGTTTTATTGCAAATAATTAAGAAAAAGTTCAAAAAAATAATTTTTCAATTTTAATAGTTTAAGATAAATATAAAAAGCATAAAAAGATTTTTCCATATTTTTCCCTTTTATTTTGTATTTTTCACAATTTAAATTAGATTAAATTAGTTTTAAATTAGTAGAAAATAGGAAATTAATCTGAAAAATACAAAAAAATAGTTTTGAAAAGTCTTTTATGATATTTTAGATTTTTAGAAAGTAATTTCATATTTTTCCCCTTAAATCTCATAATTTTTAGTAATTTAATTTAGTTTAATTAGTTAAAAAGTAGTTTTTAATTTAAATAAAATTCAGAAAAATCCAAAAAAAATTGTTTTAATTCTAAATTAGTTTTTAACTATCATTTCTAGAGTAAAAGTAGAATTAGGCATTTTTAGGGTATAATTTAGACGTAGTTGCATTTTAAGTACGTTTATTAATTACGTTTTAGTTATAATCGCACTTAGGATTTCCCGTAAAATAGATTCCCTTAATTACTTTCCCTATTCCGTAGTTTAATAATCAAAATCAAACAAATCAAAACATCGAGCATTAAAATCCAAACCAAAACGGCGTTGGCAATTCACGCCTCGTTGGGAAAACGATTCGGGTTGTCTAATCCGTATATACAATCACACACGGGATTTGATTTATTATTCTTTTTCCTAAGAGAATTTGAATCTATCTTCGTGATTATTTTTGATATCGATATTGAGGTTTTATCCACACACATAACCCTTAAGCCTTATTTATCATGAATCAGTGTGCAATATATTGGGAACGGGATCTTCAAAAGGAGATTGGACTTATCAAAAATATTTTCGAGAAAACAGAAACATCGATTTCAAATACTAAACAGAAAAAGAAAATTTTGAGAAATCATGTTGATCGACTCTTGGAAGATGTTATCAATCTTTGATACCATAAATGTTGTGTTGTTACATACTGTTGTATATGCATTTGATTATATTGATGTTGATTCTGTTGATTCTAGTGATAATGTTAAGAATATTGATAATGTGTCGCAAATCAAATCTTTGAAAGCTGAAAATGAACGTTTGTCAAATGAACTTTCAAATATAAGACATCATCTTCTATGGTGTCAAAATGATTGTAATAATCGAGAACTTGCTTTGCAAAAGAAACTTACACAGTCGAGTTGATGTGTCTCATGTGTTGCAAGTTTTAAAATTTATAAACACGATTTATCCGAAAATTACTATAAACACATACGAGCAAGTATACTCGTTCGCGATAGCAAAGGTGGGTAAGTCGAGATAGTCCTAAGAGATTTGCATTTTAATTTGTTAAAATATTTAAGACAAGAAAGCTTGTCAAGGCTTCCTTCAAAGTTGTGGTTTACTGAAAATCAATTTTAAGAAACATATACTTGTGTAAAGTCAATAGGCAATCATAGAGAGTGTTCATGAAGGCTTGGTGTAAACTCTTGATGTGATGCACAAATCATAAGCAAATGATTTCCAACCCATTGATAACATCAAATAGTCCTGAATATTAAGTGTCAATTTCCCCCAATAATGCTTGTAATTTATATCATTTATATGGATTTACGCTTGTTTTCCATTGTTTTCCACTTTCAAGTATATTACGAGCATTGGAGTTAAAGAGACGCGAAACTGGACAAATATCGAAAGATTTATCACAGTATGCTACTTTGAAGAGATTCGTAACTCATCTCACATTCGCCGTAACTAGTGTGTGACTCAGAAAACCAACTTATCAGAAGGTTACGGCGTAACTCTTCCCAAAGATTATGACGTAACTATATTAGGTCAAATGAGGTTCCACGCCGCTGATACTTACGCCGTAACCTCATCAACTATGGCGTAACGAGTTTATTGAAGACTACGGCGTAACATTAGGTTACGCCATAACCAGCAGATCTAGTGCAAAATACGAGGAAATAGAAGGTTACGGCGTAACTCCTATATTGGTTACGCCGTAACCCAGATATGGCCTATAAATACCCCACAAACTCCAGCATTTCTATTCATCCCATTCCACATACAATACTCAGAGAACATGGGAAAAAGCTCAAGGCAGGTCTAGAGGAGCATACGGAGTTGTCTCCAAGGGAGAAATCACTACCCTATGATAAGCATTAGCGTTTTATATTTCTTTTACTTTCAATTCATGTATTTCAAACCTTTGAATATTGAATTGATTTGAATGATTAATATGAGCGGCTAATCACCTTTTGGAGCTGGCCTAGTTATGATTCCTTAATTGTTTTGTCTGTGTTTACTTTACTTCCGTACAATTATTTCTAAGTGTATGCATGCATAGTTTTTTGGTAGCCACCCTTGGTTCGATAGTTTTAAATGGCGGTAGAGGCCAATTGCCTAGGAGATATGACCAACTGACCCTAGGTGAGCGGACTGGGACGGGAAGGGTAAGATATGACCAACTGACGACCCTTTCTACTTGTGCGATTTGACCAACTGATCACCTAACCGATGTGGTTAGCTAATATATCATTAGATGTAAGTGGAAGGCCATTTGGTTTTATTCCTAAGGTCCATATGGGTGGTTAACTAACCGATGTGGTTAGATAATATATCATTAGATGTAAGTGGAAGGCCATTTGGTTTTATTCCTAAGGTTGCCTCTTTATCACACATATACACTTATATCACACAAATGTGATCTTACTACGGTCTGGTAATGATTTACAAGTACAAGTTCTAGAATAAATAAAATCATCGGCATACTCATACCAAAAAGATCCAAGCATAAAAGATGTATGCTATATATGAAACGGGCTCAAATCTCACAATTTAGTGGAAAATGTGCTAGAAAATTTCATCGATCCAAGAATGGATTGCAATATTAATTGGGACACATCTCAAGTTTTTCAAAAATTACCGATTTCACCAGTGGGTTGATCCAGTTATTCTAATATATTATCCTATACGTGTGAAAACAACTAGATCATGAAGGCAAACAAGTTCACAACATTTTAAAAATTGGCCCAAAAATTTGGAATCTAAAAACTAGTTTCGTTCTTCCTATTTTACTTCCCCCCACACTTAAGTTAAGCAAAGTCCTCAATGTGAAAAAAAATAAAACTTCAAAGCATGTAAAATAGGGAAAATAAAATAAACAAGCTGTGAGAAACAAAACCTTCATGGGCCGAAGAAATCGCGATCGAACTCCATATGATAAAATGCTACGCATAAGCTTGTGAGAACAATCGATTTCAAATCCAAGCATCCTCCTCCGTCACCTGCTGCAATTATTCAAACAAAACAAAACACACAAAATGCAAGTAATAATAAACAATTTTATCATGTAACACCCCAACACTTAAAATTTTCCAATTTTTGAAATGAATTTAAAACAGACAAACAATTAAAAGCACGGGTTGCCTCCCGAGAAGCTCTTAATTTATTTATGAGTCATTAGCTAGACTCTTCCCCGGGTTAGGATACTTTAACAATACGGTTCAAATGGGAAATTTCTGTTCTTAAACGTTGAGGGTATGGGATATTTGGTTTGTACTCCACTAATGATGGGAATACATTTGATTCTTTTGGTTTGACCAAGTGAAAGTCCCTCTTCGTTATCTTGAACGTGTGGTCGATTTCATCAGAAATGAGGACAGTTGGCGGATCTTTTTGATTTTTCGGAGGATCATTGGACTTTCCACTCCCAGTGAATACGGCATCCACATTCTCAAGGTGAGCTATAGGAAGTGGGTCTGTCCTATCATTTTGTCTTAAAGAAACCGGATTTTATGGCTCAGACCATTTGTCTTTCTTTCTTTCCAATTCTACATTCCAGTTTCCTTCAATTTCATTGAAATTATTATCACCAACATGATTTGGAGATATATTGTGTTCAGAACCTTTTAATTGAGTGGTTGGGATATGCATGGTGCAATCCTCAAGAAAAGGTGACACGGTTGGTGAGTTAGACATGATTTGGTTTGGATTTGGCGTAGTTGGAATATGATATGTCTCGTCCTCTTCGATAAATTTGACATCACCCTTATCGTTCTCGTTTCGAATTAAGGGTGGTTTGTAGGCAAATTCATGTCTCAAGTTGGATCTGTGGTATAAGGAAGAGATTCAACATGATGGACTTCCTGCTCCTCACTTAATCTTTCTATCCTCCTCTCCAAGTCTTGGATTATCGCTTGTTGGTTCCTTCTTGCTTGATTGACTTTATGTTCCAATTCAACCAACAAGTTCGTAATATTCTCATTGGCTTTCGTTTGACTAGCCATCCACTCTCTCATCATCTCCTTCAGTGAGGTTTTAGGTGTATTGAAATGTTGTGATGGATGTGGTATTGTATTCCATAGCTGATATCGAGGATAGTTTTAGGTTGGGTTGTAGAATGGAAAGGAGTACGAATTTCTGGAATTATGGTTGTGATATCCTTCGTGTTGAACTTGATTCGCGTCCATAGGATCACACATCGGCGTGTCATCCTCTACATTGTGGTTTGAAGTGTGGTGATTATTTCGCAGCTCCATCATCTCCCTCCGTATGCTTATGAATTGGGCATCGATGTTTGTGGAGAGAGCTTCCAATTTCTCGATCAATGAAGCATGATCGGTATTGATGTTTCTTCCACCGGCGGAAACAACGGCTTTTGGATTGGAATTGATCATAGAATTTTCTGAAAGATCGAGCTTGAGTTGGACCTTGTCCCCGAGGATTTTGAAAGCTTCATTTGGATTTTTATAGAGGAAGATTCCTCCAGCATCGAGATTTCTTTGATTTGGATAGTCTAAACCGTGATAGAATATTTGAATTATCGCTCCTTTTGTTAGACCGTGTCCATGACAAGTGCGAAGCATATCTTTCATGCGGAGCCAAGCATCAACGAGAGTTTCATGATCGATTTGGTGAAAGTTGTGAATGTCATTTAGGAGACGTTTAAATCTAGCGGGAAAAAAGTATCGGCTAATAAAAGCTTCTCTCATCTCTTCCCACGTAGTAATCGTTCCTTCATTTAATTCAGTCAACCAAGTTTTTGGTTCTCCAGTTAATGTGTTAGATATAGGATTTCAAAAACACACTAAACCATAACCATGTGGGATGTTAACAATGTTTAGAGAGAGAAAGTTCTAGTGAGAGAAAGGAAGAGAGTTGGGAACTATGTGAAACAAAGAAAAATGGTATTGAAGCTCCAACCCTCTACCTTGGGAGGTAGAGGGTATTTATAGTATCTTACAAACAAACGCTACCTACGGGCTGTGGATCAGGCATATAGTGGGTAAAGACCCGTCCGTTCTCCACGGTGTTACTAAACTAAATACTACTTAATCATAAAATAACTATGACTACGAGCTCTCTAACGATTACATATACTTGAGGTGACCGACTCTTTAATACATGGAATTTCTAATTCCTAACAATCTCCCCATAAGGGAGGTCACCTCAAACACACATTAAACTTACATTGAGTATAAACTGATATTACATTATAAATTGTTCTTGCACTCTTGATGTATTACTTTGCTCTAAAGCTCGTAGTCATTGATTCTTCACAATGCATGTTTGGTTAAACCAGGTGGAGGTCTTTTACTGATTCACATGATAATAAGTTTTGAGCCAGCTTTGAGATCATCAGCCACATTAAATCTCTGACTCTTCCTATGTGGTGTTGATAATATGTGATGTTGTGACATTTGGACCGACATGCTCACATTCTCGATCATGATATCTTCTTATCAGAGTATTGGAAGCTTATGTTGATTCATGATATTGGCAGCAGCGTAGCAGAAGCATGGAGTGATAATATCAGAGTCTTTGATGTACTTATCATGATTTCTTTAGAAATGAATGTGTTGTGTGAGCATGCGGCTATGGATTGACCGCTCCATTCTGATCAGCTGCAAACGTCGGGGTGTACCTACATAAGACAGTTAGCAATAAAGTGCACGAAAGTGTCTTTGATCACTTTCGATGAATTGAGGTACACGGCCTACGATTCCCCGTTGATCAGATTACAAGTCTTTACTTTGTGATCAGGTATAATTCCGAAGAATTTCCTTGACAGGGTTTCGCAGCTGCTCTAGCTGTTCTCAAACCGGAACGTCTCAAAGAAGACAACACGGAGTGAGTGAACTAGCGAAACGAGATTCACTGATTGATGCAAAGATATTTGAAAAACAATCGTGTATTGCTCAAAAGAAATAGTTTTTGCAATACAACAAAGGTTTTAATGAAAATCAATTATCAATCATAAACACCTTTTATTTTGAGAAATAAGCACACAGTCGATGTGCTAAAGAAAATAGTTTTTAAGCAAAATGACCGGTTTTTCAAAGGTATCCGTCAATCTATAACCTAAACCAGGATTGATTCAAAAGATTGAATTTCTCCATTGTTTCTGTCCAGTTGTCACATGGTTGATCTATTGGATAGATCTCACATGCCACTTACCAGGAGCTTGTTTGATGTTGGCTCCAGAAGGCTTTCCATCTTCATCGTGAATATGAATGCATATCACTTAGATGTTCTGGCAATACCACAAGGATAATGCGTATGAATCATTAGATATAATCTCACATTCCACATTGTGTGAAATAGTGAGTCTTCAAGAAATAAGTGTCCTAAAGAGATTAATTGATGATCTCGTGGCTCTAGACTCAATTAGTGCTCTTTTGGTTTCCTGTGCCGGAGACTAGGGAGAGGGTCTCCTTCTTCAATATCAACAATCTCTAAGAGAGATTCGATAGATTATGTAGGTTCCCCGTGAGAATGAAACAAGCCCTTTTAAGAGGAACTTGAGTAGCTTGGGAAGTTTAGTGCAGTGTGTCACTGGGTCCATGACGTCTTGTCTTCAATACCAGTGTTACCTTAGTAACCACCAGTAGCATATGAATTGAACCCGGTTTCTGCCCTAAGGTTGAATTATGGGAGGGCTATTTATTTTCACCCTTTTCACATTCCAATTCTTTTTCATTCTTCAACCCCTTCAGTGCTTACCGAGACTTCATGACTAGAACCTTGTTGGGTTTATTCCAGTACTAGCTCAGTCTCAGTCCGCACTGTTCCCATATATCATTTTTTCTCCTTTTTACAGAATACCTAAGGACTCTACACTATCTAGTGGATTGTCCCAGGGTAGATCCCTCCAGATTACGGATCATGGGAACAAAATACCTAACCTTATCATCCTTATATCACCATACATAAAGTAAAGTTGGTCGGTCTATTTGGTATTGTTCATCTGCCTTTGGAACCAATTGAAAACCATTTGAAAATCAATCCAGATACTTATGATATATTATCAAAGCATTTTGTACCTGAATTGTTTTTGATATTTTTAGAACAAGAGCTCCCCTCAACATGTGCATAATGTATTTGAAATCGTTTAGCACACGGAGGCAAGAGGAAGAATTGACTTCTTTGATTACCATTTTCTAAAAGATATCATCATCACTTCCCAATCCATTTGATTAGATACATCATTTTGAGGAAGGATGAGGTTTTCAAAATTTTGCTCCCCCTCAATATGTGCCTCGAAGTTTGAAAGAGTTTTGCACCTATTAGGAGGAACCTTCACTTAGTGACAATTCAATCACGTTTCAATAATTTCAGGTTTAAAGTAGATGCTACCCCTCAACATGTGCATGAGAAATTTGAAATCGTTTGTCACATGCGGGGAGGATAGCTTATACATCCTTATAAAACCTTTTATCGAATTCTCAGTATAAATCCAATTTAAATTACAAATTCTCCCCAGATCACAATTATCAAATCATTTGAGAATCGTGATCTCAGTAGATTTAAATTGTTTTTGAAAGCTTTTTTTAAGGAGAATTGTGACTTGATTTTGAAAACGTTTTAACTGATAAGGATCGAATTTTGAGACTTTAGACTCTAGAGATTTAAACATGCTTGAATATCTTTTGAAAACAAACCATTGTTTGAAAAAAATACACTTTTTAATTAAAAATCATTCTCCCCCTCAATCAATGACATAAGTTGTTGATTGAGAGATAGATAGTTTTAACAACCGTTTAGTACAAATGATTTTCAAAAATTGAGCCCGAGTAATTTTTCAAAGCAATTCGTTTTCATTGGATAGCGAGAATTTTTTATAGAATCAGAGCATGAGATTTGAAAAACAAGATAAAGCATGGCTCTGTTCTTTCTTTTTAACACGGGTTACTACCTGAAATGACAATGAACCACCATTTTTCTTTCGCTCATTTTTTATTTTTTATTTTACTTTATTTTATTTTAAACATTCGAACAACATCTAAATTCCCATATCATTTTTTGAAAGACAGCATTAAGACCGTAGATGTTATCGAATCGAGAAAAGCATGACAAAATGACAATATTTTTGAGGACTTTTCGAATTTTTCACATTTTTATGGATTTTGAAAGTTTTATAATTTTCTATTTGATTTTTGAAGGTTTTTTAATTTTGTATTTTGCTTTTTGAAAAAATATATACAAATAGATAGATGAAGAAAGACCTTCACTCCTCGTCTTCCTCTTAAAGACGTTTGAGTGTTTCTAGTTGAAGGCTATTCAAGAAAAGTCGTGGAAGAATAAAATCAAAACGTTCTCTTGGAAGAGCTTTGGTGAAGATGTCTGTTAACTGGTATCCAGTCTTCACAAAATAGAGTTCTACCACACCTTTTTCCACTTGTTCCCTGATGAAGTGATGTCGAATGTCAATATGCTTTGCCCTTGAGTGTTGAACGTTATTGCAAGAAAGAGCAATAGCACTTTTATTATCGACAGTGAGAGGGATTTTGTTGAATACAAAGCCATAGTCAGTTAATTGAGATCTCATCCATAGGGTTTGAGCACAGCAAGATGACATGGCTATGTATTCAGCCTCTGTAGAGGAAATAGAAGTACTCATTTGCTTCTTTGACAACCAGCTCACAAGCTTATCACCCCAAAACTGAGCACCTCCAGACGTACTTCGACGAGTATCTTGACACCCTGCATGATCTGCATCTGCATATGTTGTTAGTGACATACCGGTGTCCTTCGGGTACCAAAGTCCCATGTTGATGGTTCCTTGGAGGTACCGAAAGTCCGTTTAACCGCTTCAAGGTGCTTTTTGGTAGGCTTAGCCCGGTATCTAGCACACATGCATACAGCGAACAGAATATCAGTCTCTTGGTAGTGAGGTACATCGGGATCGATCATGCTACGATATTTTGTTTGGTCTACCATGATCCCTGAGTGGTCCTCATCCAGTTTTGTACGCTCAATCATGGGAGTATCAACAGGGTCACTAGAATCAAATCCAAATTTCTTTAAAATCTCATTTGCATATTTAGATTGATTTATGAAAATGCCTCCGGGACTTTGTGAAATTTGTAATCCTAAGAAAAATGAAATTTGTCCCATCATTGACATTTGAAATTTAGTGCCCATTTCATTTGAAAAACGGTCACACTCATTGGGGTCAGTCGAGGCAAAGATGATATCATCAACATAAATTTGAACGTGAATTAAGTGTTTGCCTGACTTCCTGATGAACAATGTTGGATCAACTGCTCCTTTGCTGAAGCCGGTAGACAGAAGAAACTTTGATAGCGTATCATACCATGCCCTTGGAGCTTGCTTTAAACCATAAAGAGCCTTCTTTAAACGATAAACGTGAGTAGGATGCTCTAGATTCACAAAGCCTTCAGGTTGGCTGACGTAGACAACTTCTTTAAGATCTCCGTTCAGAAATGCGGTCTTTACATCCATCTGATAGACTATCATATTCATACTTGCAGCATTAGCCAAGAATATTCTGATTGCCTCGATTCGAGCCACAGGAGAAAATGATTCTTCAAAGTCTATGCCCTCTTCTTGACGGTATCCTTTAGCAACCAATTGAGACTTGTTCTTTAACACATCACCATGTTCATCAAGTTTCACTTTGAAGATCCATTTTAGAGCAATGATCATAGCACAATCTGGAGCAGGTACTAATTCCCATACATCAAGTCGATCAAACTAATGAATTTCTTCTTGCATGGCATTGAACCAACTATCTTCATTCATGGCGGTTTTAACTTCTTTTGGTTTGATCTTTGAGAGTATGGAGTTGAAAAAGCACCATAAGGCATCGGTTGCAAGTTGTTTCCATGTGGATACTGGACGAGAGGGATTTCCAATGATGTTGTCTAATGGATGATCGTGAGTCCATTTTATGAGGTGTTCATGTGGTAGTTGTTGAGGGACTGAGGTAGCAGAGTCGATGTCTCCTGAGGAAGATGGTTCTGATGATGATTCAGGAGCAAATATGTTTTCAAATGGAGCATCTTCGGGAGTAGCAAAGGGATTGACTTCATCCTGTGAATCAGAAGCATTTCCATTATGTACACTTGATGATTGAAGATTTGTTGATGAAATAGATTGGTGTTGTACTTCTTGGCTTAATGACATAGAAGTTGAAGGGTTAATTTCATTGACAGGGATAGAAGAAGCCTCTGTTGATTGAATTGTCATATCATTGTTACTTGGCTCAAATTTTTCATCGAACATTGGATCAAACAGTTTCTTTAAATCATCTTCTGAGGGAGGTACATATGGAGTTGCTGATGAGGAGTTTGGTTCAAGAGATGAACCAATGGGACTGCTTTGAAGTGCGGGTCCTGAACTGGATTGTCTAGGAGCCATTTGACCGGTCAGCTCATCAAACGTGACGTGAATTGTTTCCATGATATTTCGGGTTCTCTTGTTATATACTCGGTAACCTTTTCTGTTTGGTGCATAGCCTACAAAAACTCCAATGTCCTCTTTAGCTTTCAGTTTTCCTAAATCTTAACCTTCATTAGTTGGATAACATAAAGCACCAAACACACGAAGGTATGATAGATCAGGTTTTCTATTATGGACAAGTTCATAAGGAGTCTTTCCATGAGAAGTGTGAATTAGAGATCGATTTTGAGTGTAACAAGCAGTGGCAATAGCTTCAGCCCATAGAAACATTGGAACCTTTGAGTAAATCAACATTGTCCTTGCAGCTTCTACAAGAGTTCGATTTCGTCTTTCAACTACACCTTTCTGTTGAGGAGTTTGTGGGACACTTTTTTGAGGACTGATTCCAACATTTCCATAAAATTCATTGAGTTCTTTATTAACAAACTCAGTTCCATTGTCAGTACTGACGATTCGAACTATTTTGTTGAGTCGGATCTGATGTTGTTTAATCAGTTTAATGATGACATCTGTAGTTTCATCCTTCGTCCTCAAAAACTTAACCCAAGTGAATCTGGAGTAGTCATCAACCACTACTAACACATATCTCTTCCCATTAATATTATGCACTCTCATTGGGCGCCTAAGATCCATATGAAGGGTATGAAGGACTTCCATTACAGAGTTTGTGGGTTTTGGTTTGTGGGCATATTTCATTCTTTTTCCCAGTTGGCAAGCTGAACAAAGATGATCTTTTTCATATTTTAATCCGGGTAAGCCTCTGACAAGATCCTTTCTGGAAAGGTTGTTTATGGTGCCAAAGTTCAAGTGATTGAGACGACGATGCCATAACCATGACTTTGTTTTAGAAGCCTTTGACAGCAAGTAGATTGGAGAAGACTTCATCATGTCTTCGATAGAAATGGTGTATAGATTAGAACCTCGAGTACCTCTTAATAATTCCACACCATCAAGTTGTCTAACGAAGCAAGTATGTTTTCTAAAGGCCACCTCTAGATCGGAATCACATAATTGACCAACAGAGAACAAATTATGACCAAAACCTTCCACATAATATACCCTGGAGATTACACTTTTGCCAACTACATAGTCACCATAACCCATAATTGCTCCAAAATGGTCGTTTCCGAATCTAACAGTCCCGATGAATTTGCTCACGAAGTTCATGAGCCGCGACCGGTCTCCTGTCATATGCTTGGAACGGCCGAGTCCAACTACCACGAGAGCGATTTGACGATCTGCAGTTGAACACATACAAGAATGGATAACTGGATAATTGGGATCCCCATGCAAGAATGGGTTCCACTTGGTTAGTCACATTAATTGGAACACCCACATCAGAAATAGAAACATCCATATCGAAGTAAGTAAGAAATGGAATCATTGGGAATAGATGCAGTGCTGGTGTCAGTATTTGACCTATTCAAAGTATGTTCACTTCTTAAGGGAATAGTTCTACCAGTAGGCATCCATTTTCTAGTGGGCATAGTCTTAGCAGTTTGAGGACAAAACTGATTATTCTTATGGCCAAAAGGTATCCAATAGTAACCTATCTTTATAAATGTTCTTCCTGTGGGTTTCCACTGTTTTCTAACCATCTTTCGTCTTTGCCTTTTAGCCTTCTTTGCACGATTATTAGCATTAACAATTTTAACTGTGCATTTGACAGCATTAGACAAAGCATTCACACTACATTCATGATTACCAACAGAATTCAAGCAGACATCATTACAAGGTTGCAAATAGTATCAGAATTGAATTAATTACTGACGCCTATGGCTAATACTAGAATCAACACGATTCGTTTTATTCGACTCAAACTTAAAGTTCCTAGATTGGTCTTCTACTCTCTTCCAATGCACATTCTTAGCTTGCAAGGTCCTATCATTCCTTGTATTGTCTTGAGACTTTGACCTGCTCGCTTTAATGTCACTGATAACTCTTGTAGAGGGAATGGGAACATTAGTTGGTTGATCTAATTTTGCATTCCTGAACTTGATGTGCAAGGATCTGAACTACTAGAAGGCACGTTAGTGTTTACTTTCTTAAGACTGTGATTTGAGCTATTTGCAGGCACACTAAAATTCACTTTCTTAGCACTAACATATCTGGAATCTGGACTACTTAAAGGCACCCTAAGGTTGACATTCATAACATTGGGCATAGAACGGATTTCATGCTTGGCACTAGGCATAGAACAAGGCATCACAGCTTTGCCTTTTGCACCTAAGGATTTTGGACATGTTGCAATTACACATTCAAGCAGCTCTTGATATCGTTTGGCCTGGAGGCAAGCAAGCCTAATTTCTCTATCAAGAGGTTTATTAATGAAATCCTCTTCAACAATCTCACGGAGACATTCTAGACTATCCTTAAGGTTAGCACAATAGTCATGAAACGCAGGTTCATTATTCCTAAGATGAGGAAGAATATATTTAACGTCACAGTTGTATTTGCAGTCTAAGGGTGACTTTGAAACAACATTCTTATTAAAACAAATGGCGGTTTCCCACTTTCCGACTTCTCAGATTCTCAATTTCCTTTTGTAAAGAAGTTATTTTTTTGTTGTTTTGGTCACGAGTGACTTTCATTGAATCATATAACTCTTTAAAGTTTCGTTTAACTTTTTCATTTTCTTCTAGAAAACTCTCGTTTTCCTTTTATAAGGCATTAACTATGTTTTGAAGATGAAAAGTTTGAGAGTACTGAGAATCTAAAGGAGGAGGCATTTGGGATCCAGTCACATTGTTCTTTTCACCCTTTAGTTGAGAGATTTGGGCTTTCAATTTTTTGATCGTGTTACAATGAGCTCGAATCTTTTCATCACGTTTGCTAATTTCAAAAACTGCATCAAATTCAGGAGCATCCAAGGATGTCTTGATATTTGAGGTTTTAACATTTTCTTTTAGATGTTGATATTTTAGTTGTAAATCAAAATGTTCAACTTCTAGTTTAGAAAGATGCTTTACCAAATTATCGTGATCATCCTGATCAATTTTCTCATTAAGTTTCAAATTAATCTTTTCAAGCTTAATGTGTCACACCCCCAAAATATCGCAGCGGAACGATAGTGTCATTGGGGTATAACGTCATAGCACAAAGTATGGATACAGAAAACGACCTCTATGATGAGACGTTTTGAAAAGTTTACCATTCGATAAATAAGTTAAAGTTTACACCACGAGAATTCACAAAGTTTGATAATACATAAAAAGTTTACAAAACATGTCGAATGGTAATTGTTAAAAGCATAAAACTCCAATGTATGCCATGCACCCAAAAGCTCCATGAAATGCTATCACATTAAGACCTGAGATAAACATGCTAAAAAGTGTCAACACAATGATTGGTGAGTTCATAAGTTTGTAACAAAATGATTTGAAATACTTAGAGAAATGTTCACCACGGCAAAGGCATTGTAAATCCACTCAGTTCCAAGTTCCCATACATACAAAACTTGCAACCTGTGTGTTCACAACCCATTGCCAAAATATAGTATGTATATCATGAATATGCGCAATATGATATATAAAAGTATAATTGTCACCACGAGGGTCTTCCAACAACTCATGTTGGGATGTTTGTAATTAATAGCCTTCCAACAACTTAATTTGGAGCCATTAATTCTTGCATGTTTGTAAATTAGTAGCCCTCCAACAACTTAATTTGGTGCCACTAATTCTAGTATGTTTGTAAGTTAGTAGCCCTCCAACAACTTAATTTGGTGCCACTAATGCTTGTATGTTTGTAAATTAGTAGCCCTCCAACAACTTAATTTGGTGCCACTAATTCTAGTATGTTTGTAAATTAGTAGCCCTCCAACAACTTAATTTGGTGCCACTAATGCTTGTATGTTTGTAAATTAGTAGCCCTCCAACAACTTAATTTGGTGCCACTAATTCTAGTATGTTTGTAAATTAGTAGCCCTCCAACAACTTAATTTGGTGCCACTAATTCTAGTATGTTTGTAAATTAGTAGCCCTCCAACAACTTAATTTGGTGCCACTAATTCTAGTATGTTTTGCAAGTATGCATATGAAATCAAATATAACCCAATCAAGTATAAAACGCAATCAAGTCTAAAGTATAAGTAATGTTGTTTGGCGAAAGAGTTTAAATGTTTGATAAATAAGCATGTATCTCGCCCCAAATAGTTTATAGGAATTTAAATGAGTAAAAGCGGGGTATGAACTCACCTGGTGCGATTGATATGTTAACAAAATGAAATGCACGAAAGTGAGGCCCGAAACTATCCGCGACCTAAAATGAATGTTATGACTTGAGTTATGATATGTTGTCGTGAATGCATGATTTTGAAAACGTATCACCCAATATGCTACTTGAAAACTAGTTATATAAAAATATTGTTACTTGAATGTGTGACGGTTCCATGTCAAAATAATTACTTTTGAGTTAATGGTGAAGATATAGTTAAGATTACGCAACGGTTTTAGTAATTGACAAATCGGTTTACATCGGACTTAACGTAATGTATACATAGGAAAACTAACTCGTTTTTAAGGTCCGTTTCCCCCGAAACGTCCGTTTAGGCCCTCAAAAACTTTGATTAAAATCCTGACAGCTTACTAAAGCTGTGAATAGTGTTTTCAGCACGTTTTTGACTCAAAGTTCGGTTAACCATAACTCACTCGTTTTAAGTCCGTTTTTCAAGTTCTTTATATCCACTCGAAGGTAATCAAGAGTACTAATATATTTTTAAACTTCGGAGACTTCACAGAAATTTTAAGGCCACTGTTTGGGTCAGTTAAAATTCGGACTGCATGAACATTTTCCGGAAAATGGTAGTTTTTAAATCGTAACTGGAAAACCACGTATCTTTTTCGTTATAACCCCGTTTTAGTCCGTTCAAAAGGCCACGTTCATAACTAAAAATCTATTTTCTAAAACTTTAATAAAACTTATAAAAATGACTAACTTTTCGGAAAAATTATAAATTTCGACAGCGCTTCCGCGCCCATTTTAAATTACCATTTTTTTTATCTACTTGATTAACCACAACTTCACCACAAAAATCCCTTAATCTACTCATCACCAATCCTACTAAAAATAAAATGCTATTCGAACCATATATGGTAAAAAGACTATTTTTGGGTTTAAAACTAGTGTTTTCAACTTACTAATTAACATAAACTACATAAAACCTTCACTACTAAATGATCAAAACTTACCTTGATAAATCATTTTTCAAACCACTCACTTTTATAAACTTCTAACTAGTAAATACTTGTTATAAAAATTTATAGAGCACATATGGGTGATAACATTTGATAAACTACAACTTGAGCAATTATGATCATATGGACTTCAAGAAAATGTATGAAAAATATGTATGAAAAGATAAAAGTTAAAGTTTCATGCTTACAAGTGCTTGATGAGGTTTAGTGAACCAAGGATTATCCTAAACACCCTAGGTTTTTATTTCAAAACCTAAACAAAGAGTGTATCTAGATTGTAAAGATCTTGATTAGAAAATTTTGATGATCACCTCCTTGACATCATGATAGTGGCCGGATTTTTGGTGAAGAATAGAGAGGAGAGAACTTGATCTTGACTTGCTTGAATTATTGGAATGAATGAGAAAAAGAAGGTGGAGTGTAGGACTTATATAAGTAAGAAAGAAAATCTTGCATATCTTGAAAGAAATCATGTAATAAATGATAATGCATGTACATATATGTAAATATATATATATGTATTTTTATTATGCAAGTAAATGTGTAAGTAAAGATAGTTAAGTAGAAATAAGTTGTAACTTGTAGTATTGTTAAGTAATATTAGTAAGTTGTATACACATTTGAATATTTAAGGTAGCGTTAGATAAAATAAATTTCACGGGTCAAGATAAAATATATTGAGGTCATAAAAATTATAAAAATACATTTCTTGAAAGAGTGGAGTGAATAATTATTTATCGGGTTGAATTTTAAGAAAACGTCATAATTTATATAAATATAACAATTTATATACGAAATAGATTTAAACACCTGGGTAAACTAATAATAACATTTTTAAAATCTTAATATGAGTATTAAAATATATTGGAATAATTTTTGGAAGTATCAGGTCAAATGTTCAAAAATAATGTTTACGCGATAACGTTTATTTAATAAGAAAATAACGTTTAATGAAAAATGCAAAACCATGTACGAATCGTTATGAAATGATGAATATGGAATATGAGAAATGACCGGAAATTGCGAATTGTGACATAATGACACGATCATGGGAGACTTTCAGAGCAACAGATAATTAATGAAATTGAGAAGCATTAATGGAGCAATTCGTAGCAGTGTAAAACACATCTTGAGCAATACATTCAGAAATAAGATTCTCATTCAAGGTATGCAAGTTCTTCCTCTCAATCTCATTATATTTTAATGCTCGCTCATAGTCACTAACCTCAACTATCATTGCATAAAATTCCTTTTCCATTCCTTTAATATCTGAATTTATCCCCTTTTTAAGACTCTCAAAATGATCTTTTAGTAGTTTGAAGATAGCATAAGGTTGTTTTAGTGCAATTAGTTGGTCATAATAGGTTTAGAACAATGTTTATTACACGAAATGAGCCTTGAATCCTACCCAGAAACATCAAATGTGGAGAATTGAATTTTTAGGGTTTATAGGTCGAAGAACATGAATCTGTTGATTCATTGGGTATTTTGTGTTATAACTTGTTGCTAGATATTCATTAGACATCTAATAACGTGCAGAAACAATCTTGTTGATTTTCTATGGATAGATTGGTTACGCGTAGAACTAGGGTTTAGGGTTTAAGTTAGTCTTACGCCTAAGCTGTTCTACTCACAACTGTTTCTATCTTAGACATGTTTTGTGTTTCTGGAAGTATATGGATTGTATTGTAATCATGTTGTTATGTTTAAACTATTGCAGGTTGATTACGCATAAAGATCAAAAATAAGGTGTTCATAGATTACGCATATGGAATACCTTATGCGTAAAGGTTACGCATAAGAGCAATCTTACGCGTAAAACTTACGCATAAGTGTCTACATTGGGACTACGCGTATCCTAGAAGGATATGTGTAAAATTGGATGTTTACGCCTAAGGGCTACTCTTACGAGTAAACCTTACGCGTAACTCCTTTGCCTAAGCTTACACGTAAGCATATAAGCTAAGGGTATGCTTTTACGCGTAAGAAATTCTTACGCCTAAGGGTTTCCCTTACGCTTAAGCTTACGCCTACGCCTAAGGTCCATTTTTTACGCATACGCTCACTTGCTTACGCCTAAGCCAACTTGTCACTTTATTTTGAATTGTTACGCGTAAAATACTTGTAATAAGTTACTCATAAGTCACAAAACCAAAATGTTACTTGTAAACTATCAAAAGTTAAAATGTTGTGTGATTAAGTGAAATTTGGACATTAAACTTCAAAATTAATATACTCACGTAACTTATCACTTCAACTTCAGAGAACTGGACTTTATGTGAGTATTGGACTCGTAACATTCATAAACATGATAACTTCAATCAATAAATGGACAATAAAATCAAACTTAGACTAACATAATGTCTTTCGATATGTTGGTTCTTTTGTCTCAATATCTTTCAGATCGTGAAATGGACGTCAATATGGAAAATCTCAAGGCCCCAAATGAACTCACGATGGCAGATATCTTCCCTGCGAACTACCACAAAACTATTGGGAAGAACAATCTAAGAGTCGACTTTGATAACTTCACCTGTTCTGAAACCTCGTCCAGAATTGCAGTTGACATTCTCAAGGATCATCCCTTTTGACTCATGCTCACTAACTCTGCTTCAGTACCAGAGATCCACATCCATCAGTTCTGGTACACTATGGACAAAATCGATGGTCAAGATGTAGTGAAAATGAGCATTGGCACCAAGGAAGTCACATTTACAGTGGCGGATCTTCGTGCCATTCTTCTTCTACCGGTCATTCAGTCTACCGATTACGTTCCAACTCCTAGTGAAGAGGAAGTAATGCAATTTATGGTTGACATTGGATAGGACGAAGCTGCTGGCATCATCACTAAACATTATAGTGTTGATCTCAAGAATATCCCACAGCCTTGGAGGACTCTCTACATCATGATTGCCAAGTCTGTCTTAGGGAGAGATAACGGTCATGAACACCCAAAGCTGATGCATCTTCAAACCTTTTGGGGAATGGTTAATTGCAAACACATTGACTATGCAAGCTTGATATGGAAATACATGATGCAACATTATAGGAAGCCTGGTTCAAAGATTCCCTTCATTAGATATACAAAGTTTTTAATCCAAAATATTCTAGGGAAGCACCAGGACATCCGAATGAGAATCAAATACCCCAAAACTCACTCAATGTTGTATGAGCCTACCTTTAATACTGTGAGGTTCAAAGACTCTTAAACCCGTAAACAAGGTACGGAATTATTTGATTGCCTGATAAATAAAGAAATCAAGGTTTTTCCATCGTACCTTCGTTATAAGGAAGCTGTGACTGCGGGAAGAGTTGGGTTCATGGATGGACAGACTACTTCAGTGGCTACCACAAGGGCTAAGAGAGCAGGAAGCACGCGGAGTACAAATAAGTATAAGAAAAGAAACCCACCCCGTAAGAGGAAAGTCCCAACTCATATCGTTCGTCCTCAAGTTAAACTGGAACCAATTCCACATGACGATGACTCTGAAACTGAATCAGATGAGGTGACTATCTATTCTGAAGAGCAAAATGATGATACCTTTACCCAGAAGTCAGAGGACAAGCCTGCCAGTCCCTCATCCGACAAAGGGAAGAAGCCAGTGGAGGAAGAAGAAGAGTCAGATGATGAGCTTGATCCTAAGGATGAAGGAAAACAATTTCATAAAAATCTAAATCAACTCAAGATGGAACAAGCTGCCAAAGACTTTGAAATTCAACAAACCAAAGGCCCTGGAGGTTCCAGCGGTGGTGTCCCTGCTACATCAGCTCTTGATCCGGTTAATCAACCCGGTAAGGGAACTGGTGCCACTTCCCAAGGAATCTGCATAGCAGAAGCAGCAAGAGGATGAAGTAAAATTCAATTTTGAAGATGAAGAACAACATAATGATGAGAGAATAACAGAGGAAGATGTGGAGGAAGCTGCAAAAGAAAGGGCTGCAGAAGAAAAACTTGCTAAAAAGGCCGAAGAGGAACGCATCAGAAAGGAAGTAGATGACTACATTCTGGACAATCCTTAGCATTCTTTGGAGAAACCCCATGATCCTTCCACAAAAGAATCATCATCTCACTCATCACCACCTCCATCCAAAGAAACAACAACAAAATCATCATTTAAGTCAATCAAGAAAAAGGCGGACACATGGGCATCTCGAACCAAAGCCAAGATCCAGAAAGTCGTGCATCAATCCAGGAAACGTAAACAAAGTCTTATGTACCAAAAATTGAACATGCTATCTGACATGGTCAATGAACTTGGTCAAGAGATGAACACGTTCATAAAGGAAAGAGATCAGATAAAGTTATTCCGAACAGAGATATTAAAGGAGAAATGGACGAGCAGATTAGGGACTACACTCATCATTTCCTTCTCCAAACTGTCCCTAGAGTAACTAAAGAAATGTTCTCAAGACAACTCTACCCAACATCGAGAACACTGGTCAAGAAAACAATTACAACAACATCGGTGACTATGCAAACTCGACCAGTCCCGCCTCCTCATGTCACTGAAGCTAATCTTATATCACAGCTGATTACACAGATGTCTCTTCGATCTCCTACATTCACATCTGATGAATCAAAACTTTTTGAGGCACTTCTTGCATATCAACTGAAGACAACATGCAAGGAAGCAGCTAGTCAGGAAAAGCGACCAAGAGATGATGATGACACGGATAAAGACCCGCATGCAAAACGTCTAAAGAAAATTGGCGAGTCATCGTCATCCATGCCACCACCACCACATCAACTACTCAAGGTTCTCAAAAAACTCCTTCTTCTGATAAACCTTGGGATATTGAGTCTCCACCACCATTGAAAAAAACCGGTGATTACTTCACATATACCGGTGGTGAAGATGAAGAAAGTCCTAAGCCCCAACAACATCCATCACCTCAACCATCACCTCAACAACAACCAGAATTATCCTCCCTACCAAAGAAGAAGAAACCAAGTTCGGTCGTCTCCTGGTTAGATGAAGACGACACAAAGGAGTATGACTGGTTCAGTAAATTGGTTGATGCGACGCCTAGATTACCGGAAGGTAAAGAATTGGTAGACGGTCGTACTATGGACCAAGTAAAGATTGTCCAAGATCAGTTCAAAGTCAAAAAGATGACGAAAGAGGAATTACACAGGATCAAGAATGACGCGTTCCAATTGTTGAAAGACAAATCCAGCAGTGCTATTGAAGTCGAATATCATATAGGCAACATTGCACGTGCCATGTCTAACAACATTGACTGGCTAAATCCTGCGTCGAACATCAATGCGTCAAGAAAGGATAACACTCCATGATATACCAATTGGATAAAACCACTACCAACCATTGGCCGACCAGAGCAACCTAAGATTCCATACCGCTTCTTCTTTAACAACGACCACGAGTTTCTACAACACGACAGTAGCGTCAGTAAAAAGTATGCTACATCACTAACCTTCAATATACCAACTGCAATCTTCTCTACCAATGTTTCCATTGAGGAAGATGCCACCAAACTGTTCGTTGACAATGTGGTGGACTATGATCTTGATACGAAGTATGGGATTCTTCATTGGCCACCTACGAGAAGATTGTATTACAGAAGCTGCCAAGATCAAAGGTCAAGCAAGGAGGTTTATAGTGATAAGAAGATTGTTGCTATCATGAAGATCACATTGGCTACGAAATGGGGTTATTCATTCTTCATGGCATACCACGAAATCCATAAATTTTGTGATCATACGCTGAAAATGGTTCGTGATGGGTTAGCAGCTGCTGATGGATGCTCGTGGGATGAAGGACCGTGCTAATTCTCCACATGCTCATACCAACATCTACCTAAATGAAGTTCTCTCAAAAGGAAACTCAAAAGTCAAAATGATTCTTCGTCAATGCTAAAGATTTTCAAAGTTAAAAGACTAAGAGAACTACATCACATCTGAAATCCAAAGACAAAAGGTGTGTGAGCATGTTAGAGAAAGACGTGGAGACATTTGAGCAACGTAGCTGACCAGAGGCAGACAGCAACATAATATCACCACATCCACCATAAGAACAAAAAGAACAAAGAACTATGATTACAAAGACATCATACCTAAAAAGTTCAAAAGAAACAAGATCCCTTCTATGGGGAGATTATTGGAATCAAAAGCATATCTTCTCACTAGAGAGAAGAATACTAGAAGACGTCAAGCAACCGCTATTACATCATCACCAACAACTCAATGAAGATTGTTGGATTCATCACTAACACTTAGGGGGGGATCTTAACTTGTATTTCAAGTGTTAGTCATTAATATGTAATTGGTTGCTTAATTAGGCCTTTATGTTAGTAATTAAGGCTAGGCTCATGTAGAAAGCCTATGAGCCTATGCAAAAGCCAAAATAGGAAAGGAAGGGACTAGATTGTTGCCTAGCTCCCATCCCCTATAAATACATTGTATCCTCTCATTAGAGAGGTTGGTTGTTCACTTTATCTAAATCCTACGCGAAACCTTTCTATATTATCGTGTGATATTGTGTTCATCCCTCCTTCTTCATCTCTTTTACATCATCTACATACTTGTGTTAACTTATGGTGACCTAACACAAAAACACAATAAAATGACACAACACACGATACCAACACACTAGTTTACATGTTTATTTAGTTTTAAACTCGTTTTAGACCCCTGTTCATCAAAAGCCACTAAAGTCGCCACATGTACGAGCCATAAAGGTCTGGTACGAGGCTAAACAAGACTCAAACGAGTCATACCCAAGCTCCATTTACCTGTATCAAACCCGATCTACAAAAATATCAAGAAACCCTAAAAGTTCAAATAGTTTTTGGATGATTTGGAGGTGTTATCGAAGGCTTCTAGGCGCGTGTAGTACATGGATGGAAAGGGGAGAAGAAGATCTATCAAATGGTGGTAGAGGTGTAGTCTCACTCGCTGGAAAACGGTCGGAAAGGGGGCGGTCGTTTATAGTGTTGACTAGGGTTAGGGTTTTGTGGAGGAGAGAGAGAGTAGAGAGAGAAAGTGGAGTAGTGTGTGTGTTTTTTTAGAGAGAGGAAGTAAAGTAGGTTATGAGGAGGGTGAGGGGTGTATATACTTGGGAGAGGGACTAATGCAGGTTTTAATATTTATAATTACTCGTTATACCTATGGTTTACCCTAATGCACTAACGGGCAGTGTACCCGGTCGTGCATAGTGTAGTATTTCGGTAAAACCGAGGTCGTCCCAAGAGTTATGTGTGTGGATTTAAACTAAATCTAGGTGTCACAGGTTTTGATATGATTTCGATATTGAATTAACTAATTAACAACTAATGCAGATAAAGGCGAGGGTTGTGATCAATAGAGGAGAGAGGTGCTAACCTAGTTAATCATCCTAATGAGTAGTTTTTACGTCTAATTTCTTCCAATTACTTCAGGTGGGGTCAAAGTCTCTAGGACAGCATTTTGTCAGTTCGTCGTAACCTATCAGCAAAGAGTCCTACTGGAGAAGTCAGGTGTCCCCTTATAAGTCCAGCTGTTCCTGGTCCCCTAAGCCAAGTCATTAAGTACTGCTACATGCTAGATTCATAATAGTGAGTGCCCGGGCGCTAGCATCTTAAACACTCACCCTTTACTTCTTAAGTTCATCCAAATGGTAGGTGATCAGTTGGTCAAATCGCACAAGTAGAAAGGGTCGTCAGTTGGTCATATCTTTGCCTTCCCGTCTCAGTCTACTCACTTAGGGTCAGTTGGTCATATCTCCTAAGCAACTAGCCTCTACTGCCATTCAAAACTACCGAAACAAGGGTAGCTACCAACAAACTATGCATGCATACTCTTAGAAATAATTATACAAAAGCAATGTAAACGCAAACAAAACAATTAAGGAATCATAATTAGGCCAGGACCAATTGGTGCTTAGCCGCTCATATTAACTATAACAATCAATTCAATGTTTAATGTTACGAAATACATGAATTAAAAGTAAAGAAAAGATAAAAAGCTAATGCTTATTGTAGGGGAGTGATTTCTCCCTTGGAGATAGCTCCGTATGCTCCTCTAGATCTGCCTTCGTCTTCTTCTCACGTTCTCTAAATGTTGTGTGTGAAATGGGATGATTTCAAATTCTAGAAATCGTGGGGTATTTATAGGCCAGATCTGGTTACGGCGTAACTAATTATAAAAGTTACGCCGTAACATACAATTCTTCCTATTTTACACTAAAATGCTGGTTGCAGCGTAACCTTTGGAAGGAGTTACGCCATATCTTTAATAAATATTGGTTACGCCGTAGTTGTAGCATGAGTTACGGCGTAATTAGTAGCGGTGCGGAACCTCATTTGACCTAATATAGTTACGTCGTAATCTTGGATAGAATTACGCCGTAATCTTTTGTTAAGTTGGTTTTCTGAGCCACGCTTTAGTTACGGTGTAATGTGAGAGAGAAGTTACGCCGTAACTTCTTCAAAGTGAGCATACTATGATAAATCTTCAATAAACTCTCCAAATCCGCGTCTCTTTAGCTCAAATGCTGGTAATTTACCTGAAAGTGAAATATAATGGGAAAACAAATGTAAATCCATATAAATGATATAAATTACAAGCATTATCGGGTGAAATTGACACTTAATATTCAGGATAATTTGATGTTATCAAATATCCCCCCACTTGAAGTCTACTTGCCCTCAAGTAGACTGCTAGGAAATTCACTTTTGGGAGTTAATACTTATAGTCTTAAAGTTAGTACTGATAGTGATATTAGAAGAGTATTAACTAGTTAGTACTGATAGTGCAAAAGTCAGTACTGATAGTGTTGAGTTTGTACTGATCTATATTAAGAATGTCGTGTGTTGAAACAAACAAAGACCTTGATAGATCTTGAGCTCGTGGATCGTTATGTATGCCTATGTAATCACAAGCACAATAAAAGATAATCTCTACAACTTATGTTCAGCACGAATATAAACACAAGTAATAACTAAGAACTTCTTGATCCTCTATGGATCTTTATATTAACTAAAACTGAGTTTTTCAATCGATACCTAACTCTTTCTAATGTGTTCCTTTTATAGACAAGGAACCCTAAACAATATCTCTAAACCGTTTCCCAAGCAACGTATAAACTTAAAACTAAATACGATATACACAATCACTTCCTAATAAAGCTCATGTATATCCAAACTAAATATACTAAACACGGAATAAACACTTCCGCAGAAACCAACTAGTTACTATTATACTTCAGTAGAATAAGTCTTCGGCAGAATCCACTTCACTTCAGTAGAAACACTTCAGCATAATCCAGACTTTCACATAAATCCCAACAATCCTCCCCTAAACTGGAATTTGACTTGTTAAGTTCCAGTTTCTTGATAGATCTGACAGCACCAGAGGATTGAACACGAACAGCAACAGCAACAGCAAAGAATCCAAATAACATCTCTATGATGAAGAAACTTTAAAACTCTATATCTTTGCAGCAACAAATGACAATAGGTACATCAAAACAATTAGTTGCATACTATTCTCATCACATCCAGGTGTGTGAACTCCTGAGAGAGATGAATCATTGAAAATAAATGGATTTGATGTCTCTTTACCAATAGCCATCACTACTGGAGTAGCCATATGTTTAAGTTCATAAACTATGGTACACCGATAACCATCTCGATTTATTGGCAAACCAAAGAACCATATAAACGATTTGAAATGTCTTTACCAGAGCCGCTGCTCGAGACTAGTTAATTCTTAGAATTGGTGAATTAAGAACCAAATATGGAATATGCCATGCCTACCACAAGCCATATACAAGTGGGCTAGCCAATTCTTGGATTCCAATTAGGAATAAAACATGGTGAATTGAGAACCATACAACACTCTTCATTAAGCATGGTGGTTGCATACCCTATGATTTTCAAGAAATCATTACCTATCAACAGATTTGATGTGTCTTTACCAAAGCTGTACCCTTTGGACTAGCTAACTCTTGGACATACACAAAGTATATCTGGTGAGTCAAGAACCAAAAAATATACAACAAACCTGCAATAAAAGTTAGATAAAACCAAAATCATTTTTTTTTTTTTTTTTTTTTTTTTTTTTAACTAAGAAAAGAAAGGAAGAAAACAAATATTACAAAGTATTACAATCAAGATGAACCTTTATGTGATAGAAGTTGATTCTTAATCAAACCAACACATTGAATAGCATGAAGGTCATCATTGCCAACCGGATTAGAGGCACGCCCAACTTGTGTCTCAAAGAACCTTTCCATAAAATATCGATAAAGGATAAAGCCTATCTGATAGCATACACAAAATCATCCCACATGTAGTCCGAACTACCCGAACACAAGGCAAAGGATAAAACCTCCAACTCTCAATCTCCCATTTATGAGAATTCTTCCAAATAGAATACCCTGTACCATTTGGAGAATCGTAATCAAACATAACTTGAAGATCACCCAAAAGATATAAACCGTAACCGCTATTTAATGATACTTATAATAACGGAATAACATGATTATAAAGATTTGTAAATCATGTCTATTCACTAAATGAAGAATATCCTTCAAGAAGTTGAACTCAAGAACGTATTATCCAGCCAGACACGTGATTCACTTTGATATCAAAAAATCACATTCCTTGAAGCATGTTTCTTAGCCAATCGTCGAACTTCTTGTAACCAAACTCTTCATTGCCATACCATCAATGTGGTCATACAATCAGAATCGCTCCTGAATCAGAGAATCATTAAGATCCACACCGACAACATTTCGTAAGAAATTAAAGAAGATTCAGCAAAAACAACCGGCAGTAAGAAGGAGTAGCATCGAATGTGTTTCGTAGGAACAAATGAAGATACCATCAAGGCAAAACATTATCAAAATTATCCACAATTTCAACTGTCATTCTCGTAGGAACATCGCATTGAATCACGCATTTTCCAATGAAGAAGAAGAAATAGTACCTTGTGAAGAAAACTTCATAACCAGATTATATTGCCGAATCAAAGCATCATCAGACAAAGTCAATTTGCTTCATGGACATACCGCATTATACATAGCAGATTCTTCACAACTCTTCTCATATAATTCCTCTTCTCTCGAAAGCAATCATAGGTCCGTCTCTTTTAGCTTTATTTTTGATCAATAAGAGCTCTTCTCTTAGCCAGATTCTAGCTTTGATTACCGTGCCTTCATTTTCTCCACAAAATCATCATCATTAAAAGAATCTCCTAAGATAAGTTTTGCAAGAGAAGGATCAGAAGCACCTTGAGAAATATAACCATCCCATTGATCATCAGTAATCGTAGGAAAGAATTCATCAAGCTCTAATTTCCTTTCGTGAGTCAAATCGAAGCATACGATCTTGAAAAAATTTAGCCACAACACAACTCTTTTGGATATTCTCATAATCGCAAATAATCCACTCGAGCTTGATATTGTTCTTTAGTCACTTTTCCTGACTTCAGCAATCACAGAAGTCCCCGTCTCGCTCCTCAAGATATCTCAGCAGAACCAATTTCAGCAGAACCAATGTGAGCTTCGAATAATCAAACCCACATCGAGGAAATAGGTTGAGACAATTCCTCTATAGGTGTAGAGAAAACCTCAGAAGAATCATTCAACTTGTACATTCTCTCAAGAATAAAAACTCTTCATTATTCATGAAGGCGACACATTTGAATGTTCTGGGATAGACGAAGTTTGACCATGACTCGTAGTAACCTCCTTCACTAGGACATCAGCAGATGCATCAACCATATATGGCTCCTTGCTCTTTGAAGATTTAGCAATAGAAGAATGAACATCAGATGTAAGTGCCACATCAGCCAATATCTCAAGAGATTCATTAAGATTCTCTGTGTCCTCCTCATCAGAAGAAATTAAACTTCTCTTTGTACCTTCGACTTAGCAGCTTTTCCAAGTGCTCAACTTTATTCTCCAAGCCCATAATCTTATCACCAAGAACGATTTAGTTTCAAAGAAGTTCTTTCTTAAGACCACCACCTCACCGTAAGCTTATTCACCGCATATAATGAGGTAAGTGTGATAGGTTCTTCATCAAGATCATGAGATTGTTCAGCTTGGAATTGGAACTTCAGTAGAATGTTCAAGCAACATTATCCGATCAACATTAGAACAACCTTCACCAAATGGAGTCCTAATAGACTTGGTGTGGATAATGTCAAGATCAACCTAACTTCATCAATTTGATCCTAACCGCTTCAATAGGAACTTGATAAATGCCGGACTAGAACATGGTCTTGGTGAAAGTATAGATGCTTCAAAGAATAAATGTAGGACCTTCACCACCATCTACTGAAGGAGTTCCATCAGTAGGATTGGAGGAAGGTAAAACTACATTAAGCTCATTATCAATCACATTTTCCTGAGGTAACATTGCAGCTAACAAAGGAAAATGTGTCCCTTCAAATTTAGTTCTCATTGTAGCAAATAACTTGGGAGTCTAACACTTATGGGATAAAAGGCTTGGGTTTGTGTAGAAATATTCAATATCATCTCGGAAGAACCTAGGGTACATCAAAAACTTACCCTTTGTCCTAGTTATATTTTCTACCATATTATCAAAGATATACTTAGAGAAATTAAAAGTTAAACCCTTAGATAAACAAACAATACCACATCCCATTTGTGTTGAAAATTGATCCCACTCGACTGATTATTGCTCATGCACCGCAACAAAGTATGAACCAAGAATCTCCACATAGGACATAGCTTATTTTTCAACCACATATCTGCCCTCGTGACTTTGATATCCAATAGCTCTAAGTCCTTCAAGCACCATTGTAGAGTCGTAATGATAAACCCCATTCTCATCGTCCAAGCGTAAGTTGGCTTCCGATCAAACTCACACCACATACACTTGTCCATCAACACTTGCAACTATCTCAGATCTTCTTTTCACGACGCCCAAAATTGAGTAATCAAAGTTTCATATATTGCATCGATAATGCCAATGCATATACAATCTTTGATCTTAGTAAGAAAGCAATCATCGCCTATAAAGCTCATCTCCTCGAAAGCCCCAAGAAAAGCAACCTTGTTATGATCGTGTTTAAATTGAAGTGCCATGAGTGATTTTGAGGATTAGGGTTACAATTTTTCACAAAAGGAAGTGTTTTTAATGAGAGAGTAATTGAATCAATTAATATGGAGAAAAATATTCCTGAGAGAATAAATAGAAAGTTCTCAATTTTAGTCAAAGTTGACCAAAGCTGACGTGGATTTCTACTTTTCCGCGAATTCACTTATAACTTCTAGAAACGAAATCACCGCCAAGTAGAACTCTTAAGAAAAGAAGACTTACTCACCTAAGCTTCAAGAAATATCTTTTACAGCTTCACCCACACGCATTAATTCTCTTACCACTTGAACCCGTCTATAAAATAATCCCAATGCACATAGACTTCTTCATCAAAAATCCCCAAATAATATCAAACCCTAATCTCTTCAATCCTTCAAAATTAACCAAACTCATCATGAGTACCAAACTTGAGATCATAGATCTCACAACAACATCCTCATCATCTAGTGAAGATACCAATACATGGTTTAACTATTTTCCAAAACCATATCCACTACCAAAGAAGTCACCTTTTCTCTCCTCATCAGAAGATGAAAGTGTTGAGAAACCAAATGTATCCCTGAAGATTCTGATGAATCCTATAATGAGGGAACATCTTATTCCCAACCCTCAGCACCTAGGCCTCAACAAAGGTCACGGGCCAAAATCCACCACTTTCCTATGGGAAGAAAGGTGGTGCTTGGTCTCTTGGCATCATGTTTTGGTGCATCATCACATATCGTATCAAGGAATGGAAAAAGGAAAATGATGTAAGTTGATGTATGATTGAAAGAGTAGATGAAGCACAAAGGAAAATCTTTCCTCATCTCTCTCCACAATCAGCTTCATTTCTTCGGTTGCATCAACCCATCCTCTCCATTTTGATCCTTAGCATCTGTTAGAGTTGGTTATGCTTTCACAAAGGCATAGCCAGCATTTAGTGCCAAAAGATGTGAGCGATCATGCATATCCAACAACTATTAGTGTGAAAGATGTGAGCAAATATGCTCATCGTGCTCATCTTTAGATGTTGGAACAGATGATGTAATAGATTAGACTATTAGATCATGTAGATGCTTTTGATGTTGCCAAGACTTGTAACTGTAAGTCAAACTGCTTTGAATGAATGAATGATCTATTTGCTTCTGTACTTCTTTTGATTGAATCATATGACTTCAGTACTTCAACTTCAGAGGAAAAAAATAGCACACTTCAAAGACAATGAATTCGAAGAAACCAGCGAGCTTTCTTAACCATAACACAACCTGATCGAGACAACCATTCTACAAAACAAACACAGAAACATGCACAAACAAAACAAAGAAACACACTAAACTTACATTAGCAGGTTAGAGTTAGTTACCAAAACAACCAAATATACAAAATTACATAGCAAAAATGCAAAGTTATACACAAATCCTCCCCTGAGGCATATGCCTCCCCTAAGGCCTATGCCTCCCCTTAAACTTTGCGCTTAAGGGTTAAGCATGCCAATATGGACCACAAGGTGTTGAAACCTTGGTCCTTCAAAAGCCTTTGTTAACAAATCAGCCACATTATCATCAAGATGTATTTTGACCACATTTATCAAATTTTATCATATGCATCTCTTATAAAGTGGTGCCTGATTTCAATATGTTTTGTTCGACTATGAAAAACTGGATTTTTAACAATGCATATGGTACTTTGATTATCAATAAAAATTGTTGTGTTCATGAAATTATACCCATAATCCAACAATTGTTTTTTGAATCCAAAGAACCGTCCACAACAATTTAGCAGCAGCCACATACTCTTCAAGAGATGAGGTAGCCACAATAGTTTGTTTCTTGCATTGCCAAGAAATCAATCTCTTTCCAAAGAATTGGCAACCTCCAAGAGTGGACCTCCTATCCGTGATTAGCACCAAAGATAGTCACTATCACTATAGGCTTCCAACTTAAAAGGAGACTCTTTTGGGTACCAAAGACCTAGAAGAGGTTGGCCTTTGAGATACTTAAAGATCTTCTTAACAACATTGAGATGGGAAGTCAGTGGAGTAACTTGATGTCGTGAACAAACACTCACAAAGAAAAGTAATATCGGCCCGAAGCCGTTAAATACATCAAAGACCCAATCATAGACCTGCACAAATGAACATTCATGGATCACTTCATTGTTGGTCTTTGTCTTTAGAGCTTCATAAGGTGTAGTAGCAGTCCGTACACCCTCCATACCAAACTTCTTCAAGATGTCCCTCACATATTTTTCCTGACTTATAAAAATACCATCGCTTCACGAACTTGAAGACCTAAAAAGAAAGTCATCTCTCCCATTGCACTCATCCAAATCCTCCTTCATGAGTTCCTCAAACTCCTCAAGCACCAAGCTTCCTTTGTGGATCCAAAGATAATATCATCCACATACACTTGCACAAGAATAATGTCAGTGGAATTCTTCTTCAGAAAAAGAGTCTTATCAATTGCACCTCTTCAGAACGGGTGTTTCAGAAATGTAGAGAGCCTAGCATACCAAGCTCTAGGTGCCTGATGTAGTCCATAGAGAGCTTTGACTACCTTATAAACATAGGTCGGATGATCTGGATCTTCAAATCCTTTAGGTTGAGTGACATACACCTCCTCTTCAATTTCACCATACAAGAAGGATCCTTTAACATCCATTTGATGTAACTATAAAGCCCATATAGGATGCATAAGCTAAGAAGATCCTTATAGCCTCAACTCTTGCTACTGGTGCAAACACTTCATCATAATCGATCCCATCCTCTTGTCTATAACCCCTGCAACCAATCGCTTTGTTCTTGATGACAACACCCGAGCATCTCTTATTCTTCGTAATCCATTTTGTCCCAATAGCATACTTACCACCGTAGTGGTACCAATATCCAAACCTGCCGATTTTGAAACCTGCATCTCATCCTGCATTGCTTCAAGCCAACTTGAGTCTTCAAGAGCTTGAGTAACACTAGTTGGTTCCACTTGTGAGAGAAAAAGCAACAGACAATGTTCATAGTCCTGTGTGATTGTCTCTCTCTGATTTGAGACATAAGAGACAAAGCCACCTGCCCATATTTAGAACGCCACGCTATCTCGTTCTAACGTGTGCATCGATCACCAATAATATTTGACTGTGGATGTACATTGTTGATCCTTGTTGTAGTGGTGGTGTTGACATCAATGGGATCATCAAGATTAGTCACAGAGGTTCAAAGTCAGATCATAGGAAGGTGTGTTGAAGATGCCCGCTTTAGGTTGATGATGACCAAGATCTGAAGGTGTTGGAAACCTTGTATAAGGTTCACCAAGATCTGTTGACACTTTAGTAGACATAGGAGTCGAGTCAACATGTCTTTCAAATTTAATTGGAGAGGTGAGAAGAACCAGATTCTCGCCAGAATTGAAGTTTCTGCCGAAATCGTTAGAACTCGCCAAAGATTCCTCTCAAGATCTAAATTTGTCGATACTCTTGTTTCTTCGCCTTGCAAGGTCCTCAAGATAATAGAATTCATCTTCACCCACATCAAGATAAGCTTGAGAAGTGTCACCTACAAAATTGTTAGCAGAAAAGGAAGGTACTATAATGGGTTGTTCATCATCGCACTCCATCGTCAATGAACATCCAAATTGTCTCGCTTGTAGTTGTAGATACTTCCTAATCTGCATTTTGATCAGTTTTATGTCTAGCATATCCCAAGTAATCACCAAGTAATCAAGATCAAATGACCAAACATGACCCTGGCCTTGAACATTAGGCTTGTCTTCAAGATACCTCAGATTCAATGTCTCCTCAATTTTCTTTGCAGATATATTGTAAACTCAGATGCCTTACTATGAGCAGAATACCCCACAATGTAACCATCATCAGCTTTCTCATCAAATTTGCCCAAAGGATCACTAGTATTCAAGATTGTCACCGACGTACCAAACGTTTAAGGTAATGAATAACAGGAACTTTCCCAAAAAGAAGTTCATAAGGTGTTTTAAGATGTGGTCTTGTAATGGACACTCTATTGAGTACATAACAAGTCGTACAATGCCTCAGTCAAAAACATGGTAGTTTAGAGTCTCCGCTAGCATTGATCTTGCACCTCTATTAGGGTTCTATTTTTTCTTCGCCACCCCATTTTGTTGAGGGGTTCTTGGAGTGCTATAGTCCCTTTTGATTCCCTTCAACCTGCAGAGTTCTATGAGAATGGCATTTTTGAACTCTGTACCATTATCACACCTAATTCCTTTCACCTTTTGTTCAACTGATTCTCAATAAGGGTAATGAAGTCTTTCAAAATTTCAGATGTTTCATCTTTGGTCCTTAGAAAGAATACCCAACAAAATTTGCTAAAACCATCAAGAATCACCAGACAAAAATATTTATGATCAATGCTTCTCCCTTGAGTTGGACCAAACAGATCCATATGAAGCAAACAAGAGGTTTCAGAATAATGGTTACTGCCAGAATCGAACACCTTTGTAGGAGGCTCTCTGTCGCTTCCTTTGTTGCATGCAACACGCTATGATCATTAGTGAATACTTTGGCAGAAGTCCTTGAACAAGGCCCAGCTTTAGAGAGCCGGTTGATGGTCTTGAAATTGACATGGGCCATCCTTCCAGGCATTTGGTGGACTCATCCACGATGCTTTAGCCACCAAACATGTTAAGTCACCACCGTTGGACATTAGTTAAGTTAAATGTATACGATTATGACTCGAGGAACCTTCGTAAGAATTGAAGTATCTTCTGGAGTTTGAAGTCTTTAGACGCGACAAGACATTCATTCTGTGAAGAGTACTTTGTTCTTAGTGTCACGTGATTTGTGAGAAAACAAATTGAAGTGTTGAAGTTCCTTGACATAATAAACATTCTCAAAGTCCAGCTGAGATGTTTTGATGGTCCCTTTTCTGTAATTCGGCCCATCACTTCCTCCAAAGGTTACATTGCCTCCACCTTCAATAGGTATAAATTTATGCATCATGTCCCCTGCTTCCCCGACATACTTCTAGAACAACCACTGTCAACAATTCCAACATCTTTATGCTTAAGGGGATGATCCTACAACAACAACAAAAATATACGTATATTAGTACTATGGAGGCTCAAGTCATTGTCGACTTGAACCCCGCCTTGTGGATCATATGAGTTATGCCATGTAGAAAGATAAGATCCACTATTGTTCTTGGGTTTCCAATGAAACTTAGGTCTATGTTTTTTCCAAGAACAACCTCACGAGGTCTTGACAGCAACTTCCAGACCCTCTCCCATCCATAGGATTTATATATCTAGGCCAAAAACCATTTTTAAAATATTCACTGGTTGATTGAACATATGGTTTTCCAAATGATCTTCTCCAAGGAAAAGATGTATTATAATTAGAGGCTTGTGGAACATAAGGTGGTATTTCATTCACATTGGTCCACATAGGCCTAGTATTCCTAGAGTCACCACACCTACTCATTCTTTGCTCATGATAATCACAATCCTTAATTAAATGGGATTTACTTCCACACACAAAACATTTCTTCCTCAAGAGAAGATTTATTCAAACCAAAAGAAGTATTCTTACAAGCAGAAGTATTCAAACCAAAACCATGAAAAGAATTGTTTTAACAAGACTATTATGCAAAGAATTAAAAACTAAGTCTTCAGAGGCAACTGCCTTGGAAGTGGATTCCTGGCAGAACTCCTGACACTCTTATTGGTAATCTTTGGGACAAGTGTGGGTGTAGAATCGGGAAGGTCAGACTTGAGAAGGTCGACTGGGAAGGTCGACTTGTCATTTGAATCACTCTCTAGAGACCTTGCTTGGTGGACTTGTCACTGTTAACACAAGAGATAAAGTCATTAGAAGAAGTATTAGGGTCCGCATGTCTTGACTTTTGCCACATGATGATATGATCCATCAAAGTCTTTAATTTTGGACACATCAATAGGCATATGTTCACCTCTAATAGGACCAGGAACAGAATGTAATTGACCTTCTTTGACAAAATTAGCTAGTTTATGGTGTAGATTTACGGTGTCATCCCTAGCTTCTAAGCCAACATATTTTAAACCCAAGCCATCAGAGAGTTAGAAGCTTGACTACTATAAATAAAACCAAATTAACTTATTCCCATTCATCATCCATTCTTTATGCCTAGCAATTTCCTCTTTAAGTTTCTCCTCAAGCTCTAGATTTTCTCACTCTAAGTCTCATTCTTAACTTCTCGCACCATTTTAACTCATTTAGCACATCTCGAGATCTCTTTCTAAAACACCTATCTTTTCACCATAAGCTATTTCATTCTTCCCGAACCAAACCTTTGTCTCTTCTAGTGTTTTTAAAGCCCTGCTTATAAGCTTCTACTTCCACATAATATTCATTATATTTAGGTTCCAAAATATCATAAGCTTGTTTAAGTTCATTATACCGCTCACTACAACCAAACAAACAATTTTGTACCTGAGAGATGCCCATCAAGGCAATCTGATCATGCCTATCCTCTGAAGTACAGTTAGCAATCAACCCAACATTATCAGAACCATCATTATCAGACTCCTCATGTTGCTTCCAGTCCACATTGCTATCCAGAGTGACCAAAGCAGCTGATCCCTTTGATGTTCCTGCCTCCTTCTGATACTGCTGATAAGAAGTGTATCTTGTCTCATCACTAGCTTTCCTGTCTTTGCATTCTCTAGAAAAGTGCCCCATCTGTTGGCATGTGAAGCATTTACCCTTCCTCTTGTCAAACCTGTGGATCACGTCCTTTGAATCCAAACCTTCTTCCAGCTTTTCTTTCAAAATTCTTGATATCCATGGAAAGCATGGCCACTTGCCACCTCAACTTCATCTCTTCCATCTCAAGCGGGTCCACCTGATCAAAATCCTCATAAGCTAGTTCCTGCTGAGGATCATAATCAGCAAAGAAGGATCCAAGTACATCTTCCATAATGTTGCTTGATTTAGAGTGAGAACTTGATGAAGGAGCAGTATTAGATGATGATGGATATGGACTTGGACCATAGCAAGACTTTGGAGTAGAGGCTCCAACAAAGGCAGTATGAGTAGCAGAAGAAGATGATCGAAAAGGGCTTCTTACATCATGTTCAAGAGCTTTAAGTTTGTTGTAAAGTTCATCAAAGGTCATCATGTCCAAACCACCTTTAGCTTTTAAGGCTATGCTTACATGTAGCCAGGATGGAGGCAATGACCTCCTCGAAACTTAGAGTTACAGTCATCATTATCCGGCTTAGCTTGAAGCTGGTTCAACTGACTTAAGATCTTGTGAAACTTATCATAGCCCTTGTGAATTCCTTCCTCTTTAGAGATCTGAAAGTCCTGAAACTGTTGTCTTAGCATGGACTTCTTCAGCCTTCTAGACTCCTCATTCCCACCGAACTTCGCTTTAATAGCTAGCCATATATCCTTGGCGTCATGCATGAAGTGAAAATCACTCAAGTGATCCTCAGGAATAGCTTGCAGAAGAATAGTTCTGACTTTTGTTTCTCTCTGAACTGCTAGCAACTCTTCAGCAGTTTTGGGAGGAACATTAATCATGTTCCCAGCAGCATCCGTGGTAGTTCTCTTTAAACTGTTCCCCTTCAAAATTATCTGCCATAGATTCCAATCAATATTGGAAATCCAATTCTGCATCTTCATCGCCCAAAGATCATATTCCTCCCTTTTAAGGTAAGGAAACTTATCATTGCTATTAGAGAGACATTGTTGTGCAGATGGGTGGAGTTTTGGTTGTTGGTGAGTTCAGTATCAACATCTGAACCAGGCATGATGATTTTGTTATGGTTGTATGGGTGTTTAGAAAAAGCTTGTCCTTAGTATCGTAGAGACTCTCACGAGGCTCTGATACCACTTGTTGAAACAAACAAAGACCTTGATAGATCTTGAGCTCGTGGATCGTTATGTATGCCTATGTAATCACAAGCACAATAAAAGATAACCTCTACAACTTATGTTCAGCAGCGGAATATAAACACAAGTAATAACTAAGAACTTCTTGATCCTCTATGGATCTTTATATTAACTAAAACTTAGTTTTTTTTAATCGATACATAACTCTTTCTAATGTGTTCCTTTTATAGACAAGGAACCCTAAACAATATCGCTAAACCGTTTTCCAAGAAACGTATAAACTTAAAACTAAATAAGATATACACAATCACTTCCTAATAAAGCTCATGTATATCCACACTAAACAAACTAAATACGGAATAAACACTTCCGCAGAAACCAACTAGTCACTATTATTCTTCAGTAGAATAAGTCTTCGGCAGAATCCACTTTACTCGGCAGAATCCACTTTACTCCAGTATAATCCAGACTTTCACATAATTCCCAACACACAATGGAAGATGTATGAAGTCAGAAGGAATGGAAATCCAACGACCAAGAGTCAAGGAGGCCGGTGTACTACACCCGCAAATTCGAATGCTTAGGAGGTACCATCTTTTTCCATTTAAAAATTCTTATAAAGTTGAATGACTTTCTATGGTATTAAGATCGGAAAATTAATTATGAAGGTGTTCAAAAGGCTGGAAACAGCATAACGGCATTGGAAGGCAGTAAGATGGAAACTATTACGTTTCGAGTTCACTTATTAAAAATAAGAAATAGAGGAAAGGAGATAAGAGAAGAGAAGAGAAGTTATCTTCCTCCCAAAATCGAAGAGAAGATTTGATACAACAAAACAACTACAACTTCCTTCCACTTCACTTCCTTTCTTCCCCAATAAAAATATGGAGAACACAAAACTTTTCAATTTCTTTTCGCTTCTCTTCCTTTCTCATGCTTATAGATCTCAAGAACACAGTGTTAAGATGGGTTTCGATGAACTTTGAGAAATTGGTTGTATTATATTGTTACAAACTGTTTGGAATTTGTAGTTAAAACTTCAATTGCATGTTTTCATGCCTTTACTTATTTGTAATGAAATATTTCAAAAGATGTTTAAGGTTATGTTTATTTTTCCCTTTTAGCTAAGGGAGTGGGTCCATGATGCAGGTTTACTGACCAGGTTTTAATATTTATAAGTCTCGTTATACCTATGGTCTACCCTAATGCACTAACGGGCAGTGTACCCCATTGTGTGTAGTGTAGTATTCGGTAAAACCGAGGTCGTCCCAAGAGCTATGTGTGTGGATTTATACTAAGTCTAGGTGTCATAGATTTTAATATGATTTCGATAAGGAATTAATTAATTAACTACTAAAGCAGATAAAGGCAAAGGTTGTGATCAATATAGGAGAGTGGTGCTAACCTAGCTAATCATCCTAACTAGTAATGTTTACGTCTACTTACTTCCAATTACTTCAGGTGGGGTCAAAGTCGAGAGGACAACATTTGGTCAGTTTGTCCTAACCTATCAGCAAAGGGTACCACTGGATAAGTCAGGTGTCCCCTCATAAGTCCAGTTGTTCTTGGTCCCCTAAGCCAAGTCATTAAGAATCGCTACATGCTAGATTCATAATAGTGAGTGCCCGGGCGCTAGCATATTAAACACTCACCCCCTACTTCTTAAGTTCATCCAAACGGTAGGTGATCAGTTGGTCAAATCGCACAAGTAGAAAGGGTCTTTAGTTGGTCATATCTTACCCTTTCCGTCTCAGTCTACTCACTTAGGGTCAGTTGGTCATATCTCCTAAGCAACTAGCCTCTACCGCCATTCAAAACTACCGAAACAAAGGTAACTACCAATAAACTATGCATGCATACACTTAGAAATAATTATACGGAAGCAATGTAAACGCAAACAAAACAATTAAGGAATCATAACTAGGCCAGCACCAAGAGGTGCTTAGCCGCTCATATTAACCATAACAATCAATTCAATGTTTAATGTTTTAATAAATACATGAATTGAAAGTGTAGAAAACTAGAAGGGGGGTTGAATAGTTTACCAATTAAAAACTTTGTTTTGAAACTTATTGTAAAGATCAATTGATATTGATCTTAGATATGTTAATGAAATATGCAAGCAATATGTAAGGAGTAAATAAGGAAAGAAATGATCAAACCACAACAAGTTGTTTATTGTGGTTCGGTCTACAAGGACTCTTTTTCCTTGCCCTACTCCACTCCTCGAGTCTCACACTCGAGAGTTTAACTTCACTAGTCAACAAGCTCCTTTCACCGGCGGAGAAAACCTTTACACTTCGCTTACACTAAGCTAGATGTCGAGTTCTTTCCAAGGGTACAACCACTCCCACACACAACGTATTTGAGGACTAAAATACTAACCACTCACACTCACAAGATTATGATGGTTTAATACAACAATGAAGTATGAATCAACACAAGATCAAACAACACTAAACAAACAAGACTTCCAACTTCTCGTTTGAAGCTTGAATGTGACTTGATCTTCTTTGCTTCAAAAGAGATCACTAATATGATATGAAAACTGAGTTAGAAAGGTTAGAGAGAAGATATGTATGAGAGTTTATTAGAAAGAGATAGAAACTACTTGGCTTGGCATTGCTATTTATAGCCAAAGTGGACAGGAGAGTCCACGGACCGCGGAACCCTTAAAAGGGTTCCGCCCGTGTACCAAATTGGTACCGCCGGTGTGACAGTCAAGATATCAAATCTTTGCTAAAGTCAACTCTATCTAAGTGAGATTGTGCAAGATAAGAAGAGTACAAATCCACACAAAATATCTAATGAAATCTTCCAATGATTTCCATGATGCATCACGTGATGTCATATGTTGTATTACTATTTTTAGAAATATGCAAGTACTTAAGTAGTGTTTGGTTTTAAGAACCTAACACATTCTAAAAACTACTATCATACATAATGATTAGAGTTATATCAAGATGTTACTAATCATAAATGTAAATGCTTGAATGATGAATATATTTTTTGAAAAAGCTTGTTTTAATATCTATTAAACTTGACAAGCTTTAAGCTTTTATACAAATTAAATTTACTTTTGTCGTTAACAAAACTTAGGTAAAGATCAAGAATATAAATAACGTTTAATGACGATATTTGTATTAACAATCTCCCTCTTTTTGTTGAGGACAAAATATAAATTTTATTTTTATAAAAGATACAAAGTTTGTGCAAGAGTTATAAAAAATATTAGTTTTAGAACTTGAAAAGAGAATGATAATGCAAGTGTATGATGTTTGACTATTATGAAAGTCAAAGTATTCACTAGTTGATGCATGATGTTGACTTTTTCAGAAAGTCAACGTATGCAGTTGACTTTTTAAGAAAAGTCAAAATATAATCAAGTTCTATATTTTCTCCCCCTTTTTGTCTCAACAAAAAGAAGAGGCGATGCGGAATGTAATGAGCCCGTGCAATTATCTCCCCCTTGATCAAAGCTCCCCCTAAATTGGGTGCTTAATGGGAAGATACATGGATTGTGAAAATAAAAGCTACAAAAAAAATGTTAGTAATAATGATCATTTACAAGCATTACCAAATACTATGTAAAAGCTCCAACACTATAATAAACACACTATTCATTAGTTAAAATTTTCATGAATAAAGATCATGAAATGGGAACACAATGATGTGTTTAAGTACAAGAAGAAAAGAAAAGAAAATAATCCTAAGAAGAGAAAACTAGAAATGCTAAACTATGACCATCCTAATTTGATGGTGGATGAGAAAGAGCGTTGAGGGGCTCAAGGATGTGATTGAGGATGAACCTCATTTCTTCTTGAAAGTCAAGGACCATAACCCGGGTCCTATCAACGGTTTGGGCCGTTTGCTCACACGTTGAGCAACCATGCCTAGGGGGGTAGTATGTTTGGGGAGGTTGTGGTGGTGGAATGGTAGATGTGTTGGTGTTGGTGGAAATGTTTGGGGTGGTCATGATGGAGGCAAGCAAAGCACTTAGCATTTGCATTGTCTCACTCAAGTGAGAGTCCACCATGCCTTTGATTTGGTGGAGGTTGTGGAGTTCCGTTTGAATCTCCTCTCTAGTGGGATTGGCATCCCACATACACTCCTCAATGTCCTCAATATGAGGGGACATTGATGTGGGGAGTGAATGATCCCCATACAAAGGACCATGAATGTCTTTGTGAATGGGGTGGAAGAGAAGAGGTTTAGGCCCTAATGGGGCGTTTGGGTCAAGGGATGACCGAGGTGACTTATGAGCCATCCGCTCAATTGAGCCAAAGGATGGCAATGGTGGTGGATGATTTGGCCTAGGAGGCAAGTCATCCAAGTCCTCTAAGAAAGGATTCGGGGAGGTTGGTGGAGTGGAAAACAACTCCATGGGAATGAGAGTTGGAGACCTTGGTGAAGGTGGTGAAGGTGTTTTGGATGTTTGGATGGGTGCCGGTGGAGGTGAAGTTGGTGTTTTTGTTGGTGGTGGAGTGGTGATCACAATATGTGATTGAGTAGGTGTGGCTAAGGTAAGGTTTGTATCATCTCGGATGGGAGATGAGATTGTGAGTGGAGACGACTCGGATGAGGAGCTAAGGTGAACGAAGCAACAAGGCCTCACACTAATTCTAGCGGTCTTCTTGCAAGGTTTTGGAGATGATTTTGTCATTTTTGACTTTGGTTTGTCTTTGCTAGATGATAGTAAGAATGAAGAAGGTGTGAGGATGATCATGGTAAAACCTCTCAATTTATAGAAGTGAAAAATCATGGAGAAATGTGTTTGATTTGATGTTAAGCCATTGAAGAGATGAGGTTCCTAATGATTTGGAAGTGGGTTGAATGCTAGTCATATCACCCAAGTCAAGCCATTCCAGAGAGATGGAGTGAAGAAGAAAAGATTTGCAATAAATGTGTTCTAGTGAGTGGAATTTCCTAATATTCAGATCACCCACGGATTTGAAGGTACCAAAAATTTGGTTCCTTCCTTTATGCAAAAGGGCTCCTTGGGTGGATTTTTCAAATTTTGAATTTTGGTGGGAAATAGATTTCTTATATTCCTAAGTGAATTATACTAGTTATAATAAGAGTATAAGCAATTTAGGATTGATTTATAAGCATTGGATGGTAGTTTGGAATCAAGAAATAGTCGAAATTCAGAAAGTTACCTGAAGGATCGGCACCAAAAACTTACACGCCGGAACCCTAAAAAGGGTGCCCCGTCGGTCCGCTGTCACGGCGGTACCAATTTTCATAACGGACGGTACCAAATTTATGGTGTCGTCGATCCGTGAAGTCAGAAAAATGGACGAGTTAGTTTTTAGGTGTCGGGGACTTTTCCGAAACCTGAAATTCTTCTCAAACCATGTTATACTAAACATTTCTAGTTAGGAAAAGCAGATAACATATATATAAACATAGTGGAGCATGTATTTTGAGCAAGGCTTTTTGATTTTCACATTATAGTGAAAATGGGTAAAATTTGATAGCATACTTGCGCTATCCCTCTGCATGAAATTGTTAGCATTCACCATTGTTTCAGGTTATATTATCATCCTACATAATAAAAACAACGAAATAGTATCAAACATTAATGATAATGCATTGTTCCAAACACTCCTTAAAATTACCCTTATTTGTCTAACTTCTCATAAATCTTGTTCATCATCCTACCAAGGCACTTGAACATTCCCTTAGTTTGCTTGAACTCCGCTGATTCATTCTCTATTCCGGGAAGAGACGCATAATACTCATGAGGCGGAAGACGAGAACTTGGAAGACCATCCTCGGAGCTATTTGATGATGATGATGATGGAGTTGGAGGTTTTGCTCTCTTTCCTTTTGTCTTAGCAACTCGTGCGTCACTCAAAGGTACAAAGATGTGGGGGATGAGCTCATAGTGAAGGTGCATCCCTTTTGGTGTTGGTGGAATTGGTGCAAAGTTTCTATAGGGAAGGGTGAGGAGCATCCGTATGGAAGACAACCGATCCTTGAGTTGGAATATCAATCATTCTCCTAGCGATGTAGTAAGCTAAATTGAATGGTTGACGGGTGGAAAAGTTGTCGAGCATATGACAAGGCAAGCGTTAATGTGATCCCTATTTCCTATGGTGCTAATGACGTTGGCTCTAAGTAGCTCCTCCCATTTCTTAAATTCGGGCTTAAGTTCATTTAGCTCCATTCCATATGGATCTCGGTTTACCTCCTTTCCCTTTCGGGTAACTCGGGTTGTATCACCCTTTGGGTTAAAAAGGTGTTCACGGATGACATCCTTGTCGGCCAAACAGGTTTGGTAGGGTAGAGAGCGGTCATTGATTGCATCAAGAGCCGTGAGTGACCACTTATCCGTGTAGACACAAGTTCCTCGTTTGGGAATTCCTAACACTTGAGCAAAGTTGCCTAAGGTGATGGTGTAGTCGTTTTGATTGATTCTAAACCTAAGACAAAGTTCATCATCGTCTTCATCATTAAAGCCGGTCACACTAGCATAGAATTCTAACACAAACCTAGGACAAATTGGTTCATCGATGTCAAGAAGACAGTCGAATTGAATGGCGGCTAGTTCTTTGATC
>OU343216.1:115598278-115727392 GCA_910596185.1 Chrysanthemum makinoi | reverse complement strand
TTTTTCACGCCAAACCTATTCTAACCCATTCAAAAACAACTCCTAAAACTATTCTAATCCTACCATACACCTTCTTAAGGTGTCATGGGTTCCTAGACATCACCAAAAATAATATATAACAAGGAGTAATTATAGGATGGATTATATATTTAACACTTAAAAACCTTAAAATCTTAAAAGTGGTATAAAACATCACATAACTTGCATGTTTCTCAAATAAAAATGATATGACCATAAAAAAATGAATGTAAATAATAACATGAATATGAATGCTTACTGTAAATATGATGAGGTAAGTGAACAAAAGATTTAATCCTAACACCCTAGGTTTTTATTTCAAAACCCAAACTAAGAGTGTGTCTAGATTGTGATGAACTTGACTTGAAAAATCTTGGTCTTTTTCTTCTTGTTTTCTTGGCCAATATTTTAGTAAAATGAGAGAGTTTTTAGTGTTTGCTATAGAAAAGAAAATGACTAGCTACTTCCTTATTTACTAAAATGAAAGAATGGTTTCTTTATTATTTAAATAAACTAGTACATAAGTAATAAATGAGCAAAGAAAATTGTGTCAAAGTTATCATGTTGGGGAAATGGTTGGTTCGGCCTAAAATGGGGAAAAGAAGTGGGTTGGTGATTTGTGTAAGAAATTTGTGTAAGAGATATTGAAAATGTGTAGTTTTTATATGTATAACTGTATAATATAATTGTTTTGGGCATTAAGTTAACTAGAAATAAATTTTAACGGGTCAAAATAAAATATATTGAAGTCATAAAATTTATAAAAATACCTTTCTTGCAAAATTTGAGTGAAATAATAATTACCGTGTAGTTTTAAGAAAAAACGTCATAATAATATAAATTTAACAATTTATATACAAAAATAAATTTAAAACACCTGTAAACTCAATATTATTTTTATAAACTTAATATGAGTATAAAATATGTCAGGGATAATTTTGGAAGTAACGGATCAAATGTTCAAAATAATTAATTACGCGATAACGTTTATTTAATATGAAATTATACGTTTAATGTAAAATGCAAAACCATGCATGAACTAATATGATGACAATGATGTTAATGAAATGTAGACTAAACTTAGTCTATATGAAATGTCCTCGATGATATGATCATGAATTCACAGCAAAACCATTACGGTTACGTGAATTTGATGCTCGTAAACCTAGTTCACGATAAATGATAAATAATGAAGCATGAATAATGTTTTGAAATATGACTGAAAATACGAAAGGTCACATAGACAGCAGAGTTACGCCGAGGAACTTTAAGCGAGAAGCTTGCGCGAGATGAAGGGCTTATGAGGCGTACAGCCTTAGGCGCGAACAACAAACTTACTTAGTAGACACAAGCTTACGGGTAGACAGAGTTTATAGCCAGACTAGAGCTTACGCCAGAGTTTTTATGGTAAAAAGCTTAAGTTTGTATGTGAACCAAAATTTAGGCGTAAGAACCTTATGCGAAGTTTCTTAGGCGTAAGCCAGCTTTATGCATAATAAAAGCTTATGCGAGGAATTGTTAACGCAAGTTTGGCTTATGCAGACTTAGGGTTTTATCCACAAAAATCTCTTACACTTCACGTGCACCGAGATATCCAAAGTCGAAGTGTTTTTCAGGCTTATCCAAGCAAGAAGAACAGTGATTAACCACTAGAAATGAAGATCATGTGAAAAATACCTTACGCGTAGGATTAGGGTTTTGATATGAAAAGTACAAAATATGCCAAACACGATTTTTCGATCAAAACCGTTTAGAAAACTAGATTAAGATGATGAAACAACCTTAAAAACACCAAAACAACAAGACTTGAAGATCAAAACCACGAATCTCTTTACGCGTGAAGTCCGCACACACTTATCCAAACACGCTTAAAAACCAAGAAAAGCTTGTAAAGTTTGAACCTTTTTGCAAGAAACTGAAATTTAAGCACTCAATAAACCTTAACCCACAAGAATCTTGGAATAAAAAGTGTAAATTTTAAAGCTTTACAGATTCAAAACTTCATATACGAGACTACAAAGTTACGCATAAAACTAAACCTTAACCCAAGAATAACTATCAAACCAAGAACATGAGAGATGGATGATCAAACCATGGCTCTTTGATACCCTTTGTAGGATCTTGGTTTGTTAAACAAGAGGTGCGCGCTTCGTTTAGGTTAAGCGTTTATATAGAAAGGAGAATGTGGAAACCTAGAGAGACAAAGAAAAATGTATTATTAAAGTTCCAACCCTTGGCCTTGGAGGGCAAAGGGTATTTATAGGGTACAAGCATAGCACGCCTACTTTAGGCTGTGATCAGGCATACAAGGGTAAAGACCCGTCCGTCCTCCACGGTGTTACAAAGTCATCTAAATACTAACACTGAATTACTACGACTACGAGCTTTCTAACGAGTATACATATTTGAGGTGACCGACACTTTAAGTACTGGATTTACTAAATCCCAACATGACCATATCAACATTTTAACACAACCATTTTAACAAAAACACCCAACATGATTATGTGTTCATACGCTTATGCGTAGAACACAAATTCATGCCTACGGACAAATCTAGCCATTGGATCTTGAAACAAATCAAAAGCATTATTTATAATCAAACAATGATGTTAAAAACACTTACAGATTGAAGATTTATAACACGGATTTGTGTAATGATTTTGGAGAGTGGATGAAGGTTGGTAAAATCATAAATGTAGTAATAAATGTGAAGAGATATTTGGTGGAGATGTTTTGTAAAAATAGTTTAGACTTTTGACAATTTAAGTCCCTCCACCTTAACCATTTTCATCCAACCCATAAGTTCCACTTAAGTTACGTAAAGCATGATTATTTGGAAAGAAACTTGACGACACTCCCCCTCGACTTAAGAAATAATGAAATTTTATAAATTTGAGTCCGGGAAGTGTCAGTAAACCAGAAATGTGACCACCATTATCAAAGAAACAATCGGAATAAGATAACATGCAAGTACAAGGTTTTATGAAACCGAAAAATATTTACTTTCTCCCCCTCAATACTTGACCGAGAAAAATACAGAATTTGAAAGATTAAAGTGATGACGGTAGATTTGTACTTGCCATGTGTAAAAAAAATTAGATAGGAGAATATTTTTGAATTTTATCAGATTTTATATTTTTTGTATTTTGTTTTTGAAAAATATTTACAAAAGAGGTTTTGGTGTTTGACTGGTTTTAAGATTGTTTTAAAAGTTCATCCAGTTCCTTTGGATTCGAACACCGCATACCAATCCCGTGGACTAACTCAATAAACCTAGCAGGAGCCAAGGCTTTGGTGAGAAGATCTTCCAGTTGGTATTCAGTACCCACAAAGTATAATTCAACGGTACCCTTTTCCACGTGCTCCTTGATGAAATGATATCGAAGATCGATGTGCTTTGATTTCGAATGTTGAACAGAGTTGCACGAGATTGCAATGGCACTTCGATTGTCGCAGTACATTGGGATTCTTTCAAATACGTAACCATAGTCTTTGAGTTGTGTTCTCATCCAAATGACTTGAGCACAACACACCGACATGACTACATATTCTGCTTCTGTTGATGACAGCGATGTACAGTCCTGCTTCTTCGATTGCCATGACACCAGTTTATCACCAAGAAATTGTAATGCACCCGAAGTACTTTTCTCTGATAATCTAAGCAACCTTCGTGATCGCTATCGAAAAAGCTATTAGTTCAAAACCAGAATCCTTCGGATACCAGATCCCCAAATTAATGGTTCCTTGATGTATCGGAGGATTCTTTTAGCCTCAGAGAGGTGAGTTTCAGTTGATCTCGACTGATAACGGGAGCAAAGATATCAAAGAAAGACAATATCGGTCAACAAGGCTAGATACATGAGAGACCCAATAATACTTCGGTATTTTGTAGGGTCAACCAATTTCCCATGCAAATCAGCATCCAGTTTCTTAGTATGTGCCATTGTGTAGGTATCACAGGTTTGCATTCCATGTTTGTTTAAGATTTCAAGAGCATATTTGGTCTGATTCAAGAAAATACCATGGGGTGATTGATGAACTTGCAGTCCTAGAAAGAACGTAAGTTCACCCATCATGGACATTTCAAAATATTTTTTTCATTAGTTTTGAAAAATCGTTTGAGTACTTTAGATGTGTTGACCCAAAAATAATGTCATCCACATAAATTTGAACAATTAAAATGTGTGCCCCGTGATATTGTATGAAAAGTGTAGGGTCGACCGAACCTTTGACGAAATTATTGGCTATAAGAAAGGATGATAATATCTTATCATACCGAGGGGCTTGTTTGAGACCGTAGAGAGCCTTCTTCACTTGTAGACGTGATTAGGGAACTCGGATCAACAAATCCTTCTGGCCGCTAACATAGACCGTTTCTTTCGTTGTCCATTCGAAAAGAATTTTTGACATCCATCTGAAAGACAGTGATGTTCATGTGAGCCGCAAATGCCAGAAAAATCTGTACAGCCTCAAGACGAGCAACCGGGGCGAATGATTCTTCAAAGTCAATAACCTCTTCCTGTCTATAACCCTTAGCCACCAGACGTGACTTATTTCTTATTACTATTCCTTCAGCATCCAATTTGTTTTTCCAAATCCATTTAAGACCAATGACGAAGACCCCTGTTGGTTTTTTAACCAATTCCCACACTTCAAAACGTTTAAACTGATTGAGTTCTTCTTGCATGGATTCAATCCAGTTGTCTTTGGTCATTGCATCTTTAATGTTTTTCGGTTCACAGTGGCAGACAGTGAGTGCATATATGCAATGTTCACCGTCTGCGGTGGAAGACGCTGGTTCTAGTTACGACATGGTTGATTCGGTTACCAATAATGTTCTCAAGAGGATGGTCTTTCGTCCAACGATGTGTGGAGGTTAATGTTGATATACATTCTGCAGATTGGGAGGATTCAAATGGCTTGTAGATGATTCCGCAACATCGGGTGTGGCAGTTTCATTAGAAAACATTGAAGAACGATTTGGATCTATCACCAGGTGGGGGTACATCATTGTTCGAATATCATCATGGTTCAGGTCGTTGGATGCGGTTTGTTCAATGTTGTTGTAGAATCAATGCTGGAGCTTCCTCAACAGAGAGTTGTTGTAGCAGGTCTATCGTATTGGATTTTGATCAGGTTGAGCAGCGGAAACATTGATACAAATGGTGCACGTTCATCAATATCATCACTAAACAGAGGAGCCAAAAGCTTGTTAGTGCAAATATTACGATATTTAATCTATACATTCTCATTTTTTTGTTAATGACAAACATGTAACTTGTAATACATAATGTAAAATGTATAAGTTACTTGTAGTTAGATCTTGTCTCAACATACTCTCAACACCTCTCGACGACTCAATTCTTGTATGCTACAAAGACAGTTCGTACATGTTTGTTATGTTGCATTATGATCAAAACCCCAACAAACCAATAAACAAGTTTAGTTAAATAGTTTATGTACAACAACTAGTGTTTACATATTGAGTAAATATATACATAGCTAGTATGTATTATAATGGGTAATATAAATGGGTAGAAACTTAAGTATTTAACCCATTGACCAAATACATTGAATCTAGTTGGGTAAAACCCAAAGTTCATGACCCATACCCATTGCATGACATCATGCATAAGTCATATATGGATATTATCCATGACCCATGGTATTGACCCATACCCATAAGACTAGATACATTGTACCTTGTGGGTACTCAAACCATAACCCATAACCCATGGTTTCAACCCAAAAAAAATGGGTAAAGAGGAGCGTGCACGGATCCCTCATATGACCCACGAATCCCTTGGAATTACAAGGCCGGATCCCTCCAGAAGGGATCCTTGAGGCGAAACATGGTTTTGGTCTTTTGCCTATAAATAGCAAGCCAATTCTTACCATTTCCACACACTTTCACACATAGTTTCTCTCCACCAAATCTAGGATACTTAGCTCATTAGGAAACATGTAAACCACCCTCATCTCATATGATCATAATGCTTCTAACTCTCATTTGTTATAAGCATACTCCTGAAGTGATCCTCCAAAGCAAGCTTAGAGATCTTGCTTCCTTACCTACTGAAGTGATCACCCATCACAAGATACAAGCACATGAAGATCTTATACAACAAGCTTGGGAAACTTGTCATCTTCATTCATAGAAGACTAACTACATCATGCTTTGGGTTCTTGATGTTTAGTCTAGGAGTTCATATCCATTAGACACATTGTCTTGGATATTGTCTAGTATCATATTCTTGTATCTATGAATAGACTAGATGGTTTATGTGTTTGTACCATAAAACACAAGGTTTGTTATGTTGGGCCACAAAACATAACGAGTGTCATAGATGTGTCAAAGGCATTAGTGAAGAGTGCCGAAGATCCGTGTTGAAGGCATTAGTGAAAAGTGCTGAAGGATCGTGTAAATGGCATTAGTGAAGAATGCTTAGGTCGTATAATCGATGAGGTGCATCGTTATACATATAGTATTTGTTTAGATCCAACGATGGTGATATCCTTGATGGTGTTGTAACAAGGAGTGGATCTCCTTAAGATTAGGTGTTGTGTCGTGAAGGGTAGTAGTTCCTCCATAGTAATGGAACTAGGTGCTTAGCCTAGTACCTAATAAAGGGTAGGCGATGTCGTGAAGGATTAGTTCTCCTAAGGTGTGAAAGAACTCGGTGGTTAGCCTAGCACCAGATAAAGGGTAGGCGACGTTGTGTTAGGTGTGGTTCGCCTTGGTGTGAAAGAACTCGGTATTTAGCTTTGTAATGGAAAAGATTAAGCAACGTTGTGAAGGCTTCTCCGCTACAAGGAGTTGGTGTAGTGCTTACGAACTCTCGAGTAGGTGACTCGGGGAGTGGAGTAAGGCAAGGAAGGTGACCTTGTAGCCGAACCACTATAAATCCTCGTGTTGGTTTGTCTATCCTTTACTTATCGCTTTACTCTTATTCTTGCATTACATTGTTTATTTCTATGTGGTTGATGTCTATGTTTGTGATGCATACTTGGTCTTTCATATAGTTACAAACTATATTCAACACTTTACGTATTATGACACGCTTGATCAAGAAAAAGCAACCGGACTAATAATGGTGAAACTTGATTTATAATGAACCATTAATCTTGCGGAATCTTATGTGATGTCAAGGGGTTGGCCTTACATGCCGTAATGCGCTAAATGCATCCTCGCGTCGAGATTAGCAAATGCAATGGTTTATACTATATTTGATACAAAGTTTTAAGTTTGAAACGGAAACGTATTCACCCCCCCCTCTACATTTTCACAATTGGTATCAGAGAGGGTTGGCTCTAGTTTTTAAAACAAATGGTTTTCAAAACGAGTAAGGTCCCTGTATCAAATTTTTGGTGAAGTCAAGCATAATATGAAAAGTGTTTTGTTATTTTTTTCTTTGAAGTTTTGTTGTTAGATATCTTGTTAATCAAGCTTGAATAAAGGTAAAAATGGATAATATAACTTCACTAAAAAGTCTACAAAGGTTAAAACTTTTCGTCGGGTCAAAACGTGCATTTGTGTAATTCTGTGTCAGATCCGCGGATCCCTCAAGTTACACTGGACGGATCCCTCAAGCAAGGGATCCGTGGGATCCGTGGTACAGAAGACAATTTTTGTCTGAATTTCAAAAATTCATAACTTTTTAACCGTAAGGAGTTAGAAGTCGTACCACCTATTGTTTTAAAGGTATTTGAGTCTACTTTCATTTAAAATGATTTCATAAACTGATTCAAAACAAAAATTTATAGAATCATTGATTAATAATAGAAAGTCATTTTCTTGGCAACTTTTGCACAAACTTTTGATCTAATTGGAGACGGATGTTTTCATCCTTGAATAACAATGTGTCCTCTTTTGAAATTAAGGTTTTGATCATATTTATATATATAAAAGAAACTAATCAAGCTTGGTATACATGTTTATATTTAACACAAAGCGATGAAAAGAACTTTCGTATGCTATGCTAAATGATAAATTGTCGTCTTTGCATTACTTGATTATTTGCTTATCTCAAATAGCTTTTGTGCTTGTTTGTTTGAATAACATATGTGGTTTCCTTACCTTGCTATTCATTCTCTTGTTTGTCGATTTAGTAATATTCTACTAATCAATGTGCTATTTGAAGAAGTGTTTGGGATAACATCTAGTTGTGTCGAAAATGTTAGTTTAGATACTTAGATAAGTCATATAGGTTGAAAAATATTTAAAACATATAACACACTAAATGGATTTTTGATTGAGTTTGTCATGTGTGCAACATAAATATTTTATGTGCTTATATGATTTCATTTGTTCTTGTATCGTTTTCTAAAAACAACAAGAATGTACATCGGATCATAATCTACACTTGTGTTGATGATGTACTCTCCCATTTTCCTTTTCATGATCGCTCTCCAAGCTTCATAGTAGGATTGACAACTTGATTATTTCATCCGATATACTCAAGTAAATTATTTTGCAACGCAAATATAATTGTTCATATCCGAAAGTCCAAACTCAATGCTTTCCAACAACATATGTTGAACTAGCCCATCCAACCATTTTTTGTTGTTCACCATATGGACAACTTTTAAATTTATTTTTAACATGACACCTTCGTCACCTTAGTTGTCTCAAGTATAATATTAAACGAAGCAAAGTATCATCATTGTTACTCTTCGAGAGGCCATTGTAGGAATATAAATTTTCCTAACTTGAGAATGAATACTGGAGAACTTATTGCACTAGAAACTCAATTTCACCTAACGGTTGAATTGCTTCCTTGGAGAAGTGGGTAAATCGCCCGTAAAAATGGTCATGTTTAGCCATAATTGAGCACCGCTAGTAGAATTCTCATATTCATTCTCTCACTTGAGAAATTTATACTCCTATGTTTTCCTAAAGTAAGTTTACAATGGAAATACTTTGCATTATCTTAGGATTACTAATCAAACAAGTTGTAAAATTAATTTTTTTGTGTTAATCACAACCACTTGCCTCATCAAGCGATTATCTTGCTTTGATCGAGAAGAGCTACATGACTTCATGGACGAAGCTCATTGTATGCTAATCACCATCCGTAATGACTAGATTGTCCTAAACTAGCACCTCACAACTCTTTTGTCTTGAACACCATTATGTGCTCTTTTCTTTCTAAACACATACCTTGCATGTCATTGTTAGTGTAAATGATTTACTAATCTAGACCGTAAATCTGTTTTGGGCTAGTTGAATAGTGCTTGTTAAGTTTGCTAAACATTTGTGTTATTTGTGAGCTCGATCTCATTTGATTGCCTATATGTTACCTCTACATGTTCTCCTTGATTTGCTTAATGTGTATACATGTATACTTGCTGTAGAAATCATTAGTTTCATAATTCGAAACATAGAGTAAAATTATGCAACTATCCTGTTAAGAAAATCTGTCTCTGATGCCGAATCTTAGATAACTAGACGGATCCCTTAAGTGAAGGATCCATGAGATCCGGGTGGACAGAAGTTCCTTTGTAGCCCCCTTGCATCAATCCAACATTTTAGACCTTATTGGATTAGTTAAACATGCTACATTATGATCACTTAAACCTCCCTTAGGCTCAGTTGATCTCACATTCACTCATGGATGACTTAGGATCATATTCGAAGTATTTTTTGATTTTTCATTAGTTTAAAACTCACCATCTTTCCACTCCAATGTTTACACATTGTTCCTCTCATCTCAAAACACCTAGTTTGATATTTCTCTCAATTTTAGCAAATTGATTTTAGTCATCCTTACCGCAAAATAGGCCAAAAACTAATTTTTAATTTCTTAAGATTTTTAAGGAATTTTCCAAATCTCTCTCAAGTCATCATCTGATCTCTAGGATCATTTAACACCACTTGACACTCTCAAATTTCTTAGTGTCATCTTTGATCATCCACTGGTGCTCATAAAGCCCCATTTCTTTCCATAAAAGGCAATCATTAGCTACCATCACTCATTTCTCTTGATCATTTAAGTACTCTTTCATTTAAGACACTTAGGAAGACGAAAACACTCAAGGAGGTATAGGCGTTAGACCTTACAAACATCATTTTTATTCTTTCTAAGCTACTGAGAGCCGGATCCCTAGGATTAGCCTAAACGGATCCCTCATTAGAGGGAACCGTGGGATCCGGGTGACAGATTCATGTCAACTCTAGCTAAAACAATCATTTAAGTCCATCTTCATATAAGACACTTAATAAGTTAGGATATGTAGGTGCTAGACCTTGCTAGAACCCCATCACCTCATTTTCACCCCATGTGGAACAATAGGTACATTATCTCTTTAGATAATCATTTCAAATTTCCTTTTCCACACAAGCACTTGCTCAACACTTAGGATTATCATTTTCGTATATGTTTATAAATGAGTTGCACTTATATGATTCTATACGTATATTTTTTGTTTCATGATTTTATGTGAACAATTTATCTATTTATATAAATGTTTTCCTTTTGTACTAACTCTTTTAGATTCTTGTAGGATGACAATGGTCGATTTCACCATCAATTCAAGTTGTGCTCATTCGCACATTTCTTTATATATTCCTAATCTTGCATCATCCTAACCATTTTACTCCACTTTTATCACCACTCACAAAGTCATCATGTCTACCACCTCTAATGAGTCATCAACCAAGTCCAAGATTCACCTTGATACCTTTCATCACCTCTACCACAACTTCCATACCTCTAAGTCATAATGATAATTTCTATCACAATCACCGTGTCCAAGGTCTAGTTTATGAACTACGTGATGAAGTATGTCTCATGTTCTACCACATCCTACTTGTGTCAACCACAACCTCAAACAACAAGCTACTTGTGTCAACCACATCCTACAAGTGTCTCACTACCACTAGAATTTGTTGGGATATGAAAGTGCTGAAGACATGAAAGTACTGAAGATATGAAAGTACTGTAAGCCAAAAGTAATCTGGGAAAGTCAAAGAGTCAAAGTCCTGCTAAAGACAAAGTCAAAGTACTGCACCTAAAAGTCAAAGTACTGCAAGAACAAAAGAACTGTTATTCGCTTATGGAAAGTATTGTATTCTATGTTTAGATTACTTGTCGTACAAGGTTATCAATTGTAAACCGACTAGGATATCCTTGAGCCTATAAAAGGACTCCTAGATTGGCATTAGATGTACGAGTCTATAAGTTTTAGAGTTTACGAATTTACAAGTTAATTAGTGTTTTAGAGAGAAGTTTGATTATCTTAGAGTTGTATTAGAGTATCTGCATAATAAGCAGATTTAGAGTTTATAATAAAAGGTTATTCTTCTTAGCTTTGTTAAGTAAATTCCGCATACTTGATAAAGATTGCTCATTGTTTCTTTGTTAATAACTTAGGATTTATCCGAGGTTATTAAACCTTAACAAGCTAGTTAAGATAGTTTGATTAAAGTATATCGATCCAATAAGTGGTATCAGAGCTGTGTGGAAACTCGACTAGGAAGAACCCTACTTCAACAATATTCAAGATGTCGACGAAGTCGCTCCACCACCCTCAATCACCTCACTCATAATTCCAATAATTAAGAAGGAGAATATGATCTCTGGTGCATGAAGATGAGGCAATACATTGCCATTACAGATCATGCTCTATGGAATGTAATTGTGAATGGGAATGAAGTTGTAGCGCACCCCATTGATATTCCTGGACAACCCAAGGCACCTAAACCAGAGATACCAGCAGAACCTTAAGGAATCAAGAGAAGGCACTCAACATTCTCTTATCCGCCATTCCAGATGGTCATCTTCTCAAATTTCATGATGCTAAAGATGCTAAGCAGCTCTGGTCTGCTCTCAAGACCAGATTTGGAGGGAATGAAGCCTCTAAAAAGATGCACGAAATTTGCTTAAGCAACAGTTGAAACTTTCACAGTTGGTGAAAGAGAAAGTCTTGATGTGCATATGATAGGTTTCGAATCTTCTCAACATGTTGGAGATATACAAGGCGAAGTATCAGAAGATGCTAATTTAAAGTTTCTAAGGAGTTTGCCATCTTCATGGCATGTGATTGCTACAATGATCAGAGGACAACAAGGTTTAGATGTCATGGACTTTGATGATCTCTATCATCAACTTAAGGTGTATGAGCATGAGATGAGTGGACAAACAAGTTCTAAGTCTCACAGTATTTCTTTTCTATCATCTGAAGAAGGCCAAGACCATTAAAAGTACCGCTTCCTCAAAGTACTGCTCTCAAAGTATCTGTCTATACACCCCCTCATATGTTCAACAGCCCCACCACTACCACTATGGCCTCAGATGAAGTTATGTGCTCCTTCTTTGCACAACAAGCTAGTTTACCTGCACTTTATGAAGAAGATCTAGCACAGATTGAAGAAGATGCACTTGAAGAAATTGATATCAGGTGGCAAGTTGCTATGATCAATGCAAGGATCAAAAAGTACATGAAGAAGACAGGCAAAAGCATTGATTTCAAACCAAAAAAGGCATAACTTTTGACAAATCTAAAATTGAGTGCTTCAATTGTCAAAAGAATGGTCACTTTGCAAGGAGTGCAAAGTATGTTTGCTAAGTATCAAGCAAACAAGACATCTGAAAAGCCAAAACTTGAGCTTAAGGAAATTCCAATTACTGAAACAAAGGCTTTGGTTGCTCAAGAGAAGTTATCGGAAGTTGACTGGAGTGAAGAGTTTGATGATGAACCAGTAACTTATTGCATGGTAGCAATGGAAGAAGAAATTGAAGATTCAGAAGCATTGATTGGAGCACTGTTTTTGCTGAAGAACCTGAACATGCCGTTTTGGAATCGATGATGGCTTTGGAGGATTTGATGGAGCAAGGAAAGTGAAGATGATCCTGCTCAACTTGCATTGGTGGCTACTTCACCAAATCAATCTCCTATCTCTGAGGTATGCTCAAATTGCTATGATTTTTATCATAAATTACTTAGCAGTTATGTGATTGAGAGAGATAATTGTGTTAAGGCTAGTTCTGAGGTAGCAGGTTATCAAATAACCTTAGAATCTATGGAAGCCAAAATCTTAGCACATGAAACTAATGAAGTAGCTTGGGCTGAAAATATGCACAACAGGATTACCAGTTAAAGCTTAGTGAATGGAAATTAAACTGGAAAATTGCTGAAATTGAGAAATTAACTAAGGAAAGAGATGATTTGTTAGCTAAGTTTGCTGCTTGGGGTGAAGCTGGTCTGTCACATGTTTCTTATGTTCAAAAACAACAAAGAGCCTACCTTAAAACTGGATTGGGTTTTGGAATGGATTTTAGTAAGATAGAAGAAAACCAATCTAGTAATCAAGATGAAGGTGAGTATAAGGATATAACCACTAGTGATGAAGAACTCATTAATTATTTAGATACATCTAGTAATGATGGTTCAATAAGTGACTCACCTCCTGAATATAAGAAAGCTAATGATTATCATGCCGTTCCACATCCCACTGGCATTCATCAACCCCTTAGGCCTGATGTTTCTCGCTTTTGGAGTAGACAGTCTAGAGTTTAGGAAAAAGCTAGTTGCTCAATCTAAGTCTGAAAAAACCCAAAGAACCGTTGAAAACGATGTTCAAAAATCAAGCAAGTACCTTTAAATCAAAGTATCGCTCCACAAGCAAGTACCTTCTTCAAAACCTTTTCAAAACAGATCGCTAAACCTTTTTGGGATAATTTTGGTCAAAACAAGTTTAATCACTCACCAAGAAGGCAAAATAATATTGGGCATAGACATAGAAGATGTCACTTTGACAAGATGGGTCGAAACTGTGTTTTGTGTGTTTTAGTCCTACTCATCTAATTAAAGATGTGAACATCACTCGTAATACCTTAGAAAATTTCCAAAGAACAGGACTTCTAACAGAAACCTAGAGAGCACAAACCAGCTTTGGAATAATTCAAATAGGGACAATCACGAAATTTCTCACCGGATCATAGATACCCACACCAAATGAAAACCTTTTCAAAACCTTCAGATCTCACAGTACTTTCCAAAGTATCATAGTAACTCTGGCCCAAGACTTTCTCAAAGTACTGCTCGACAGAAAAACAAGGTATCGATCACAATACTTGGTATAGAAATTCTAGGAGATCTCACTATCAACCTAGAAGGTATTACAATTCACATAGGAGATTTAGATCGCAGGAACCAAGTGTTAAAACATAATGGGTTAAGAAGGAAAGTACTGCAGACGGACATAAAGTTTTCAACCAAAAGTGAATCGATGTTTTGTGATGACGAAAAAAGAGATTTGTGTTGAAAACCCAGAAAGTTTTGAAAATCCACATGCTAAAGATCAAAAGATAATTCTGGATCATCATTTGAAAGATAGTGGTAATTACATACTCAAAGAATTTGAGTTTGTAACTCCACAAGGGGAACACAAGTCAGTTATGGCTTGGGTTCCTAAAAGTTTCTAACTCTTTTCTTTATGTGCGGGCAACCCGTAAGAGGAGCTTAAAGATCATCTTATTGTGGATAGTGGTTGCTCTGGAAGTATGACAGAGACAAAGAGATCCTGTCTGATTTTAGAAAGATTAGTGGAGGAAGAGTTGCATTTGGGAATGATCCCAATGGAGGAAAGATTACTGGAAAAGGGACTATCAAAGCATGGCTTATAGATTTTGAGAATGTTAGATATGTAAAGGAGTTAAAGTTCAATCTATTGTCAGATCACAAATCTGGATAAAAAGCATCCCGTGTTATTCACCGACACAGAATGTCTTATCCTTTCCTCTGACTTTAAGCCTGTTGATGATGAATTAGTAGTTCTTAGAGTACCAAGGACAAATGATGTGTATAGTTTAGACATGAAGAGTCTACATTCCTATGGAAGAGCCACATGTTTGGTGGCTAAAGAAACATCTGAAGAGGCACATCAATGGCATAGAAGATTGGGCCATGTTAACTTCAAGAATATCAATAAACTGGTCAAAGGCAATCTAGTTAGAGGTTTACCTTCAAAGACTTACAAGAATGATCAATCATGCTTGGCATGCAAGAAGGGTAAACAACACAAAGCTTCCTGCAAGAAGCTTGAGGAGAGAATTTTTAGAGAACCTTTGGAGCTGTTACATATGGATTTGTTTGGACCTGTATCTATGGCAAGTTTAAACACAAGAAAAGTACGCTTAGTTGTAACAGATGATTGTAGTAGATTCAGTTGGGTATTTTTCTTAGGTTTTAAAGATGATACTTTTGATGCTATCCAGCATAATTGATTATTGCTCTTGAAAACCAATTGAGACTCAAGGTTAGAGGTATTAGATGTGACAATGGGACTGAATTCAAGAACAAACTTATGGATGAATTTTGTGGAAACAAAGGCATAAAAAGGGAGTTTAGTATTGCAAGAACACCACAACAGAATGGTGTTGCAGAAAGAAAGAATAGGACTTTGATTGAAGCATCAAGAACAATGTTAGCGATTCTCTCCTACCTATTCAGTTCGGGCGAAGTGTAAGTACGCTTGTTATGTACTTAACAGAGTCTCAGCCACTAAACCACAGATGAAGACACCTTATGAATTGCTGATGGGCAATAAACCCAACATTCGATTTATGAAACCTTTTGGATGCCCTTTTACTATTTTAAACACTATTGATAATCTGGGGAAGTTTTATGGCAAGTCAGAAGAAGGATACTTATTGGGTTATTGCACTAACAGGAAGGGCTTTAGAGTATACAACAAGGTTACTAAGAAGGTTCAAGATTGTCTTCATGTTGAGGTTATAGAAGATCAAGACAATGAGAAAGGTAAAGGTCCTGATTGGATGTTTGATCTTGAGGTTTTAACCCCATCTATGAACTATGTACCTGTTAGAGAAGAAAATCAACCAAAGGCACGTGGAGAAGATTTACAATATGTTGTTCATGGAGTTCATATTAGACCGATGTCGTCCCTCGATGAAGATCCGTTAGTCCAAAACAAAGTACTCGAATTCCAAAACAAAGTAATGTTGCCCCACCGCAAAGTACAAGTTTCGAATCTTCTTTATCTGCTGATGATCAATCTATTCAAGAGGAACTTAATCCGATGCTTCTTCAAGATGTTTTAGCACATTCTTACACTGATGAACAAAGGAGAACTTATGAAGATGCAAAAAGGAAGAACAAGACTGCAGAGTACTCACAAAGTACTTTGGACAAGATTTCGAACAAAGTACTGCGCACCAGTTGAAGTACTTTAGCTGATCTGGATGATCATACCATGCCTGGATTAGAAGATACCGATGATGAATTTGAAGATGAAGGTATTTTCACAAATTCCAATGAAGGTGCTGATGTTACTAATTTAGAGGATAATTATGAAGTTCCACAGCCTCCAAACTTAAGAACTCATAAGGATCATCCTTCTGATCAAATCATTGGTCCTTCTACTTCTGGAGTGCTGACTAGACACAGAGCTAAGACTTTTTCTACACCTCACAATGCTTTACTTAGCTTTGTGTATAAACAAAACAGGCTGAATCATAAGGACCATCAAACCTGTCTATTTACTTGTTTTATCTCTCAAGAAGAACCCAAGAATATTGCTCAAGCTTTGAATAAAGAAAGCTGGGTGAAGCTATGCAGAAGAACTTCTTCAATTTAAACTTCAAGAGGTTTGTGTTTTATGTGATCTTCCAGATGGGAAGAGAGTTATTGGAACCAGATGGGTTTTAGGGTCAAAAGAGATGAAAGAGGTAATGTTATCAAGAATAAGGCAAGGTTAGTAGCACAAGGATATAGACAAGAAGGAGTAGATTATGATGAAGTGTTTGCTCTCAGAGCAAGAATAGAAGCTATTAGAATATTTCTTGCTTTTGCTTCTTATATGGGCTTTCAAGTTTACCAGATGGATGTCAAAAGTACCTTTTTATATGGCAAGATTACAGAGGAAGTTTATGTCAAACAACCTCTTGGTTTTGAAGATCCTAAACATCCAAACAAAGTCTACAAGGTGGTTAAGGCTCTTTATGGCCTTCATCAGGCACCTAGAGCTTGGTATGAGAGACTCTCCACATTCTTATTGCAACATGGATATAGAAGGGGAGCTATAGACAAGACTTTGTTTATCAAGAGAGACAAGAAAGATATCATGTTAGTTCAAGTTTATGTTGATGATATCATCTTTGGAGCTACCAAACAGTCCATGGTTAAGGAGTTTGAGCAACTGATGCAGAAAGAATTTCAAATGAGTTCAATGGGAGAGTTGACTTTCTTTTTAGGATTTCAGGTTAAGCAACCAAAGGAAGGTATTTTATCAGTCAAGACAAGTATGTTACAGACATACTTAAGAAATTCAATTTTGATGATATGAAGGTTGTTACTACACCCATTAAATCTATCAATTCATTGGGAAAAGATGAAGATGGACACCCTGTTGAAGTCAAGCTTTATAGATCAATGATTGGCTCTCTTATGTATCTCACTTCATCAAGGCCTGATATTATGTTTGCAGTTGTTCATGTGCTAGATATCAAGTCTCACCAAAGATCTCTCACATGAATGCAAAAAGAGAATCTTCGTTATTTGAAGCAACAACCAAAGTTGGGGTTGTGGTATCCTAAAGAGTCACCTTTTCACTTAGAAGCTTTTTCAGATAGTGATTATGCAGGTGATAACTATGATAGAAGATCAACCACTGGAGGATGCCAATATCTTAGAAGAAGATTAGTCTCCTGGCAATGCAAGAAACAAACAATTGCAGCAACATCCCTACTGAAGTGAATATGTAGTCAGCTTTGCAAGTCGTTGTGGACAAGTTTTGTGGATGCAAAATCAGCTCTTGGACTATGGATTCAACTTCAAGAATACTCCTATTAACATTGATAATGAGAGTACTATTTGTATTGTGAAGAATCCAGTTTATCATTCCAAGACCAAGCACATTCAGATTAGGCATCACTTTATCAGAGATTGTTATGAGCACCGGCTTATTAATGTGATTAAGGTCCACACAGATGATAATGTAGTTGACTTACTCACCAAAGGTTTTGATGTTTCTAGATTCACTCACTTGGTGGTGAGCATTGGCATGATTAACTACTGAGCTACATTTGAGGGGAGGACTATTTAGTATTTGTATAGTCCTGTGTAATGCTTGAGGGGAGGATAGTTATATATACTTAGTTGATATGAAGAAATTGAAAAGTACTGTTTTCGCGCAAGTACTGCTTGGAAAGTACTGCTGGGAAAGTACCGCTGCTACGTGGAAGTACTGTTGTCTTATTAAAGTATCGCCTCCAACGGTTATCTTGAGGGGTAATTTAATGCTAATTCTAACAATGTTATTTTAGGCTGTGATTTTTCAAATCTCACCTATAAATACCTACTTTCCGATTTTTCCTCTCATATTGATACATTAGAATCTTTTCCATCTTTCTCTCATCATATTCATATTCTTCGCGATCAATTCTTTTGCTTACATAATCAACAATGGCTAATCGTCCCATGTTTCTAAGCATAATATGGTCGCTAATTTGTATAAGATGACGGAATATGCTCTTCATGATATAATTGATTATCTTCTGGTTCGCCATCGTTATGCTCTTTTAGTGGAGCCGGATATTATTGAGCCCTAGATTCAAGAATTTTGGGCTAATGCTAGAGATAACATGGAGAATGAAGAATATTATATTAGATCATCAGTTGTTGGAAAAACCATTAAGATTACTGAAGACTCCATTCGATAAGATTTATTGTTCAATGATGCAGATGGAGCTTTAAGGTTTGATAAGCAGTTGATATGGGATACTTTTCGACATATTGGCTATGAAGGATCTTTGAATGAACAAACGTTTCGAAAACAATTATTTTGTCCGCATTGGAAGTTTTTGGTTCATGTGTTGCTCTATTGCATAAGTGCTAAGAGTACCTCTTGGGAGCAGTTTGGGTCAAATATAGCATCTGCTATGGTTGGGTTAGCTACAGATAGAGTTGTTAACTTCTCAAGGCTAACATGGATGGAATGCTATCACATATTTCACATGGATCTACTTGACTGATGTACCCAAGGTTTATATGTGTTTTCTTAAACAAGCAACTTTCCGATGTGCCAAAACCTACAGCTTTATTGCCTGTTATTGTTCAACAATCCAAGATTTTTACTTTTATGGCAAAAGGAGTGTTTTATTCAAGGGTCAAGATACTCCTTTAACAACTTCCATAATGGATGTTGTTCAGCGTCGAGCTGATACTAAAGCTGATGATAATCAAGATGCACGTGATCTGCAGTACGCTTCAGCAAGTACGCTTCTCCACCGGCTACATCAAATGAAGGTACTGATCTCTACAAGGTACTCGCTCCTAGTACTGTACTTCAAGAAGATGTTGCAGTTTCACCTTCTCCATCTCCACAAGGGTCTGTTCCTGTTTCTCAACCAGAGGATCATTCACCTATTCAAGGAGAAGATTCACATACCATACCTCATGATGAAATCACATTAGATAATTATGTTTTGACAAGGGAGTTGGTCAAATTGAAAAAGACTACAGAGGTTCAAGCTAAACAGATAAAGAAATTAAAACTGAAGTTTCAAAGGCTTAAGACTTTTGTGTGGCCATTAGTTCAACAATTTCGAATCTGGGTTAAATCTAAGAAAAAGGCTCAAAAGCAGTCTAGGAAAACAACGCCACCAGTTTCATCAACAATCTTCTGTCAACTTGGGGAGGAATTTAGAAAAAGATAATTTGAAAGAAGATGTTGAGAAGAAGAAACAAGTTGAAAGTATCGATGAACAAGCCGAACAATCACAAGGTATCGAACAACAAAGTACTTAACAAGTTCAAGGTAATGAACAACAAGGTACTGAACAACAAAGTAATGCTTTTCAACAGCAAAGTACTTTTAGACAAGAAGTGATAACTCCAAGAGTTTGGAATTTTGAAGAAGAAGCTGGTCCTTCTACAACTGTTATACAAGAAGAGAGGAAGCTATTCTCAAACCAATTCATTCTGCAAGTGATGATGAGTTCATTGCTACAATTTTTCAAGAATTATCACAACCTAGAGGTGGTGTTACTATTAGAGAAGTGCAAGAAGATGAACAACAAAGAACTTCTCAACCTGCAATTGATCCTAAGGATAAAGGGAAAGGTGTTTTAGTAGAAGTAAAGAAGAAGAAACTTTCTTTGGCAGAAATTAGAGAAATTGAAGTTGCTAGGAATGAAGCTGCTGCTAGAAAACTTCAAGAAGAGTTAAATGCTAAAGATAGAGCAGTTCAAGAAGCTGAAGAAGCTCAAAATAGAGAAGTGGCTAAAAAGTTGCAAGAGCAATTAGATGCTGAAACTGATGAACCATTACAATCACCCACTCCTGTTAGATATATGCCTAGAAGACCTAATTTAGCTAAGGACATGAATGCTATGATGGCATATTTAAAAGGTCGAGGGTATAAAGGATTGCAGAAGTTGAACTATGTTGACATGAAAAGACTCTATGATGCTGAGACAGAAGCTTATAAGAAAAGTGTTGCAGATATCAAGGATTTTAGAGAAGAAGCTTTTTGACCTGGCTGAAAGGAAGAAGAGCTTAAAAAGAAAAAGGAAAACTGAAGTTGCAGATAGACAGTTTTCAAAGAAAGAAAGAGTTGAATTGAGATCTGAGTATAAAGATGCATTAAGAAATTATCTCAGAGTGGTAGATTTTGATTATTCAAAAGAAGATACAGATATGAAGATGAACAGATCTCAGATTAGTGCTTTTGATATTGTCAAATCCAAAGAAGGAGATTATATGATTTTTCATAAGGAAGATGAAAGCTTCAAATTTTTCAATAGGTTATGGGATTTGTTAAATATTATAGATAGAGTGGATTTATTTTATCTATATAATGTGGTAAAACCTTATTTTGGAGATATTCAATCTGAAGGAATTGGTCTGGTTTTGCTTGGAGATCTTATAACCATGTGGGAATCAGAAGAGGAAAGCACTGATGATATATGGAAAAATCAAGAAAATTGGGAAATTGTTTGCTGGAGATTCTTTGAAGAATCTGAGTTCATGTTTTGGAGCTAGAGAATGGTAAAATGATACACATGTTTGTAAACAGAAGATATCCTCTCACAGTTGAGCTCATGAGAAGAATGCTAGAGCATGGATTGGAAGTAGAAGAGGATAATGAAACTGCTTGTATGGTTATCAATTTATTTATCAACTGCACTACCATTGCTGAAGAAGATGAGTAAACTGGTATGAATTTTATTGAATAATTTATTTTTGATAAATCAATACTTTATTCAAAGTATCTGATCAAACAAGATTTTCATCAAAGTACTGCTGCAGCTTTTAAAACCAGTTAAGTAATTTTTCAATGAAACCTTTTGTTAAGTAACAAATTTTTGAAACAAAGGTTAAATAAATGGATTTTGAGATGGCAACATCAAATAGGTAATCAATCCACCATGGTTACAAAAGGAATGGCTAATCCATGAGCAAACGGCTCTGGTAAAGATATATCAAATCCGTTTTAGTTGACAACTTGCTAATAAGTTGTATGGTAATCAACTCACCATATCCGTTAATGTGAAGAGTTGGCTAGCCCACAAGAAAATGGCTTGTGGTAAAGGCAGTGGAAAACCATTATTGGTAATTAGTTCACCATTAGATTGAAGAACTAACTAGTCCAGAAGGGTACAGCTTTTGGTAAAGACAAATCAAATCTGTTGATAGCTGATGATTTGCTAAAAATCATATGGTTATCAATGTACCATGGTCTTACACATCAAAACATTTGGCTACTCCAAAGATAATAGCTTTGGTAAAGAGACCTAAATCCATTAAATTTTCAATGATTCACCTCTCACAGGAGTTAACACACCTGGAAGTGATGAGAATAGTATGCAACTTAAACTGAATTAATGTACAAATTTTCATATGTTGCTGTGTTGTCGAAAAGATGGAGCTTGCTGATGTCTGAGAAAGAACAATTCTAAGAGATACTTTGACAAGCACAGACACTACAGAGATATAATGAAAAGACTAAGAAACAATCTGATCTTAAAGATGAAGCGTTAAAGATACATTCACAAAGGAACTTGAAGTCAAGCAAGTAGAATTCAAGTTAGGGGAGGATTGTTGGGATAAGAAAGTGTCAAGACATGAAAGTATGAAGATATGAAAGTACTGTAAGTGCAAAGTACGGAAAAGTCAAAGAGTCAAAGTACTGCTAAAGACAAAGTCAAAGTACTGCACCTAAAAGTGAAAGTACTGCAAGAACAAAAGAACTGTTATTCGTTTATGGAAAGTATTGTATTCTATGTTTAGATTACTTGTCGTACAAGGCTATCAATTGTAAACCGACTAGGATATCCTTGAGCCTATAAAAGGACTCCTAGATTGGCATTAGATTTACGAGTCTATGAGTTTTAGAGTTTACGAATTTACAATTTAATTAGTGTTTTAGAGAGAAGTTCGATTATCTTAGAGTTGTATTAGAGTATCTGCATAATAAGCAGATTTAGAGTTTATAATAAAAGGTTATTCTTCTTAGCTTTGTTAAGTAAATTCCGCATACTTGATAAAGATTGCTCAGTGTTTCTTTGTTAATAACTTAGGATTTATCCGAGGTTATTAAACCTTAACAAGCTAGTTAAGATAGTTTGATTAAAGTATATCGATCCAACAGAATTCATGGTTGCTCAACCATCCTTCACAAACATCTATGTTGTCAAAAGCCAAGTGAATTTCATAATGAAATGCGTCTCATCCCTAAGCACATTTTTTTTCTTCTTAACTTGAACAAACCTTACAACCTCCAAACCAACCATGATGATGCAAGTAGTAGGATCATTCTCTTTTTAACATTTTTTTTAAGGTTCTTCTTGACGCCCTCGAGCTAGGGGGAGCTTCCGTCGAGCATTTATAAAGTGCATCATATGACTTACTCGTCCAAGGAGGAATATAATTTTGCACTAACTTTTTGTTTTGTTGATTTTCAAAACACACTAGGAGTACTTGATGCTCTCAATAAAGGGGAGTTTTTCATCAAACCTAAAACATTGCAAATTTTGCAATAATTTCGTTTTAGCCTTCCTAAAATACTTAACGCCTTTACCAAGGGGGAGCAACCGTCAAGGGGGAGCATGCACACATTCATTCTTCAAAATTCCTTTATGTTTCAACAAAAGGGATATTTCTTTCTCATCATATATTTTTTTCTTTTCTTTTTAACACTAACCTTGATGTAGGTTAAGCCTCAAAATTTTGATCCATTAAGCCGTTGGCAATAATGGTTATAATTCAAAGGATCTTTCTATTTTTTTTGTGTGTGATTCTTTAGGTTCCTCTTAAAGGCGAGATCACCACCTTTTGAAGACGTGCAAGCTCAAGGTCATGAGTTGCTAAGCTTCGTCATTCGTGTTTAGTGTTGGAGGTATTGGCGTGGTGTGCCAATTGGAGCAATAAGGTGTTTTTATTTTAACTTCACTAGGGATGATGCAAACTCGCCATTCTTGGGAGAAAGGACACACCCTTTTTGTTTCAACAAAAGGGGGAGAAGAGTGTAAACGAAGAAGGTAATGTATAGGAAGTACGGACAAAAGTAACTTTGACATTTTACCTATGTATTACGTTTACATATATTTTGTCATCATCAAAAAGGGGGAGATTGTTAGTGCAAATATTACGATATTTAATCTATACATTCTCATTTGTTTTGTTGATGACAAACATGTAACTTGTAATACACAACGTAAAATGTATAAGTTACTTGTAGTTAGATCTTGTCTCAACATACTCTCAACACCTCTCTACGATTCAAGTCCTTGTATGCTATAACACATGTTCGTACATGTTTGTGTTAGCCTTAATAGTTTTTATTAGAAGTGATGGTCATTCACGATTAGGAACTTTGTAACGTGTGTTAGATATTGTGCTAGAATAGTCAACGGGCTCGTGGATTGGACTAAGCTAAATGGGTACTAGTTATGTAAGGCTTGCCTTTTATCCAATCCAACCCATGTCCAAGCCCACGAAGCCCATAAGAAATCCTTTAGGGCATCAAGTCCCTTGGACTATAAATACCCCTCAAATGGTCATTGAAGGGGTGTGCTTGAGTGTGTGTGTGTGTGTTTCCTTTGAAGCAATATAACATCTTATTGTTTTCTTTCTTCTCTCTATCTCTCTAAACATATACACGATCTATACATATTCAAGTCACCAAGTTCTTTATCTTAATCTTTCTTTTCTTCATCTTACGCATAACATCCTTGTGTATAACGTGGGTGTTTGCTTCGTGAGTATTTGAAATAAGGTATAAGTGATAAAAAGGTCTTACAAATTGGTATCAATCGCCTAACAATGGTTTAGGAGTGGTTGGTTGAAGTTTTTTTGTGGTTTGTGGTATACGCGTAAAGCTCTCGGTATTCAAAACTTTACTTTTTGCACTTTAATTTTCAAGATTCTTATGGTTTGAGGTTATTATAGTGTTAAGGAGTCTTGTTTTGGGAAAAAGTTTGAAGCTTTACACGTTTTACATCATTTTTAAACTCGTATCTTTTGTGTTGTACGTTTCTACGCGTAAGAGTTCTAAACACTTTGGGTGAAAAAGGTCAAAAGATTTGTGTTATTGGAGTGTTTTTAAGGCTATCTGTGCAAGAGAAATCGTTTGAATCACTGGAAATTTTTTACGCGTAGGTCAAAACCCTAGTTCTACGCGTAAGAAAGTCAAAACCCTTTTTCTACGCGTAAATTCCTACGCATAACTTTTTGGCTAAGAATCTTCGAGCATCAAAGGTTACTCAGTGCTTCCCTCACTTGGATAAGTGTGTGGATATCCCTTACGCTGTGACAGTGTAAAGGATTTTTGGTTCTTAACCATAGTTTACGCATAAGCTAAAAGCTTACGAGTAACTCTACGCATAACTTCACAATTACGCTTAAGGTTTACGAGTAACTTTTTGTCTACGCATAAGCTTAAGGTTACGGTTAGATACTGTTACGCATAAGGATTCCTTCGCCTAAGCGATTACGATAAGATCCTACGCCTAAGATCCTACGATAAGATCCTACGATAAGCACACTCTACGCCTAAGCCTCGTCTACTCGTAACTTCTGTTTCTACGCCTAAGCTCTTTCTACTCATAAAGGTTTAAAAAAAAAATTAAATTAAATTTAAATTTTTGAGGATACTAAACGTTCAATTTTTACGCGAAATTCAAATTTTGGTTTAACTGTGAAAATTTTGGTCAAAAATTCAAATTTTTGGGCCTAAATTCAAATTTTTCGGGTCATATTTGGCGTCAAAATTGTCATAACTCAAAATTTTCATACGACCTTAGAATTGATTTTTATAGTGAATTTCAAATTTTGGGCGAATATTTTTTAGAACCAAGGTTACGGGTACGACTTTCAGAAACACCTCAAACGGCAATATCTTCTACAACACAACTCCTTTATCGTTGAATCGATCCTACATCAACTTTATCAGATCATACCTTCATCAATGGCAACTCAACAAGACATTCATGCAGCCAATGCCGAAAACCGTCCTCCTATGTTGGCAAAAGGTGGTTATCTTCAATGGACAAGTCGTATGCTTCGTTACATCAAGACCAAACCTAATGGAAAACTCATGATTAAATCCATTCAGGATGGACCCTTCAAGCCTCGACAAGTTCATGTACCTGGAAATGCAGATGCAACACCTCCCGTCCCACCATCTTCTCGTCTTTAATACGAATCTGAATACACTGCAGCGGATCAGAAACAAGTCGAAGCAGATGACATGGAAATTCATATTATCCAACTGGGTTTACCAATAGACATCTTTGCTGCGGTAGACAGTTGTGAAACTGCTTTCGATATGTGGGAACGTGTTAGACGGCTTTGTCATGGAACGTAAATTGGTCAACAAGACATGGAGAACAAGCTGCTAACTGAATGGGAAAAGTTTAATTCTACTCCAGGAGAATCCATTGAATCCTACTATGGAAGGTTTTGCACTTTGATGGATGAGCTTATCAGAAACAAGCTGACACCCAAAACTATCATTCAAAACATCAAGTTCCTGAACAATCTTCCAGAAGAATGGGGACGATATATCACTATTGTCAACCAAACAAAAGACCTTCATCAGGTGAACTTTGATCAACTAAATGATTTTCTGAAACAAAACCAAGCTGAAGTGAATGAAGTCAGGAAAGAAAGATTGGCAAAGAATCATGATCCATTGGCACTTATTGCAGAGACTCAACCTTCAGTGAATACACAACAACAACCTTCATCATCTTCCAACAACACCAACTTGCAGCAAACATTCCACAACAACAATTCTATCCACCAGAACAACAAGTCATTCAACAACAACAATATTCACAATACCAGGAACAAGGAATCACTGATCCTGAAGCTGAACAAGAAGCGACCTTACAACAGATATACTCTTTATTGGGTAACGCACTAAAAAGTCGCTATTCCACACCAACTAACAACAACCAAAGGATTTCGTCAAACACTCGCAACAGGCAAATTGCACAGCCGGGTGTGAATATGCGTAATCAAGGTCAAATGGTTGGAGCTATTGGGAATCAGCAGGGATATGCTACGGGATTTCGCATGGGTAATCAATCGGTTCCGTATCAGGGTAATCAGTTGGGTCCGAATGTTGGAAATCAGATGGGACAGAATGTTAGGAATAGAGCAGTGGGTAATCGAATGGGAATGTTGCAGCTCCAGTCGTTGGGAATTATGGAAATGTGAATCAGGGGAATCAGGTTAAGTGTTATAACTGTCAAGGAATGGGTCACATGGCACGAAACTGTCCCACTAAGCCGCACAAGAAGAATGCTGAGTTTCTTAGGGAAGCTATGCTGTTAGCAGCAAGAAGCAGGATGCAGTTGAGTGCCTGAGGAAAATGATTTTTCGATATCGTGGATGATTTGGAAGACCTCGAGGAAATCAATGCGAACTGCATATTCATGGCAAATCTTCAAGAGACTAAGTACGACGTTAAGACTCTGACGCACTTCCTGTCTATCATGCCAACGCAGTATCTGAGGTACCAATCATTGATCCATGCTATAACAATGTCATATTTGATGTGTTTACTCATGACGAACAGCATTCTGTGACGCCAACACCTACTTATGATACATACCTGGATAATCCGAGTTGTAGCAATACTAACTCTGAAACTCCGATGTGGATCCTAGTGGAGGCTGTGTGGCACAAAATACTGATACTGATGAGGAAACACGTGCTTATTTTGAATCATTAATCAATCAGTGTGGCATTGAAATTGAAAAAGAAAGTAAGGTCAATCGCTGGTTAAGGCCGCGAATGTATTAAGCACTGTAGTATGAGCTTTATAGACTTAGTATCAAGGAGGCCACCTCGGTCACATTTGAAGATTGGAGTTGGTGAATATGCCAATAGTTGGAGAAAAAGTTAGTGTGCCCATCACGACGTCCTCTAATGACACATCTACCTTATATTTCATGATCCGGTTTCTTGACTTCAAAGCTTGAACTTTGGGCGGACGGTAAGTGGTGATGACTTGATTATAGATTTAGACTACCTGTTTGTTTTTCATTTTACACCAATTATATATCCCATGTCTTATCCTACCCTTTAGTCATGAAGTGTGTCTAGGAGATGCAATGAGCAATCTTTGGTGTCTTGGCCATGGATTTGGTCATGTACCACTAGTTTTGTCCACTTCGCCGTGACATGTTGATATGTCTCGCGACTACTAGTTTTGAATTTATAACAAGGATTACCTAATTAAGCTAAGAACACACGGGCAAGTATGACCCTTTCGTATGTAGTTAGTTTTGTTTGGTTAGCCGAGGTCGTTCACTAGGATTTGGGTGTTTTCAATTGTGAAGAATCTATGTAATAGCAAGTAACACGAAAGTGGTAAATGGTTGTCACGTCCTAAAATACCATATAAGCAACAAGTAACACGAAAATAATGATTAAAAGAATTCAATAAGATTAAAACTACACTTGCATAAACTAGTTTCTTATCCTTGATTAGTATGATTGTGTTAACCTCTTCTTAACATGTTGGTTATGATAATTAGTTGGTTATTTGTATCTTCATGTTTCTTCATGTTTCTTTGTATCCTTCTTTCTTATATCACATCTCCCCCACACTTCGTATAAGCATACACCACAAAAATACAAATATGAAGTTGCGCACATTCATCTTCGTCGGAATGGCACACACAAATGGCAAAGTGTGGCAAACTCATAATCATCAAAAACAATCCAATCATACCAAGAAACTAGCAACCAACCATTTAGACTTTGACAAAGGGGTAGGCTAAGGTTTAAAGTGTAAAATATTTTTGTATTTTTTTGGATTTAACAAAGAGAAAGGGATGGCTCAAAGGGTGTAACTAAGGGTATCTAGCGCTAAAGATGAGCGCTAACAAATGGGTCCATATGGGTGGTTAACTAACCGATGTGGTTAGCAAATATATCATTAGATGTAAGTGGAAGGCCATTTAGTTTTATTCCTAAGGTTTCCTCTTTATCACACACATACACTTATATCACACGAAGGTTGCCTCTTTGTATCTTCATGTTTCTTCACTTTATTCGCTAGTTTCTTCACTTTTTCTTCATTTTTCCTGTACTTGGCTACAAATAGACTTGCACACAACTTTGATACGATTAAGCAACAAAAGCATATGATTATAGACAAATAACATACATAAAAGTACGAATAACGCTACTAAAAATATGTACAATTTGAGCGTTATTACATGTTAGTAATGACGAGTCACCCCTTAACCTTTGTCGTGTCTACCCATATTGCCTTCGAGAATTGTTTAGGCCTTAACTCTAGTGGTGGAGATTTGTGTAACCGCCAAGCTTATGGTAGAATACATACTATGACTGTGCGATTGAGTGATCACCCCGAAATTGACACTTATAATAGTTGAGAGATTTAAGTGTTTTGTTCCCCGTTCGTGAGGTGTTCGGCTTTGTTTTATTCTAGCATAAGGGATTTGTAAACTTAAATTTTCCAGGTTATGGGAGATATCTTTTTAGGAATCCTTCTAATAAGGACTACTTTAGGGCAAGTAGAGTTCAAGTGGGGGGATAATTGATAACATCAAATAGTCCTTAATATTAAGTGTCAATTTCCCCCAATAATGCTTGCAATTTATATCATTTACATGGATTTATGCTTGTTTTCCATTGTTTTCCACTTTCAGGTAAAGTACGTGCATTGGAGCTAAAGAGATGCAAAACTGGAGAAATATCTAAAGATTTATTACAGTATGCTACTTTGAAGAAGTTACATCGTAACTCATCTCTCACATTACGCCATCTTATCAGAAGGTTACGGCGTAACTCTTCCCAAATGTTACGACGTAACTATATTAGGTCAAATGAGGTTCCACGCCGCTGATACTTACGCCGTAACTACTGCATCAACTACGATGTAACCGAGTTTATTGAAACTACGGCGTAACATTAGGTTACGCCATAACCAGCAAATCTAGTGCAAAATACGAGGAAATAGAAGGTTATGGCGTAACTCCTATATTGTTTACGCCGTAACCCAGATCTGGCCTATAAATACCCCACGAATTCGAGCATTTCTATTCATCCCATTCCACACACAATAATCAGAGAACGTGGGAAAAAGCTCAAGGCAGGTCTAGAGGAGCATATGGAGATGTCTCCAAGGGAGAAATCACTCCCGTACGATACGCATTATCGTTTTATATTTCTTTTACTTTCAATTCATGTATTTCATACCTTTGAATATTGAAATGATTTGCATGATTAATATGAGCGGCTAAGCACATTTTGGTGCTGGCCTACTTATGATTCCTTAATTGTTTTGTCTGTGTTTACTTTACTTCCGTACAATTATTTCTAAGTGTATACATGCATAGTTTTTTGGTAGCCACCCTTGGTTCGGTAGTTTTGAATGGCGGTAGAGGCCAATTGCCTAGGAGATATTACCAACTGACCCTAGGTGAGCGGACTGAGACGGGAAGGTTAAGATATGAACAACTGATGACCCTTTCTACTTGTGCAATTTGACCAACTGATCACCTATCGTTTGGATGAACTTAAGAATTAGGGGGTGCGTGTCTAAGTTCCTAACGGTCGAGCATTCACTAATATAAATCTAGCATGTAGCGGTACTTAATTACTTGGCTTAGGGGACCAGGAACAACAGGACTTATGAGGGGACACCTGACTTCTCCTGTGGTGGCATCTTTGCTGATAGGTTAGGGCGAATTGACCAAATGTTGTCCTCTCAAATTTGACCCCACCTGAAGTAATTGGAAGTAAGTAGACGTAGACATAACTAGCTAGGAGGATTAACTAGGTTAGCACCACTCTCCCTATTGATTTCCCTTTTTCCTTTATTTGCTTTTATTTGCTTTATTCTGCTTTAGTAGTTTAATTAATTAAATCCCTATCAAAACCATTATTAATCTGTGACACCTAGACTTAGTAATAATCCAACACACATAGCTCTTGGGACGACCTCGGCTTTACCGATTACTACACTACACACGACCGGGTACACTGCCCGTTAGTGCACTAGGGTAGACCATAGGTATAACGAGACATTCTAAATATTAAAACCTGGTCAGTAAAACCTGTGTCACCCATGGTTTATGTTTTGCAAAATTATTTTGAGAATAAAAACATATAGGAAATCGGTCCATAGCCTAATGCTTATTCTTTAGAAAATCCATTTGTTTTTAAAAGGTTCTTATTAAACTTGTTCCTACGAATCTTTCGACCCTTTCGTGATGAAAATGTTTCTAGTCTAGTTTCAATAAGTAAACATGGTGAGTGTCAATCACCATATCCCCATACTAGTTTGTCACTTAACTTTTTGGAATAAAATACAAGAGAAATCCTTTTGGTCCTTTTTCTTAAACATGTTTTACCGACAAATCAAACAAGACTAGTAGTTTTTCCAACAAACTCATTTAAACAAGATCATTTACATGCATCACATATGAGAACACTCCTACAATTTCCTACATCCTTACACACAAGTACATACAAGAATTACTCCATGACAATCATAACATAACACAAGTAGTAACAAGGTAATTGAAATAATTCCATAGAATGGAGATTCATGACAAGTTCAATAGAATACCTAAGCTTTGGATTACAAGAATTAGAAATTGTGGAATATAGCAACCACATGCCTCCAATCATCTTTAGCCTAACCGTATAATTCCAAATGATTACACAATGGATGAGAATTTGTCTCACCACCCTCCTGGACGTTTCTACAGCAGTAACAAGACTTTTGGGGTGAATAATAAGGGTTCGTAATAGCTTTGGTGTAAACTATTACTCTTTTGGTTGTGTCACACTAGACTACTAAGTCTAGGTTCATTTTATAGCTAAGAACCCTTAACTATCAGGCTAAAAACGTCCCAAACAAGTTATTAACTAGAAATGATCGGCCTCACCTGATTAATAGAAGTTAAGGCAACATTAAATGACCAAAAGTGTAACTCCAGAGGTCGCAGCCGGATCGGTTGTAACGCAGTCGATCTGGTTGCGTTTTGTCCATAACCCCAGCCGAATCGGTTGTGGGCTCCAACCGATCGGCTGGGAGTCTTTTGTACACCCAATCTTTGACTTTGGTTGACTTTTCTTGATTCGTGCCTTTTTCTTTGCTTTCGATGCTGATTTCCAAGATGAAACTTGATCTTTATTTGTTGTAGACACTTAGAAATCATTGCGCTTCCTAATCATTGAGTCCATGTGCTTCCTCACTTGACTTTCTTCCTCGGGAATTATCCAAATGTGCATGAAATCTTCATTTGTTCACCTTTTACGATACCTGGCTACATTTACATACAAATACGCTTCTTTTGCACTTTTGCAACAATTATGAGTAAATATAGCCGATTATCATACACAAAACCAACAATAACGCTACTAAAAACACTCATTTTGAGCGTTATCACGAGTGCAAAACCTTTTGAACCAAAACTCGAAAGACTGGATGATGAGAATGCGTCTTTAAAATGTCAAATTTTCAAATATGAGCAAGAAATTGCAAAAGTTAAAAATGAATATGGAACCATATTTGATTTGCTGAAAAAGACACGTTCTGATTGGTCAAAGGATATCGATCATCACAATGATTATTCACGTGAATTCGTCCATACAAATGCAAAGTTACGTTATGATATTCAAGAATTGAAACACACTATCATTGAGTTGAAAGAAAAGTTAGGGAAATATGAGCAAGATAAGCCTAGTGACACTAAAGTAATTGCACCAGGAAAGTTTAAAATTGACATTACTAATGTGATTCCTTCCACTGATACAGGAGTAGTTTCCTCTTTTCCTAGCGTTAGCACTTCACAAATTAGAAAGGGTCAAAAGAAGAATAGGAAGTTGCAACGTAAGAAAAGATCAGTAAAGACCTTTACGGTAGAAAATCACACAAGACTTTGAATAAGACTCATGTTGCTCCCTTAGATATTGCATTAACTAAATGTAATGATCAAAGTGATGTAACGAATGCTAAACCTTCAAGTACCTTTGATGTTAAATTTTAAGCTTCTTGTGTTATATGTCGTAAAAGCATGCTTTCTGATTGTCATGATAAATGTGTTGCTAATTCTATCTTGTCTCGATATCGGAAACATAAGAATGGGATTACCTCTAGGCCCACTAAAGCTTCTAAGTCTGTGCTAGATAAAGCGCATTCTAATGTTTCTAAGCTAAGCATTGATGTACTTGTAACTCCATCATCAACTCCTAGGAAGTTAGTATCACCTAGTACATTCGCTAAGACTAAAGCACAAAATAGTTGGACTTGGCAAAGATGGTTGCAAAACACACTAGGATTTAAATGGTTACCCAAAATTCTTGACTTATGTGTGTCCTCTGTAAATGTATCGGAACCCTCTAACTCTTCGGGTTCCACCTCTACTTCTATTTCACCTGTGTTGTATTTGTTTATTGCAGGTGATACAGATCATCCTCTGGATTGTTAATAGCGGATGTTTCCCACACATGACAGGCTATCTCAAACTTTTATCAAACTTTGTCTCAAGGTTCATCGTCACTTCCAGGTTCGGGAATGATCACTTCGCAGCTATTATGGGCTACGGAGACTACATCAATGGAAACATCGAAATTAGCAGGGTTTATTATGTTGAAGGTCTCGGTCATAATCTCTTTTCAGTCGGTCAGTTTTGTGATGATGATTTGGAAGTTGATTTTAGGGAGAAAAATTGTTTCATTCGTGATCCACAAGGAAACGATCTTATGTCTGGAAACCGTACATCAAGCCTTTACACAATCTCAATGCAAGACATGATTGCTTCATCTCCCATCTATCTACTTTCTTAAGCAACATCTACAAAATCATGGTTGTGGCACCGCAGACTCTCACATTTAAACTTTTAAACCATATCCAATCTTGCCCGATACAATCTAGTTGAAGTTCTTCCAAGGTTTCGGTATTCTAAAGATCATCTATGCTCAGCTTTTGAAGAAGGGAAAAGCACTGGTGCTCACTTTCCTTCAAAAGTGGAACACAGGTATCAGCATGTGCTTCATCTTCTTCACATTAATTTGTGTGGCCCGATGCGTGTGCAGACGATTAACGGCAAACGCTACATTCTCGTAATCGTTGATGACTACTCCAGATGGACTTGGGTTTACTTTCTTCAAAGTAAGGATCAAGCTCCACAAATGATCATCACCTTTCTCACAAAAATTCAAGTTCAGCTTCGGAACACGGTCAGACAAGTCAGAACAGACAAAGGAACTGAATTTGTAGACAAAACTCTTCGTGATTATTATGAGAAAGTGGGAATTGAGCATCAGACATCTATTGCACGGGCACCCGAACAAAATGGAGTTGTCAAAAGACGAAACCGTACGTTAGTAGAAGCTGCGAGAACGATGATAAATGCAAAACTTCTAGATTTCTTATGTGCAGAAGCCGTGTCAACTGTATGCTATACACAGAACCGTTTGATGAATACCAAATGCCACACCAAAACACCCTATGAGCTTATTCATAACAGAAAACCAAACCTTAAACACTTTTATGTATTCGGTGCTCTATGCTACCCAAATAATGATCGTGATGATTTTGGAAATCTCAAAGTTAAAGCTAACATTGGAGTCTTTGTTGGATACTGTGAAAACTCCAAGGGACACTGGATTTAGAACCGTCATACAAGGGAGATTATGGAAATGATTCACGCTAATTTTGATGAGCTCACAGATATGGCTTCTGAGCAAACAGCTTGGAACCCGGACATAACCGTCTCAACTTCCCCTAAACCCCATCATCAGCTGAACCAAGCTTACAGCTTACTCGTCGTCAAATGGAAACATTGTTTGCTCCTCCCTTTAGTGATGACATTGATCAACATGCTCCAGATGTATCAAATGTTTCCGCTGCTCAACCTGATAATATCCCAATCCCTGATACACCTAAAACAGCAACAACAATTGTTGAAGCACCTCCAATTGATTCTACAACAACACCCGAACAAACCGCTTCTAATGACGTTGATCCAGCTGATGATCTTCTGAATCAAGATGTACCTGCACCAGCGGATTTTGATGGAAATGCGTTCTTTAACCCTTTCGCTAATGAAACTGCATCATCAGATGTTGCTGAATCATCAACCAGCCATCTGAATCCACCAAATCTGCACAATGTATATCAACATCAACCCTCCACACATCATTGGACTAAAGACCATCCACTTGTTAATATTATTGGCAACCCAAACCAACCAGTCGTTACTAGACAACGCCTTTACACTAACAGTGAACATTGCATTTAGGCACTCACCATCTGTCAAACTGAACCCAAAAACATCAAAGATGCAATGACCAAATACAAATGGATTGAATCCATGCAAGAGGAGCTGAACCAGTTTAAACGTTTAGAAGTATGTTAATTGGTTGAAAGACCAATAGGGGTCTATGTCATCAGTCTCAAATGGATTTGGAAAAACAAGTTAGATGCTGAAGGCACGGTTATCCGAAACAAGTCACGTCTGGTGGCTAAGGGTTATAGACAGGAAGAGGGTGTCGACTTTGAAGAATCATTTGGTCCAGTAGCTAGACTTGAGGTTGTACGAATTTTTCTGGCATTTGCGGCTCACATGAACATCATGGTCTATTAGATGGATGTCAAAATTGCTTTTCTGAATGGTAAACTAAAGGAAACAGTATATGTTAGTCAGACAGAAGGATTTGTTGATCCAGAGTTCCCTAAGCACGTCTACAAACTTAACAAGGCTCTCTGCAGTCTCAAACAAGGCCCTCGGGCGTGGTATGATGAGTTTTCATCCTTTCTCCTTTCTCATATTTTTATCGTAGGATCGGTCGAACCTACACTGTTTATTAAATATCATGGGGCACACATTTTAATTTTTCAAATCTACGTGGATGACATCATTTTTGGGTCTACCCACAAAAAGTACTAAATTGCTTTTTCAAAACTGATGAAAACAAATTTTGAAATGTCAATGATGGGTGAACTTACGTTCTTCTTAGGACTGCAAGTTCATCAATCACCCCGTGGTGTTTTCCTAAATCAGTCCAAATATGCTCTTGAAATATTGAACAAACATGGAATGCAAAGTTATGAAACCTATGCAACACCAATGGCACACACTAATAAACTGGATGCTGATTTACATAGGAAATTGGTTGACCCTACCAAATACCGAAGTATTATTGGCTCCCTCACGTATCTAACAGCCACTAGACCTGACATAGTATTTGATGTTTATCTTTGCTCCCGTTATTAGTCGCGACCAACTGAGAAACACCTCTCGGAGGCTAAAAGAATCCTCCGATAAGTCATGGAACCATTAATTTGGGGATCTGGTATCCGAAGGATTCTGGTTTTAAACTAATAGCTTTTTTAGACGCTGATCATGAAGGTTTCCTAGATTCACAGAAAAGTACTTCAGGGGCTCTACAATTCCTTGGTGACAAATTGGTGTCATGGCAATCGAAGAAACAAGATTGCACGTCGCTGTCATCGACTGAAGCTGAATATGTAGCCATGTCTGCGTGTTGCGCTCAAGTCATTTGGATGAGAACACAACTCAAAGATTATGGTTAATTTTGCGATATTGTGCAACTCAGTTCAACATTCGAAATCAAAGCACATCGATCTTATATATCATTTCATCAAGGAGCATGTGGAAAAGGGTATCGTTGAATTTTACTTTTTAGGTTCTGAACACCAACTGGCAGATCTTCTCACTAAAGCCTTCCCTCCCGCAAGATTTACTGATTTGATTCACTGGATTGGTATGAGGTGTTTGACTCCAGAAGAACTGGACAAACTTTTAACACATTCTTAAAACCAGTCAAACACCAAAACCTCTTTTGTAAATTACTTTTCAAAAACAAAATACAAAAATATAAAATCTGATAAAATCCAAAAATATTCTTATATCTAAATTTCTTTCAAAACCAAACATTGCAAGTACAAATCTTCCATCAACACTGTGTTCCATCAAACCTTTCACCATTTTTCCCGAACAAGTGTTGAGGGGGAGAAAGTAAATATTTTTTAGTTTTATAAAACTGTGTACTTGCATGTTACCAAAAATATGTTGTTTCTTCAGTAATGGTGGATATGCTTCTTGTTAAATACTCTCCTCGAACTCAAATGTTTTAAAATTTCATCATTTCTAAAGTCGAGGGGGAGTATCGTTAAGTTTCTTTCCCAAAATAAGTTTTGTCTAACCAAAGTCGATGTCAATGGGTCTTGGTTGAAAATGGTTGAGGTGGAAGGACTAATCTTGTCAATTTTGTAAAGTTATTTTTAACAAAATCACCACCTAACTAATTCAAAACATTTATTTCTCACATTTGTTTCATCTACCAACCAAGATCCACGCCTAGAAATCAATCTTCAAATCCGTGTTACCAAATCATAAACTATAAGTTGTAATCGTTTTTGATCATGATCTCAAACATTGGTTTCAAATATCTTTCAAATCCAACGGTTAAAACCTTCAAAATGAGTGATTTTGGTTTACGCATATGCGTAAGAACAAGAAATCTTCCAAAGTGTGTTTTTAATGATATGGGTTGTATAAAAACCTTCACTAATCTGTTTTAAACCCATTTCCATAATCATAATCAACCCAATAACCTGTTTTGAACCTTTTTTGAATTTTTTAGGGTTTATGTTCGAATTAGGGGTTTTCGCATAAGGTTGTTTTAGTGCAATTAGTTGGTCATAATAGGTTTAGAACAATGTTTATTACACGAAATGAGCCTTGGATCCTACCCAGAAACATCAAATGTGGAGAATTGAATTTTTAGGGTTTATAGGTCGAAGAACATGAATCTTTTGATTCATTGGGTATTTTGTGTTATAACTTGTTGCTAGCTATTCATTAGACATCTAATAACATGCAGAAACAATCTTGTTGATTTTCTACGGATAGATTGGTTATGCGTAGAACTAGGGTTTTGGGTTTAAGTTAGTCTTACGCCTAAGCTGTTCTACTCACAACTCTTTCTATCTTAGACATGTTTTATGTTTCTAAAAGTATATGGATTGTATTGTAATCATGTTGTTATGTTTAAATTATTGCAGGTTGATTACGCGTAAAGATCAGAAATAAGGTGTTCATGGATTACGCATATGGAATACCTTATGCGTAAAGGTTACGCATAAGAGCAATCTTACGCGTAAAACTTACGCATAAGGGTCTAATTTGGGACTACGCGTATCCTAGAAGGATATGCGTAAAATTGGATGTTTACGCCTAAGGGCTACTCTTACGAGTAAACCTTACGCGTAACTCGTTTGCCTAAGCTTACGCATAAGCATATAAGCTAAGGGTATGCTTTTACGCGTAATAAATTCTTACGCCTAAGGGTTTCCCTTACGCTTAAGCTTACGCCTACGCCTAAGGTCCATTGTTTACGCATAAGCTCACTTGCTTACGCCTAAGCCAACTTGTCACTTTATTTTGAATTTTTACTCATAAGTCACAAAACCAAAATGTTACTTGTAAACTATCAAAAGTTAAAATGTTGTGTGATTAAGTGAAATTTGGACATTAAACTTCAAAATTAATATACTCACGTAACTTATCACTTCAACTTCGGACAACTGGACTTTATGTGACTATTGCACTCGTAACATTCATAAACATGATAACTTCAATCAATAAATGGACAATAAAATCAAACTTAGACTAACATAATGTCGTTCGATATGTTGGTTCTTTTGTTTCAACATCTTTCAGATCGCGAAATGGACGTCAATATGGGAAATCTCAATGCCCCAAATGAACTCACGATGGCAGATATCTTCCCTGCGGACTACCACAAAACTATTGGGACAAAATCTAAGAGTCGACTTTGATAACTTCACCTGTTCTGAATCCTCGTGCAGAATTGCAGTTGACATTCTCAAGGATCATCCCTTCCGACTCATGCTCACTAACTCTGCTTCAGTACCAGAGATATACATCCATCAGTTCTGGTACACTATGGACAAAATCAATGGTCAAGATGCAGTGAAAGTGACCATTGGCACCAAGGAAATCACAATTACAGTGGCGGATCTTCGTGTCATTCTTCTTCTACCAGTCATTCAGTCTACCGATTACGTTCCAACTCCTAGTGAAGAGGAAGTAATGCAATTTATGGTTGACATTGGATATGACGAAGCTTCTGGCATCATCACTAAACATTACAGTGTTGATCTCAAGAACATCCCACAGCCCTGGAGGACTCTCTACATCATGATTGCCAAGTCTATCTTAGGGAGAGATAACGGTCATGAACACCCAAAGCTGATGCATCTTCAAACCTTTTGGGGAATGGTTAATTGCAAACACATTGACTATGCAAGCTTGATATGGAAAGACATGATGCAACATTATATGAAGCCTGGTTCCAAGATTCCCTTCATCAGATATACAAAGTTGTTAATCCAAAATATTCTAGGGAAGCACCAGGACATCCCAATGAGAATCAAATACCCCAACACTCACTCAATGTTGTATGAGCCTACCTTGAATACTGTGAGGTTCAAAGACTACAAAACCCTTATAGGAAGTTTGAGCATTTGGAAATGGAAAAATTTCAACAAAGGGAAACATGAATTTAACATAACTTGAATTTATCATGTGAAACAGAAATAAGGGATCTTCAATTCAAATAACATTTTGGCTTACTTTTTATCCATGAGTTAGGAAGAATAAAAAGGTACGAAAGACTTTGGCATTGGACCAGATTTACCGCAGTATTAATAATCCAAGCAGTGCCACAAAGGATAACTAAAGAAATCACCATTGTTGTTCTCGATCCAAGGTTGAAAGACATCAAAAAGTAAAGGACCAATCTTGCCTTGAAGGACCAAACTTGTAATTTTCTCAATAAGGACCAAAGCCTGGATCGGATACTTTTGAAAAGAGTTGATTTTGATATTTGTTTATGGAGAAAAGACTACTTCAGTGGCTACCACAAGGGCTAAGAGAGCAGGAAGCACGGGGAGTACAAATAAGTATAAGAAAAGAAACCCACCCCGTAAGAGGAAAGTCCCAGCTCATATCGTTCGTCCTCAAGTTAAACTGCAACCAATTCCACATGACGACGACTCTAAAACTGAATCAGATGAGGTGACTATCTATTCTGAAGAGCAAAAAGATGATACCTTTACCCAGAAGTCAGAGGACAAGCCTGCTAGTCCCTCATCCGACAAAGGGAAGAAGCCAGTGGAGGAAGAAGAAGAGTCAGATGATGAGCTTGATCCTAAGGATGAACGAAAACAATTTCAGAAAAATCTAAATCAACTCAGGATGGAATAAGCTACCAAAGACTTTGAAATTCAACAAACCAAAGGCCCTGGAGGTTCCAGCGGTGGTATCCCTGCTACATCAGCTCTTGATCCGGTTAATCAACCTGGTAAGGGAACTGGTGCCACCACCAAGGAATATGCGTAGCAGAAGCAGCAAGAGGATGAAGTAAAATTCAATTTTGAAGATGAAGAACAACAGACTGATGAGAGAATAACATAGGAAAATGTGGAGGAACCTGCAAAAGAAAGGGCTGCAGAAGAAGAACTTGCTAAAAAGGCAGAAGAGGAACGCATCGGAAAGGAAGTAGATGACTACATTCTGGACAATCCTGAACACAATCCTTAGCAATCTTCGGAGCAACCCCATGATCCTTCCATAAAAGAAACAACAATAAAATCATCATTTAAGTCAATCAAGAAAAAGGCGGACACATGGGCATCTCGAACCAAAGCCAAGATCCAGAAAGTCGTGCATCAATCCAGGAAACGTAAACAAAGTCTTACGTACCGAAAATTGAACATGCTAGCTGACAGGGTCAATGAACTTGGTCAAGAGATGAACATGTTCATAGAGGAAAGAGATCAGATAAAACTATTCCGAACAGAGACATTAAAGGATAAATGGACGAGCAGATTAGGGACTATACTCATCATTTCCTTCTCCAAACTGTTCCTGGAGTAACTAAAGAAATGTTCTCAAGACAACTCTACCCAACATTGAGAACACTGGTCAGGAAAACAATTACAACAACATCGGTGACTATGAAAACTCGACCAGTCCCGCCTCCTCATGTCACTAAAGCTAATCTTATATCACAGCTGATTACACAGATGTCTCCTCGATCTCCTACATTCACATCTGATAAATCAAAGCTTTTTGAGGCACTTCTTGCATATCAACTGAAGACAACATGCAAGGAAGCAGCTGGTCAGGAAAAGTGACCAAGAGATGATGATGACACGGATAAAGACCCGCATGCAAAACGTCTAAAGAAAAATGGCGAGTCATCATCATCCATGCCACCACCACCACATCAACTACTCAAACTTCTCAACAAACTCCTTCTTCTGATAAACCTTGGGATACTGAGTCTCCACCACCATTGGAAAAAACCGGTGATTACTTCACATATACCGGTGGTGAAGATGAAGAAAATCCTAAGCCCCACCAACATCCATCACCTCAACCATCACCTCAACAACAACCAGAATTATCCTCCCGACCAAAGAAGAAAAAACCAAGTTCAGTCGTCTCCTGATTAGATGAAGACGACACAGAGGAGTATGACTGGTTCAGTAAGTTGGTTGATGCGCCGCCTAGATTACCGGAAGGTAAAGAACTAGTAGACGGTCGTACTATGGAGCAAGTAAAGATTGTCCAAGATCAGTTCAAAGTCAAAAAGATGACAAAAGAGGAATTAAATAGGATCAAGAACGACGCGTTCCAATTGTTGAAAGACAAATCCAACAGTGCTATTGAAGTCGAATATCATCTAGACAGCATTGCACATGCCATGTCTAACAACATTGACTGGCTAAATCCTGAGTCGAACATCAATGTGTCAAGAAAGGATAACACTTCATGATACACCGATTGGACAAAACACTACCAACCATTGGCCGAACAGAGCAACCTAAGATTCCATACCGCTTATTCTTTAACAACAACCACGAGTGTCTACAACACGACAGTAGCGTCAGTAAAAAGTATGCTACATTACTAACCTTCAATATACCAACTGCAATCTTCTCTACCAATGTTTCCATTGAGGAAGATGCCACCAAACTGTTCGTTGACAATGTGGTGGACTATGATCTTGATACGAAGTATTGGATTCATCATTGGCCACCAAGGAGAAGATTGTATTACAGAAGCTGCTAAGTTCAAAGGTCGAGCAAGGAGGTTTATAGTGATAAGAAGATCGTTGCTATCATGAAGATCACATTGGCTACGAAATGGGGTTATTCATTCTTCATGGCATACGACGAAATCCACAAATTTTGCGATCATACGCTGAAAATGGTTCGTGATGGGTTAGCAGCTGCTGATGGATTCTCGTGGGATGAAGGACCGTGCTAATTCTCCACATGCTCATACCAACATCTACCCAAATGAAGTTCTCTCAAAAGGAAACTCAAAAGTCAAAATGATTCTTCGTCAATGCTAAAGAATCTTCAAAGTTAAAAGACTAAGAGAACTACATCACATCTGAAATCCAAAGTCAAAAGGCGTGTGAGCATGTTAGAGAAAGACGTGGAGACATCTGAGCAACCTAGCTGACCGGAGGCAGACAACAACATAATATCACCACATCCACCATAAGAACAAAAAGAATAAAGAACTACGATTACAAAGACATCATACCTAAAAACTTCAAAAGAAACAAGATCCATTCTATGGGGAGATTGTTGGAATCAAAAGCATATCTTCTCACTAGAAAGAAGAATGCTAGAAGACGTCAAGCAACTGCTATTACATCATCACCAACAATTCAATGAAGATTGTTGGATTCATCACTAACACTTAGGGGGGGATCTTAACTTGTATTTCAAGTGTTAGTCATTAATATGTAATTGGTTGCTTAATTAGGCATTTATGTTAGTAATTAAGGCTAGGCTCATGTAGAAAGCCCATGAGCCTATGAAAAAGCCCAAATAGGAAAGGAAAGGACTAGATGTGTTGCCCTAGCTCCCTTTCCCTATAAATACATTGTATCCTCTCATTAGAGAGGTTGGTTTTTCACTTTATTTAAATCCTACGCATAACCTTTCCATATTATCATGTGAAATTGTGTTCATCCGTCCTTCTTCATATATTTTACATCATCTACATACTTGTGTTAACTTATGGTGACCTAACACAAAAACAAAGTAAAATGACACAACACACGATACCAACACACTAGTTTACATGTTTATTTAGTTATAAATTCGTTTTAGACCCCTGTTCATCAAAACCCACTAAAGTTGCCACATGTACGAGCCATAAAGGTCTGGTACGAGGCTAAAAAAGACTCAAACGAGTCATACCCAAGCTCCATTTACCTTTATCAAACCCGATCTACAAAAATATTAAGAAACCCTAAAAGTTCGAATAGTTTGTGGATGATTTGGAGGTGTTATCGAAGGTTTCTAGGCGCATGTAGTACATGGATGGAAAGAGGAGAAGAAGATCTATCAAATGGTGGTGGAGGTGTAGTCTCACTCGCTGGAAAATGGTCGGAAAGGGGGCGGTCATTTATAATGGTGGCCAGGGTTAGGGTTTTGTCGAGGAGAGAGAGAGAGTAGAGAGAGAAAGTGGAGTAGTGTGTGTGTTTTTTAGAGAGAGGAAGTTAAGGAGGTTATGAGGAGGGTTAGGGGTGTATATACTTGGGATAGGGACTGATGCAAGTTTTACTGACCAGGTTTTAATATTTATAATTACTCGTTATACCTATGGTCTACCCTAATGCACTAACGGGCAGTGTACCCGGTCATGTGTAGTGTAGTATTTTGGTAAAACTGAGGTCGTCCTAAGAGTTATGTGTGTGGCTTTAAACTAAGTCTAGGTGTCACAGATTTTGATATGATTTTGATATTGAATTAACTAATTAACAACTAAAGCAGATAAAGGCGAGGGTTGTGATCAATAGAGGAGAGAGGTGCTAACCTAGTTAATCATCCTAATGAGTAGTTTTTACGTCTAATTAGTTCCAATTACTTCAGGTGGGGTCAAATTCGCTAGGACAGCATTTTGTCAGTTCGTCGTAACCTATCAGCAAAGAGTCCTACTGGAGAAGTCAGGTGTCCCCTCATAAGTCCAGCTGTTCCTGGTCCCCTAAGCCAAGTCATTAAGTACCGCTACATGCTAGATTCATAATAGTGAGTGCCCGGGCGCTAGCATCTTAAACACTCACCCCTTACTTCTTAAGTTCATCCGAATGGCAGGTGATCAGTTGGTCAAATCGCATAAGTAGAAAGGGTCGTCAGTTGGTCATATCTTACCCTTCCCCTCTCAGTCTACTCACTATGGGTCAGTTGGTCATATCTCCTAAGCAACTAGCCTCTACCGCCATTCAAAACTACCGAAACAAGGGTAGCTACCAACAAACTATGCATCCATACACTTAGAAATAATTATACAGAAGCAATGTAAACGCAAACAAAACAATTAAGGAATCATAATTAGGCTAGGACCAATAGGTGCTTAGCCGCTCATATTAACTATAACAATCAATTCAATGTTTAATGTTACGAAATACATGAATTGAAAGTAAAGAAAAGATAAAAAGCTAATGCTTATCGTAGGGGAGTGATTTCTCCCTTGGAGATAGCTCTGTATGCTCCTCTAGATCTTCCTTCGCCTTCTTCTCACGTTCTCTGAATGTTGTGTGTGAAATGGGATGATTTCAAATGCAAGAAATCGTGGGGTATTTATAGGCAAGATCTGGTTACGGCGTAACTAATTATAAGAGTTACGCCGTAACATACAATTCTTCCTATTTTGCACTAAAATGCTGGTTACGGCGTAACCTTTGGAAGGATTTACGCCGTATCTTTAATAAATATTGGTTACGCCGTAGTTGTAGCATGAGTTACGGCGTAATTAGTAGCGGTGCGGAACCTCATTTGACCTAATATAGTTATGTCGTAATCTTGGATTAAATTACGCCGTAATCTTCTGTTAAGTTGGTTTTCTGAGCCACGCTTTAGTTACTGCGTAATGTGAGAGAGGAGTTACGCCGTAACTTATTCAAAGTGAGCAGACTATGATAAATCTTCAATAAACTCTCCAAATCCGCGTCTCTTTAGCTCCAATGATGGTAATTTACCTGAAAGTGAAATATAAAGGGAAAACAAGTGTAAATCCATATAAATGATATAAATTACAAGCATTATCGGGGGAAATTGAAACTTAATATTTAGGATAATTTGATGTTATCAAATATCCCCCCACTTGAAGTCTACTTGCCCTCAAGTAGACTGTTAGGAAATTCACTTTTGGGAGTTAATACTTATAGTCTTAAATTATTACTGATAGCGATATTAGAAGAGTATTAACTAGTTAGTACTGATAGTGCAAAATTCAGTACTGATAGTGTTGAGTTTGTACTGATCCATATTAAGAATGTCGTGTATGGTTTGTAACAGCATATCTTCTATTCCAATAGAAGATATGATATACTTAATGCATAGTTATCTCTGTAAGGGATCTCCTTAGTGTATAAAAGGAGATCCTAGCTAGGTCAAGCATATACCAATACTCTAGTCGTCTTAAGAAAAGCTTCAAGGTTGTAAACCCTAGTACTAGGAGAGTACTTGTATTATTAATCAATAATATTGAATGTTGGTGTTACACTTGTGTTTACTTTAATCTTCTAAAGTACATTCAAGCAGATTCCGCATACTTGTGTGTATTTACAACAAAGTTTCTCATTGTTGTTTTGGAACCATCCAAGGCAACTACACGTTTACAAGCTAAGTGTTCTAGATCTAAGGTTTGGGACCCCACAAGTGGTATCAGAGCTTGTGTCCTGAAGCTTTGTTTTTAGAAGATCCTGTGTGACAAATCTATTGAAATGGATTTTGAATCAAGCAAATCCAGCGCTATTACCAGAGTTCCTAATTTGAAGCCAAATGAATATGAACTCTAGAGAATGCGCATAGAGTAGTACTTCTTGGTGCTTGATTTTAAGCTATGGAACATTGTGATCAATGGAGACTCTTACAAATCTATTGTCACTGAAGAAGTTGGTGGTAAGGTTGTTGTTAAAGACGAAGGTGAACCTATCACTAATGAAGAAATGGCTCTAAGAGGAAATGATCTCAAGGACAGAAGTCTTTTATTATGGCAATACTTGATGATCATCAACTCACCTTCAACAAACACAAAGATGCTCAGTGTTTGTTCAAAGCCATTGAGACCTGATTTGGTGGGGACTCTGTCACCAAGAAAACTCAAAAGAATCTTTTGAAGCAAGAGTTTGAAAACTTCATTGCTGGTGCAACTGAACCCATTGACTCAGTTTATAATAGGCTTCAAAAACTTGTCAGTCAACTGGCAGTATTGGATGTGGACCTCTCCAAGGAAGATTTCAATCTCAGATTTGTTAGAAGTCTTCCATCACCAAAATGGGACAATCATGTCATTGTATGGAAGAATAAGCCAAAATTTAAAACTATGAAGTTAGACAATTTGTTCAATAGCTTTAAGGTGATTGAACAAGATATGAAGAGAGCTGCAGCTGCATCTTCCACCTCTAGGGCACAAAACATAGCCTTTGTGGCTCAACCAGTCACCAGTAATGATAAGGACAATATCAAGGTTAGTACTCCTAGTACTAATGTTAATACTGATTGTTTAGCCATCACTGCTGCAGGAATCAACGAAAGTACAATCTATGCTTTCATCTCAGAGCAACAATAGGGATCTCAGATTACTCATGATGACCTGAGACAGATCCATGAAGATGACATGGAAGAGATGGATATCAAGTGGAACATTGACTTGATAAGTATGAGGGCAAGAAAGTTCATGAAGAGGACTGGGAGGTAGATTAAGATCAATGATGTAGATACTGCTGGGTTTGACAAGAGAAAGGTAGAATGCTACAACTGTGGCAAGCTTGGGCATTTTGCCAGGGAATGCATAGGCCCAGGAGCAAAGGAAAAAGTGGTGAGGCTGATAATTCTAAAGCAATGGTGGCTATTGATGGTGCTGGATAAGATTGGAGCTTCATGGCTGATGATGAGGAGAGTCCAATCAATATGGCTTTTGTATCTGAGGTACTTACTAAATCAAACTGCTCAGATACATGTGTCTCATTAAGTGAATATGAGTCTCTTAAAATTCAATATGATAAACTGGCCGAAGAGTTTTCCAAAACCAGTTATAATTTAGCAAATCATAAAAGAGGCTTAGCAGTTTTAGAAAAACAAATTGTGCATTATAAAGAAAATGAGTCAAAGTTTACTGAAGCAACTGCTGTACTTAATAGGGAAATTTCTTTTAAAGACACCACCATAACTGTGTTAAAAGAAGATCTAAAGAGAGTTACACAAATTAAAGACAACATAGAACTAAGTATTGATACTCTTCATGACACACAACATTATAACTCAAAGAGAATTGATAGATACCTTGAAAAAGCACTAATTGGCAAAGCCAAATCTGGTATGGGTAATAGGACAGCACCACCACCATTCAGAGGTATTCTTTCACCACCTGGCATAGACCTTGAACACACTGGTTTAGAAGAGTTTAAGGCATTCACATTTGTCCTGAACCCATTGGGTCCAAGGCTGAAAAGACTGATGAGACCTTTGAAAGTGCCAGTGACACTTCCTTACCTGAGGTATATGTGTTTGAAAATAAAAAGACAAGTGTAGAGTCTGGTGAACCAAAGCAAGAACAGGCCACTAAACCTGTAAGACCAACTGACAAACCTGTTAGGAAACCAGTAAAATATGCTGAGATGTATAGAAACAGGTCATCTAGTCCTAGAGGTAACAAAAGAAACTGGAACCAGCTAAAATCTGAGCAACTAGGAGATGAATTTGTCATGTATAATAAATATTGCTTTGTGTGTGGAAGTTTTTCTCATCTGCAGGCTCAATGCAGACACCCTATGAGACCTCAACCCATCATGACCCCAAGAGCAGTTCTTCTTAAAATTGGCATAAAATCTTTGAATACTACAAAGTCGGTTAATTCTGCTAGACCATAACCTAGAGTATTTGGTGAAAGGCCCAAAAGAAACTTTTTAAAATCACCATCTACTTCACCAAGGCCCTTTCATGCTAGAGCAGCACAAACCTTTAAATCTTATGATGAACAAATCAAGTTTTACAAGAAAAAGGTTAATACTTATGAGCCAAAACTTAATACTGATAGGCCAAAAGTTAATACTTTTAAGCCTAAAATGAAACCTGCTAGTTCTAAAGTGAGTGCTCAGCTTGTTGGGTTAGAAAGACTACTCAACCCAACAGTGCATCAGTTACTCTCAAGAAATATGATTATATTGATGCATGAGGCGGATCCAAGTCAGTAATGGCTTGGGTCCCCAAAAGGAAGTAATTTCCTTTATTTTGTGTGCACGGACATTCCAACAAGAATAATGATCTTGGCTATTCAAAAAGTGTGTGTTCCAGGCACATGACTGGAAATCTATCCTATCTTTCTGACTTCACTTATTTGAATGGAGGATATGTTTCTTATGGTGGTTGTTTTGGTGGAAGAATTACTGGTAAAGGCACAATTAAAACTGGTAATTTGTACTTTGAAGATGTGTACTATGTGAAAGAACTCAAATACAATATGTTCAGTTGGTCACAAATGTGTGACAAGAAAAATTTTGTTCTATCCACAGACACTGATTGCTTGGTGTTATCTTAAAACTTTATGTTGCCTAGTGAAGATGAGGTACTACTTAAGTTACATAGGAGAAGTAATTTGTATTGTGTTAGTATGAAAAACATAGTGCCCAAATGCAATCTTACATGTTTAGTTGCTACAGCTTCTTTGGATGAATCTATGTTATGGCTTAGAAGGCTAGGTCATGTGAACTTTAAGGTAATAAATTTTTAGCAAAAAATAACCTTGTAAGAGGTTTACCTTCAAAAAGATTTGAAAATAAACAGACCTGTATTGCATGCCTCAAAGGGAAGCATCATAGAGCCTCTTGTAAGCCCAAGGTTTTTAACTCTATCACCCAACCACTTCATATGCTGCACATGGACTTATTTGGCCCCACCTCTGTTAGCAGCCTGAATTTTAAGAAGTATTGTTTGGTTGTGACTGATGATTTAACAGATTTACTTGGGTTTTCTTTATGAATACTAAAGATGAGACCAGTGATATCCTTAAGTCTTACATAACTACAGTAGAGAACCTTACTGATAAGAAAGTTAAAATCATTAGGTGTGATAATGAGACGGAGTTTAAAAACCAAGTGATGAATAATTTATGTCAGCTTAAGGGTATTAAAAGAGAATACAGTGTAGCTAGAACTCCTCAGCAGAATGGGGTAGCTGAAAGGAGAAATAGGACATTGATAGAGGCTGCTAGGACTATGTTAGCAGATTCCAAATTACCCACAACTTTTTGGTTCGAGGTAGTTAATACTGCTTGCTATGTTCAGAACAGGGTACAGGTAGTAAAGCCTCATGGCAAGACTCCTTATGAGCTGTTTTTAGGTAGAAAGCCTACACTAGAATTTCTTAAACCTTTTGGGTGACATGTCTCTATTCTCAATACCATTGACCACTTCGGTAAGTTTGATGGAAAATCTGATAGTGGATATCTGGTTGGCTACTCATTGAATAGTAAACCTTTAAGGTTTATAATTCTAGAACCATAAGGATAGAGGAGAATCTGCACATAGAGTTTCTTGAGGACAAACCTAGTGTAGAGGGGCAAGGACCAAAATGGTTTTTTGATATTGATATGCTAACAGAATCTATGAACTATGTACCTGTTTTTGTGGATTCTAACATTGTTGATGGATCTGGACACACACCTTGTGTCAATGATATTTTGTATTATATTAATAAGCACGCGGAATTTACTTAGTAATACTTAGAAGACGGATTATATGATGTATTGTAAGTAAAAACAGATTAAACACACAAACTAAGCTCCAATATTATTAATGAATAATACGAGTGATCTTGCTTATCACTAGGGTTACACCTTGAAGCTTATGTGAATGATACGTATGTAATTCAGTACCTAAGACAATGACCTAGGACCTCCTTTTATAGTACAAGGAGTCCTTTACAAGATAAGTATAAAGCTAACAATATAGAATATACACAAGATCTTTTCTATACTTATCTAAACACGTTTATCCAATAGCAGTGGTAATAATGTGCCAGTAGTGGTAATACGTTTCCACTGCTATTGCAATACTTAGCAGTGTCTTCCAAAGCTATTAGTGGTAACAGATTATTCCCAACAATCCTCCCCTAAACTTATGATTTCTCTGCAAATCAATAAGTTTCTTCAATATGCATCATCTTCAAGGATTTGGGGAATTTTTACCAAACACTTCACTTCTTCCTTAAATTCTGAATAGCTCTTGAACATTAATCTTGAAGCCTGAGTAACAATGCTCTAACCTTCTCACTATCTTCATGAACTTTTATATTAGTACACAACATCACTGTAAGAGTTCCAGCTCTGAGTGAATATTCATTCTCAGCAAGCATGAATGCATCTACTCCATTTGCTGTAGAAACATGATGAACTTCACATGAATCATAGTAGAACCATTTAGTACCAGGACATGAACATGAGAATTTCCAGAAATCATCATTAACATCTGGTTCATAGAGCCTTCTAAGATTAACCCATAACTGCATCTCCTTCATATCTTTGAGATCTTCAGCATCAAACCTTTCTTGAACTAACTTCCATAGTGTATCAAGATCATCTCTGTCAAAAGCTTTGATAAGATCTTCAAATTGAATGAATGATTGAGTTTCACCACCTAGCCTTGTGATCTTCCATGTTGGAGCAAAATTGCTAGCAGTGTATACTTCCCAATCAATGATAGGATGTCTGACTTGCAGTGGTTCTGGATAAAAATCTTCTTCTTCAATCACAATCATATCATTCAGTTGTTCTTCAGTGAACTTCTCAGTTGGAACTTCTTGTTATTCAGCAAATGTTAGGCCACAAGGTTTACCACACAAGCTTATATAAGAGATAGAGAGGCGATTGAACAAGATACCAAACACACACACACGATATAGTGAACACGGTTATGCGTAGAGCATATGTGAAAGGAATAACTTGAACAACCAACCTTCAAATGAAGGTTTACATAAGGTATTTATAGGCAAGGAGCTAGGGCAACACACCTACTCCTTCCCTTTCTCCTATGGGCTTGGGCCTAAGCTCATGGGCCTTCTACATAAGCTTAAGGCTAATAACAAACATAAAGGCCATAATAAGCTAACTATTACATATGAGTAACTAACACTTGAATAAGGTTTAGGAGTGATTCCAACAATCTCCCCCTCAAGTGTTATTACATATGAGTAACAAACACTCAAGTGTTGGTGATGAAAACGGTGAAGGCGTTGATGTAATAGTAGCTTTGATGTCTTCTACATTCTTCTTTCTTGTGAGAAGAATTGCCTTGATTTGAACAATCTCCCAAGTGTAGAGAGATAGTTTACTTTGAACGGTTATGCTTTGACGTCATCATTAACCTTGTTCTTTGATCATTGTTCTTTGTGGTGAAAGTGATAGTATGTTGTTGTCTGCATCAAGTCTGCCTCAGTTCTGCTTCGCTGCTACAGTGTCTCCACGTCGTTCTTCAACATGCTCACACGCTCTTTGACGTTGGAATTCAGTACTGATGGAGTTCTTTAAGTCTTTAACTTTGTAGATTCTCTGTATTGACGAAGAATCATTCTGACTGTTGTGTTGCTTTAGGATAGAACTTCCATTAGTGATGATGTTGGCGTGAGCATGAGAAGAATCTGCACGATCATTCCGCTCCAGAGCTTCCATAAGAAGAAAACATTTAAACGGTTAGTAATAAGCGGATTCCGGCACTTACAAGTTTGAACTTCGAGAGTGTTAACAGCATAGTGTGAAAACACAACTCTAATTCTTACAAAGGCCGTTCCTGAATCGGAGTCCCACAAGTGAGATAACACGATGTACCGAAGTACACCTACGATTCAGATGAGTCGCTGAGGTACACCGAAGCATCACCTCACGATTGTAGACCGTTTGAGACCACTAAGGGCAATCCACGGGGAGTTGCCGAAGCGACTGCTGTCAGGGCTGTTTGATGTTGACCCTGGCAGGAGTTTCCATTCAATCACCGAGGATCACAAATGTGAACCTCTCATAAATGTTCTCGACAGATTGCTAAGATCTGTGAAGGACTCGATATGAACCACTAATAACCTTATTGTTGATCATCAAGTGATTAAATGTCAAGTGTACCTAAGAGATCTTTTGATGAATCTCGTGGCTCTAGACTCAATAGTGCGTTTTGGTTTTCCTGAGAGGAGACTAGGGAGAGGGTCTCCTTCTTCAATACCAGCAATCTCTAAGAGAAAGCCGATAGTTTACGTAGGGTTCCCAGTGAGAATGAAACAAGCTTCTGTTAAGAGAAACTTGAGTGGATAAGAAGGTTTAGTGCATGCGTCACTGGGTCCATGACGACTTTTAATCTTCAATACCGGCGTCACTAAGTGACAACCAGTAGCATATGAATTGAACCCTGTCGCCCTAAGTTGAATAATCTAGAGGGCTATTTCTTTTCACCCTTTTCTTTGCATTTCTTTTAATTCTTCAACTCCTTCTTTCTCCGATTCTCATTTTCTCCTTTTTACAATCATACCTAAGGACTTCTATATACTAACTATTTGTGGTTGGGGTAGAGCGGATCATAGGACGGTTATTCCTAACCTTAGTCACCTTATAACTCCATGACTAACCTATGTTGCCATAAAACCACTGATGTGAAAAATCTCTCAAAGTGTTTGTGAATGAAAAACATTTTAGTACCACTGTTGAGATAAGATTTTGCATAAATACTCCCCTCCACATGTGCTTAAGAGTTTTAACGGTTAAAATGCACAGTGAGGAAAGAGCGCACATTTTGAATTGATTCACTCAAGATAGACAATCCCCCGCGAGACACGGTTACGTGGCATAGTTAAAGAGTTGTATTGTCAGCTTTTAGGTGACAACTAGCTCTAATAACTACCTTGAAGGTGTAGACAATCCCGTCAGAGTTCATGTTTATCAAGAGTTTCTCGAATGGTACATTCTACTCAGACAAGTCCTTTGCGAGACACGTTTACATCACTAGCGAACTAGCTTGAAATTATTACCCGTCCAGGACAAGTCTTTTCGAGTTACTAACAGTTAAGCATCGTCAATTCGTTGGTTAAGTCTGAAGCACACAGATTCATTTGCATTTTACACAACATATTTCTTATCACATATTTTCTCCCCCTCAAAAATGGCATATTAAAGTGTTATTTTTGAAACGTTAGAGAATAAATATGACCATTTCGAGTGTTGCGGGAAGAATGACCACTGAGAACAATTTTGAACAAAGTTCTTGTTCTTTTGAGCAAAACCTTGAAAAGTGAAAGGTTTGATAGGTTTTACTCAAAAGTAAGAAGCTTTCGCTCCTTTTATAAGGATTGTGGCACTGAAGCGCACCACAGGGTCCTTTATTTACAAGTACGGGTTGTACACTGTAATGTGTGCACAAGCCATTGACATAATTAATCAAACATCCAAAATGATATGAAGAAAACAAGTCAAGGGGTACCAGGAAGTGCAGTGATGTTCCCAGGAGTGTGCACAGGGCGTTGAAATCCGGTTATGTTTCTCCTGGGTCGACCACCGACATAACTCTCCAATCGTCTGAACTGATCCCTTCGAAACAACCGTTCATCAATCATTGTGATGATCCGTCTCACATCCCTCCTTTCCTGAGAATTCCTGCGCTTAGGAGACCCAATTTTCTGGCGTATATCCTTCAACCTGTATGCCAATCCATCCCTAACCAGCTTCAAGGTATGATCCCCGAACTTGTGGAGTTCGCTACACGCCATTAAGCAGTTTCTTTGAAGTTCACTACGGTAAACAACGCCGAAAGGTTTGCTGATGAGTGTATATTGAGATAGCTGGTTGATATCGGGAAGATCAAGCTTTGGAGGAGTGAAGTTGACACGCGTCTGATAAGATTCAACAGCCAGCTGGAGATCTTCTACACGTTCCTTGATGACAATCCGTCTTATGAAGATGAGAAGTGACTTGATAAATTCACGTTGTACTGCAGTTGAGAATTGTCTCATGCGACCCTGTACCTTGGCAAGGTACATGTCTTCGATGTCATTGAGAGACAAATTCTCAAAGTCAGCCTCAGAGAAAGCATAGTCCCGTTCATCTTGTCGTTTGACTACGATCTTCTTTAGGAATGTGTAGTCCCACTTAGACGAAAGGTCAACGTGTATGATGGCAACGATATCTTTAGAACTATGCACAACATGTTGAGACTTCTGAACCTGACAGCTTCTATTGTAGATTCGTCGGCGTTCGCCGCTGATGAATCCCATACAATGCATCTCGGGCGTATGCCTCCACTGTGTTGGAGAACAAGTGATTGGCACGTTCCTCAATGGCTATGCAGTTTGAGTAGACAGCTGCTGGGAATGGAAGTGTCAACGATGTAGCATATTTTCTTGAATCATCGTCACTGTGTAGAAGAAAATCCAGGTCTTTGTTGAAGAAGTATCTGAAAGGAATCCTTGGTTCAGCTGTTTGTCCAAGTGTTGGTAGAGGTTTGGTCCAATCGGTGTAGTATGGAGGGTTGTCCCTTTGTGTGAAGTCAATGTTTGCTTCCCGGTTGAGCCAATCCATTTTGTTAGACATAGCTCGAGCAATGTTTTCAAGGTGATATTCGACCTCGAGGGCACTTTCAGAGCTGTCTTTTAGAAGTTGAAATGCTTCATTTTTGATTCGCTTCATCTCAGATTTCGTCATTTTCTTCACATGGAACTTTTCTTGCAGAATTTTTGCATGCTCCAATGTAGAACCGTCTACCAAATTCTGACCTTCTTCAGGGTAGGGAGTGTTGTTAACAAGATTAGCAAACCATTCAAATTCCTCTGTTTTATCGTCATCTAGCCATGATACGACGTCAGTTTGAGGCGTCTTCTTCTTCTTCTTTTTCGAAGGCCTAGATGATGATTCTGGTTTCTGAACTTGTTTGGGAGAGGTGGGTTGTTGTAGGGGCTCAAGGACCTCTTCATCGTCACCACCCGTATACTCAAAGTGATCATCGGTTTTCTGAGTCGGGGTGGTAACTCGGAATCGTCCTGAGGTTTTTCAGTAGAAGAACGAGGAGGAGATTTTTGTTGAACAAGAGCCCGTTGTGGAGGAGGTTGCATCAAAGAAGATTCACCAGACTGCTTCTGACGTTTAGGTGCCGAGTCTTTATCCTTATCCTTGTCTTCATCGTCTCTAGGACGTTTAGACTTTTCAGCTTCAAATCTACAAGCTTCTTGAAGTTGGTAGTCCAGCAATGCTTGAAACAACTTTCCTTCATCAGAAGTAAATGTCCCAGATCGTGCAGACATTTGTGTAACAAGCTTGGCCACCAATTCATTAACCGAGAAAACTATCGGATCGGTTGGATTGATTGTGACGGTTAAGGGCGTTGATCGAATAGTTTGCTTGGCGATCTGCATAAGATTTGGATAAAGTTGTTTGGTGAACAACTCCTTTGTGACTTTAGGAACGTACTCCAGAAGGTACTTTTTCGTGTGGCCTTCGATCATTTCGTTCAGTTCCTCTTGACGGTGATTTTTCATGAATTCCTGAACAAACTTCCTTTCTCCTTTTATCTTTTCATGCTCGTCATACATATGCTGTATGTGATCAGCAAAGAAATTTAGCTTTTTGTTGAGCACGTTTTCCTTTCGACTTGTTTGACAGCTTTGGTAATCCGTTCATGAGCTTGAGAAATCCAAGATTTAGATGGTTTCTTCACGGATTTGGATGATGATTTGGTTGACTTCTTTGATGGTGGTGGCGAGGAGTGAGAAGACGAATCTGATGATGAAGAGATATGAGGAGACTCTAGATCCTTCGAGGTTCAGAGGTTTCTTCCTTTGATCGCGCAGGACTATCTAGAAGAAACATATCATAATCAACATCTTGATCTTTTTTGGACTTCTCAGTTTTCGGTTCCTCAAACTCATATTCGATAGAATCCTCCACAAGCTTTTGTTGTTGCATAAGAGTGGTGGCACCAGCTCCCTTATCGGGTTGATTAACCGCATCAGGAGAAGGTTCAGAGTGGGCAGCACCACTTGATCCTCCGGGACCACCCATTTGGTCTTTAGCAAATTCTTCAGCTTTTTGAAGGTGTCTAACGATATTAAACTTCTTCCGGTATGATATATCCAGTTGCTCTTCTTCTTCATCTGAGCTTTCATCATACGGTACAAGTACAGGAGTTTTCCCCTTTTCTTTGTCAGCTGGCGGACTTGGAGGTTTAGCTACTGAAGGAGGTGTTACGGTTGCAGATTCAGAGTAGGTAATCTCTTCATCTGTGTCAGTACCTTCAGAGCTTTCGTCCACAAGCTTTCTTTGCGGTTCAGGTGTGGGAATAGGTTCAGCTTCCTTTACGGGAACAATCCTTTTACGAGGAGGATTCCTTTTGGGAAGCTTCCTATAAATTCCTTTTGTGTACCAGAAGATTTTTCATCCAGATGACCAACTTTGCCTTCTTTTACGGCTAACCGATACCTTTTATATGTTTCAAGCTTTTTGATTTCGGTGGTTAGAAGGTGATCAGGTAAAACCGAACCCTGTTTCTTTGTTGACGATTCTTTGATTCTGACAGATAGTATGGGTTCAGTCAATATGTCGTGATTATCTGGGTCATTGAGCCTCATGGGGATGTCAAGATGAAGTCCAAGTGCTCTCTGGATCAACAGTTTGGTGTATCTGACATAGGGAATCTTGGAGCCAAGCTTCTTGTGAAATACCATCATGTCCTCCCATATCAGTGCTTCGATTTCAATGTCCTTCTTGTTGATCAACGACCAGAAAATTTGTAGTTCCATGAGCTTGGGATGCTCATAGCCACTGTCACGACCAGAGACCGATTTGGTGATGATCATGTAGAGTGTTCTCCATGGTTGAGGAATATTCTTCAGCTCTACGTGAGAGTGCTTAGTAATGATTCCTGAAGCTTCATCATAACCAATATCTATCAAGAATTTCAGGACTGTCTCTTCAGTAGGGGTAGCAAAGAAGTCGGTTGGAGCGATGTCAGGAATGATGAGAACAGCCCGTAAGTCAGCAGGAGTGATAGTGACTTGTTTGTGATTAAGTGTCACATTCACTGCACTTTGACCAGTGATCCTCTGCATAGAATCCCAGAATTGTTGAATGTAGACCTCTGGAACTGTGGCAGAGTGTGAGAGCATGTTCTGGTAGGGATGATTCCCGAGAATATCCACAGCAATCAAGCAGGAAGATTCTGAGCAAGTGAGGGTATCAAAGTCAACCCTAAGGTTGTTCTTTCCAATCTTTCTCGGATAACCCTCTGGAAAGATATCAGCAATTGTAAGAACTTCTGATGCATCCACATTCATTTGTTCAGCCATGTCGTGATCTGAAATAACATTAGCCAAAAGAACCAACATATCGAAAGACATAGTGTTAGTCAACCGAAGGTCTTATTGTCTAGCTATTGAATGTACAGTGTCAATGATTGTTACGAGTCCTAAGTCACTTGTTTGTTCAATAGTCCAATGATGTCGTGAAATGTTTTCGTGAGTTAGTTAACTTTAAGTTTTAAAGTTTATGTTATCACTTATTGTTCACAACATATCAAACGATTAAGTTTATTAGTGACATTATTGGATTCGTGACGTTATGATTAGTTTATTTACAAGTTTGTACACGTAACAATTCATTATGAAGGTCAATCCAGGCTTAAGCGTAGTTTTGGCAAAGTTAAGCGTAAGCAGTGATGATATACGCGTAGACGAAAGCTTACGCGTAGGATCCTAACTTACGCGTAAGAAATGTTACGCGTAGGAAAAGGGGACCTTATGCGTAGAGCTTACGCGTAGGCGTATAAAGACCTTACGCGTAAGGCTTACTCGTAAGAGTAGACCTTATGCGTAGAGGTCACTGTTTACGCATATCCTTCACAGGATACGCGTAGTCCCATTGTAGAACCTTACGCGTAATGGTTATGCGTAGAATTATTCTTACGCATAACTTGACTACGCGTAGGGTAATCCTTATGCGTAGAGTTGCAAATGACCTTGATTCTGAATATTAAGCGTAGCAAAGCCTGAAATAAGTTCATCAAAACATCAGAGTTAACACAAAACATCATTTTATCAACAATTTATGGCATGAACATTCATAACACAGTTACGCGTAGAAAGTCATACGCGTAGGTCAAAACCCTAAGGGTTAAGATTTACGCGTATAATTTCTAGCCATGGGAATTGCACCAAATAAATTCTGGTAGTTCTAAGATGTGTTGAGAGTCTATAAACCAAGTTATAACATCTAACTCGTTGTGAATCAAATTTACCCAAAGTTATGAACATTAAACCCTAACTTCAAATTGACAAACAGTTAGTGTTTCTGGGTGGTTAACAACCATGGAAATCATCAATTCAACCTTATATGACCATAACCCAACAATCTTTTAGACCAAAACACTTCACATTTGAAAAAAACCCAAATCGACTCATAAACCCTAATTTTCAAAAATCATTAGTAAGTGTTTCTGGGTGGGTTTTAATGGTTAAAATGATATCCTTGATGTATTAGAAGCATTTTGACACTATCCATATAACCAAAAACACACACATAATGATTATGTGTTCATACGCTTATGCGTAGAACACATAATCACGCGTAACTCAATTTTTAGCCGTAGGATTTGCATGAAATTAAAAACCTTAGCTTAAAAACATGTTAAGATCGTAAAACCACTTACAAAATGATGATCAAAACAACGGATTTCTTGGTTCAATCTTAGGCGTAGGATGAGTATGGTTGTGTGTATTAAATGTGAAGTAAAAAGTAGGTGGGAGGTGTTTTATTAAAAATAACTTTAACATTTTGACAGTTTTGGTCCCTCCACCTTTTCCTTTTTCATACAAAGCCTTTTAACTTCCATTTTGGTTACCAAACAAAGATTTTAAGAAAGAAACTTTGACGACACTCCCCTTCAACTTAATAAATGATGAAAGGTTATAAATTTTAGTCCGAGGAGTGTCAGTTTAACCAGAAAAGTTTACCACTATTGATAAAAGAAACAACCGAGATAAGATAACATGCAAGTACACGGATGATTTGAGACGGTTAAGTATTAATTTTCTCCCCCTCAACACTAGATCGAAAAAATATTGAATTTTGAAAGATTATAGTGTTGACGGAAGAAACGTACTTGCAATGTTGAAAGAAAATAGATAGAAGAATATTTTTGTTGTTTTATCAGGTTTTATACTTTTGTATTTTGTTTTTGAAAAGATATTTACAAAAGAGATTTTGGTGTTTGACAGGTTTTTAAGACTGTTTTAGGAGGTCATCCAATTCCTCTTGAGTCAAACACCGCATACCAATCCGGTGGACCAACTCATTAAACCTAGCGGGAGGCAAGGCTTTGGTGAGAAGATCTGCCAATTGGTATTCTGTACCCACAAAATATAATTCAACAGTACCCTGTTCCACGTGGTCCTTGATGAAATGATATCGAAGATCGATGTGCTTTGATTTCGAGTGCTGAACTGAGTTGCACGAGATTGCAATGGCACTCCGATTGTCGCAGTACATCGGGATTCTGTCAAATACGTAACCATAGTCTTTGAGTTGTGTTCTCATCCATATGACTTGAGCACAACATGCGGACATGGCTACATATTCTGCTTCGGTTGAGGACAGCGATGTACAATCCTGCTTCTTCGATTGCCATGACACCAGTTTATCACCAAGAAATTGTAAAGCTCCTGAAGTACTTTTCCGTGAGTCTAAGTATCCTGCGTGGTCAGATCTGAAAAAGCGATTAGTTCAAAACCAGAATCCTTCGGATACCAGATCCCCAAGTTAATGGTTCCCTTTATGTATCGGAGGATTCTTTTAGCCTCAGAGAGGTGGGTTTCAGTTGGTCGCGACTGATAACGAGAGCAAAGATATACGGCAAAGACAATATCAGGTCTGCTAGCTGTTAGATACATGAGAGACCCAATAATACTACGGTATTTTGTAGGGTCCACCAATTTCCCATGTAAATCAGCGTCTAGCTTCTTGGTATGAGCCATTGGTGTGGCATAGGTGTCACAGGTTTTCATTCCAAATTTGTTTAACAATTCAAGGGCATATTTGGACTGACTCAAGAAAATACCACGGGGTGATTGATGAACTTGCAGTCCGAGAAAGAATGTGAGTTCACCCATCATGGACATTTCAAAATTTTTCTTCATTAGTTTTGCAAAAGCGATTGAAAACTTTTTATGTGTAGACCCAAAAATGATGTCATCCACGTAAATTTGAACAATTAAGATATGTTCCCCGTGATATTGTATAAAAAGAGTTGGGTCAACCGAACCTTTGGTGAAATTATTAGCAATGAGGAAGGATGATAGCTTATCGTACCATGCTCGAGGAGCTTGTTTGAGACCATACAGAGCTTTGTTCAGTTTGTAGACGTGATTCGGAAACTCAGGATCAACGAATCCATCTGGTTGGCTGACATAAACCGTTTCTTTAAGTTGTCCATTGAGAAACGCAGTTTTGACATCCATCTGATAGACCGTCATATTCATATGAGCCGCGAACGCTAGAAATATCCGAACAGCCTCAAGACGAGCAACCGGAGCAAAAGATTCTTCAAAGTCAATACCCTCTTCCTGACGATAACCCTTAGCCACCGGACGTGACTTATTTCGATAACATTTCCTTCAAAGCATCCAATTTGTTTTTCCAAATCCATTTGAGACCAATGACGTAGACCCTGTTGGTCTTTCAACCAGTTCCCATACTTCAAGACGTTTGAATTGGTTGAGTTCTTCTTGCATGGATTCAATCCAGTTGTCTTTTGTCATTGCGTCTTTGATGTTTTTAGGTTCAGATTGGCAGACAGTGAGTGCATAAATGCAATGTTCACCGTCTGTGTGAAGACGTTGTCTCGTAACGACTGGTTGATTCGGGTTGCCAATAATGTTTTCCAGAGGATGGTCTTTCGTCCATCTATGTGTGGAGGGTTGATGTTGGAATACATTGTGCAGATTCTGAGGATTCAAATGGTTTGTTGAAGATTCCGCGACATCTGGTGCAGCAGTCTCATTAGCAAACGGGTTGAAGAACGCATTTGGATCAAAATCTGCAGGTGGGGGTACTACATTCAGAATATCATCAGCAGCTTCATCATTGTTGGAAGCGGTTTGTTCAACTATTGTGGTGGAGTCAACTGGTGTAGGTGCATCTGCAACAGTAGTTGTTGTAGCAGGTGTATCAGGTAAAAGAGTATTATCAGGTTGAGCAGCGGAAACATCGGATACACCTGGAGCACGTTCATCAATATCGTCACTGAACAGCGGAGCAAATAACCTTTCCATTTGTTGACGAGTAAGCCGAGGGCTTTGTGCAGCTGATGATGGGGTTTGGGGAAGTTTAAGCGGTTGTGACCGGGTTCTAAGCTGTTATACTCAAAAGCCATTTCCGTAAGTTCATCGAAATGAGCATGAATCGTTTCCATCACCTGTTTTGTACGACGATTCCAGATTCGGAAACCTTTGGAATTATCACAGTATCCGATAAAGACTCCAATGTCAGCTTTGGCTTTGAGCTTTCCAAAGTCATCACGATCATTATTCGGATAGCAAAGAGATCCAAATACATGAAAGTGTTTTAGATTCGGTTTTCTGTTATGGACGAGCTCGAAAGGTGTTTTGTTGTGGCGTTTTGTAATCATAGAACGGTTTTGAGTATAGCATGCAGTAGATACAGCTTCTGCCCATAAGTAATCTGGAAGTTTAGCATTGATTAACATTGTTCTTGCAGCTTCCACTAACGTTCGGTTTCGTCTTTCGACAACTCCGTTTTGTTCTGGTGTACGTGCAATAGATGTCTGATGCTGAATTCCCACTTTCTCATAGAATTCACGATGAGTTTGATTAACAAATTCAGTGCCTTTATCTGTTTTGATTAGTCGAACGGTGTTTCGTAGCTGAACTTGTATTTTCGTGAGAAAGGTGATGATCATTTGTGGAGCTTGATCTTTGCTTCGAAGAAAGTAGACCCAAGTCCAGCGTGAATAGTCATCAACAATTACTAAGATGTAGCGTTTGCCATTGATCGTTTGCACGCGCATCGGGCCACACAAATCCATGTGAAGAAGATGATCTTTAGAATACCGAAACCGTGGAAGTCCTTCAACTAGTTTGTGTCGAGCAAGGTTGGTGATGGTTTGAAAGTTTAGATGTGAGAGACGACGGTGCCATAGCCAGGATTTTGTTGATGTTGCCTTTGAAAGTAAACATATGGGAGATGAAGCAACCATGTCTTTCATAGAGATAGTGTAGAGACTAGAATTACGCGATCCCGACATAAGGTCATTTCCTTGTAGATCACGAATGAAACAAGTTTTCTCCCGGAAAGCAACCTCCAAATCTCCATCACAAAACTGACCTACTGAAAACAGATTATGACCGAGGCCTTCCACATAGTAAACCCTGCTAATTTCGATGTTCCCATTGACATAGTCTCCGTAGCCCATGATAGCTGCGAAGTGATCATTCCCGAACCTGACAATGCCAATGAACTTTGCAATAAAGTTTGATAACAGTTTAAGATTGCCTGTCATGTGTCGGGAACATCCGCTATCAACAATCCAGAGAATGATCTGTATCACCTGCATTACACACAGACGACACAGATGGAATAGAAGTAGATTTGGAACCCGAAATGTTAGAGGGTTCCGTAGCAGTTATAGTAGATATACACACATCAATAGCTTTAGGTATCCACTTAAATCCTAGTGTGTTATATATCCATTTCTGCCATCTCCAACTAGTATTTGCTTTAGTCTTAGTGAATGCACTAGGTGGTACTACATTCCTAGGAGGTGACACAGGAGCTACAGGGACAACAATGCGTTTTTTTAGAATCTAAAGATGGCGGTCTACCAAGCACAGACTTAGAAAGATTAGTGGGCCTAGAGGTATTCCGGTTCTTAGGATTCCTTAAACGAGAGATGATAGCTTTAGCAACACATTTATCTTGGCAACCAGAATTCACACTGTTACCACAAATAACACAAGGTGCATCCGACTGAATATCAAAAGTACTTAACGGTTTAGCATTCGTTACATCACTATTTCTATTACATTTGCCAGACGCAATATCTATAGTGGAGGCAACGTGAGTCTTATTCATAGTCCTAGGGTGTTCTTCTACTTTAGCATTCTTGATTGATCTTTTCTTAGGTCGCAACTTCCTATTCTTCGATTGAGTGCTCCTAGGCTGTGAAGTGCGGGCGTTTGGAAAAGGCTCAACTATTCCTGTTTCAGTAGAAGGAAGCACGTTAGCTACTTGTGATTTGGGAGTAGAAATTCTAGGTTCATGAGTACTAAGTGTTACTGGGGCTAATCTCTTAATGATGGTTGGCGGAAGTTGTTCATACTTTCCTAACATTTCTCTTAACTTGAGGATAGTGTGAATCAGATCTTGATTTATAGACCGAACATTTCCAAAGCAAAATGCATAACTTCTTTAGTGTGTGCAAGATAATGATCAAGTTCATTTGATGCTTCATCACGAGTCTTTTTGAGTAAATCAAATATGACACCATATTCCTTTTTAACTTTTAAAAGTTCTTGTTCATATTTTGAGATTTGACATTCAAAAGACACGTTTTGATCATCCAGTTGCTCAATTTTATGATCAGAAGATTTTGCACGCAACTGGGCGATTTTGTGTTGAAAAGCAAGTTGTTGATCATGAATATCTTTTTGACACCAATTAAGACGACGAATTGCATTTGAAAGTTCGTTTGACAATCGTTTGTTTTCAACTTTAAGGACTCGATCTGAAGCACATTATCAGTGTTCTCAACATTTATCACATGTTCAACAGTATCAGCAGAGGTATGATCAAATGCATATGACAAAGAATTCTCTAGCACAACATTATGGACATCAGCACAGATGACATCTTCCAAGAGTCGATCAACATCTTTTCTCAACAGTTTCTTTTTACGTTTAGTATTAGAAATAGATGTTTCTGTTTTCTCGAAAACTACCTTCATCACTCCAAGTTCCTTATGAAAATCCTTTTCCCAGGCTAATGCACAATTTTTCAAAATTTTAACGTTAGGTAAAAGATTTTTCTGAAAAATGTCTCTTTGTTCTCGCGCCAGAGGCGATTGAAAGTGATCAATTTTGATTTCAGAACGATATTCTATCTCATGTTGTAAAATTTTGAGGTCAGCCATGAAGATGTCAAAATATCTAAGAATTTTTCGATTTTCAGGTTTTGAATTTACTTCACTGATGGAAGGTAAAGGACCATAAGTTTGTGCATAATCTGGTTGGGGATTAACATTAGAAGACTCAGGTGTTTTGATGATAACCCTTGGTGTGTTAGAAGAATCCGTTGGTGTGACGAAAGTGACCGCTTTTGAATAGTTAAAAGGTTTGTTGTAAACAACTTTTTCTAATTTTGATCGACTCTCGTCTTCTGCATCTAATTCCTCTTGACGATTATAATCAACAACATTCATAAATGTAATTATCAACTTTATATTCTGCACTGGAAACTTCAGGATTTGGTTTGAATGCTTTTGTTGAAAGCTTAGGTTTGTAATCAGCAAGATTCGGTCCATATCCATTTGGATTGGGTTTTAAAGTAAACTTTTCAATGGCTGTGACCGACTCGCCATGTTTGTAAACAACAGTTTTAAACTCTTTAAGTTTGTTTTGCAAGCCGATGATTTCTTCAAGATGATCATCTATTCGTTTCGTTGAATGCTTTTTGTATGCAGAGAACTGTTTTTGACAAGTTAACAACTCAGCCTTAGCTTTTTGATTTTCCAAGGTGAGAGCGTTAATTTGCTTTTTATGTTCATGTTTCAGTTGTTCTATTTCGGACAACAAAGCATTCTTCGAAGCGGCTAGATCACGCATCTGTCTTTCTAAATGTTTTTCGTTTTGATAAGATTTGGCAAAGGCTGCTTCAAAACCGTTTTCACGTTTTTCTTGAGTTTTGAAAAAGTTGAGTTGCTTTTGTAAACATTCAAAATCCTTGGTTAACAGTGCATTTTTGCATTTCAAGTCCTGATTAATGGCATGACATTTTTCCACTATGGTTTGTTGGTCTTGTATTAAACGAGCAAAATCTGGATGAGGCAAAAGTTCGGCGTGTTCAACGTGAGTCTCAACATGATCATTACTGAGATCTTCAAGTATAACCACGGGGTCAATTTGATTATCAAGGGAAACCGTTTGGTCATCTTGATCGTCAAATATAACTACGGGTCTAGTTGAAAATCGTCGGAATGAGATGTCGATGGCTCATTTTGAACATGCTGAGTCTTGCCGGATTCAGATGTTGGCGGAGATAGTAGATCAGAGATGAATATGGTTTGTTCGGGTACCTGAGACAAGCCATCAGTGTCATACACTGGGCCTGTGTCACTCATGTGTAACTCATGCATATTAGCCATCAACATAACTGATGCATTGGCCTGCAAGTCCTCCATATCATCATCTGAGTCTGCATTTGCCATAAAACTCTGTTCTTTGTCCGTGAGAGATCCACCAGCTTCATCCTTAAGAGCCAAAAGAAGAGCCTCTTTGAAATAAGCACTGCCCCTAGTCCTTGGCTTTGGGCATGCATTAGCCAGGTGTCCCTTCTCATTGCAGTTGTAGCATCGAAGACCATTTAACCCATTCTGAGCATTTCCTTGTTCCACCACTGGAGCTCGATTGTTATTCCTACCCACAGCATTAAACCCTTGACCACCGCCCATCCGACGACCATAACCACGATTCTGAACTTCAACTCGTCCATTGTTCACAACAGCTTGATTCCTTGTATTAGATGAGGAACGAATACGGTTGTTGGATTTGTTGGTATAACGGCTAAAGGCATTAGCAATCATAGCAAATCCTTGTTGCAGTGCTTCGAACGGATCAGATTCCTCATTAGCTTCAGCTTGAGTATTGTTGGTGTTGTATGGAACCAATTGAGTTTGTTGAGATGGAGGTTGTGAAGGATCATGTGGTGTGATTGTAGCAGTTGGTTGAGTTGCTGGTTGAGGAGAATAACTATTTTGAGCATATAAGGCAAGTTGTTGATTTTCCGGATGTGTCGGAGGAGCAATTTGAGCACGGAGAATCCTTTCCCTATCAACTTCCTTTTCATGAGGTTTCAAGTAATCGTACAATAATCCGTATGTAGATTGATGCATGTTTTTCGCTTGACGGAGAAAAATGACATACTTCTCCCATTCAGGACCAAGACTACTCAGGAACTTTGTATTCACTGCAATTTTAGGCATATTGATGTTGTGTTTATCCAAATCATTGATGATGTCTGAAAATCGGTGATGATAGGACTCGAGTGTCTCTCCAGGTTCAATCATGAAGTGTTCATAAGCCAAGTAAATTTTGGATTCCAAATCTTCCTGATTGAGTACAGATCCTTCCATAAGAAGACGAATATGATCCCACATTTTCTTTGCAGTCTTTTGAGCATCAACACTATGAAGAATTAGGTTTGGTAATCCTAGGAGGATATATTCCATTGCAAGCTCATCTGCTTCATAGTGTAGAAGTTCTTGAGGATTCAAGTCTGCAACAGTAGCAATGTTCGTTTGTTCATCTCTTGGTGGAATGGCATTTGGATCTCCGGGTACAATGACAGTAGGCATCTCAAATGGACCTTCCAAGATAACCTTCTTTAAGAACTTTCCATGTGGCTTCTTTAGATCACAAAACCTAAAGAACCTTATTACCCATTGATCGTAGTTTCCTGGAGTGAGCATTGGAGGTCTATCAAGTGATCCAGCCTCATGAATTGATTGTTGGCTGCTTAAAGTTTCAAACATCTTTGCAAACCAAGTGGGTTCCCTCATAGTGATCCTTGATGGATGTTGATTAACGTCATTTGTGTACGGTTGAACTTGAAGACTTGGTGGTGGTTGAACCATTTGAGGTTGTGGATTTGCAGCAAGTTGTGGAGTATGCTGTTGGTTAAATTGTTGTTGATAAATTGCTTGTTGTTGATTCCATTGTTGATGTTGTGGAGTTAGTTGTTGTTGACGTTGAGGATGAGGATAAGTGTAAGGGAAATAGTTAGAGTATGGTGGTTGTGACATGTTGATAAACTTGTGTTGGTAAAAATGGATCTTTGTAGTCGAATGAACCTTTGTTGATGAAGTATCCTTAGGCGTAGAAAAAACAAGAACCAAGTAGCACTTATGCGTAAAAAAAACACCAAAGTTACGCGTAACAATAATGAGTTACGCGTAGGATTTAGCTTACGTGTAAGTAGGAAAAAACACTAAAGTTAGGCGTAGACAAAATTTAGGCGTAGAAAGTTAGGCGTAGGATTTCTACGCGTAAGCTTATGCTTATGCGTAATTTTAGGGTTTTTGCCCAAATGATCTTTTACACTATCACAGTGCAAAAGATATCCAAAGTCGACGTATTTTCAGACTTATCCAAGTAAGAAAACACGGAATAAACCACGAAAATGAAGATCAAACCAAGGAGGCACTTACGCGTAGTTTTAGGGTTTTACTACGCGTAGGTTTACTCGTAATTTTGATTTCGGCCAAAAGTGTTTCTAAACCAGTTTTTGTGTGATAAAATAGCTTCAATAACACCAAAAGACACAAAAGTGTGAAACTTGATGAACCAAAACCTCTAAAACGGTTATGCGTAGAACTACACCCACGAATAAAAACTAGCTCAAAAACAATGATCCACGCATAAAGTTTGAAACTTTTTGCCAAAAACAAGTATTTAAACACCTTAAAACGTTGAAAGTACAAGAATCTTGGATTAAAAAGTGTAAAAAACCAAGTTTTTAAGCGAACCAAAGAATACGGTAACTCTACGCGTAAGACCAAGAAAAAAATCTTCAAAAACAAACTTGTTCACCCAACTATTTGGCGATTGATACCACTGTTAGGTCACAAGGTTTACCACACAAGCTTATATAAGAGATAGAGAGGCGATTGAACAAGATACCAAACACACACACACGATATAGTGAACACGGTTATGCGTAGAGCATATGTGAAAGGAATAACTTGAACAACCAACCTTCAAATGAAGGTTTACATAAGGTATTTATAGGCAAGGAGCTAGGGCAACACACCTACTCCTTCCCTTTCTCCTATGGGCTTGGGCCTAAGCTCATGGGCCTTCTACATAAGCTTAAGGCTAATAACAAACATAAAGGCCATACTAAGCTAACTATTACATATGAGTAACTAACACTTGAATAAGGTTTAGGAGTGATTCCAATAGCAAACTTTGTCTTCTTAACAGTCTAAGAATCACTGTCTTTGGCCTTTCTCTTCAAACCAGGATACCTTCTTGCTTCTTCGTCAGAGTCCATTGGAATGAAATCTTTATCTTGTCTTTGAACTCTATAGTAGATACTTTCAACTTTATCATCAGGCATTCCTTTGAATTTATGTCTTTTCCAGCCACCAACATTGCAACAATAAGTCTTCATGTATGCAATAACTTGTGCCTTAGTTGTTTGCCTTGGTTTCTTTTGACCCTTTCTGACTGAACTAATCACATCTTGAAGTGATTGATTATTTTTCATTTGAATAAAATCTTTCAACTGAGCAGTTCTTTGTTCCTCAGTTGAAGATTTATCAGCTACAAGGTCAATTTCCTTCTTCTTGATTACTGGATCATGTGCAATCAAGAACTCTATTTCTTCTTCAGTTGGTACATAGCTGAACTCTGGAGTCTTCTCTCTAAATATTGTAGGTTGAAAAGTGGAAAGAGGATCTTCTATTTGATCTTCCATTCTATCCAGCCTTTTAGCCTCCATAAAGCTTGCAATCTCCAATTCTTCAAGGTTTTTCTTCTCAGCAACTTGTTCTTCAGTAATCTTTTCAGCAATTTCTCTATCAAGAGCAATCTGAACTTGTTCTTTCTTTGAAATCTTTCTTCTTGTTTGCTCCTTGCTTTGCATAACAGCTTTACCTTTGTCTTTCTTCAGTTTATCAATTTCTTCACTTGCAGTGGCAATATCATGTCCAGCAGTGGAAATATTTGGCTCTGCAGTGGAAATTGAATCAGTGGTAAAATCTGCAGTTGCAGTACTGAAGATATCTTGCTCTAGTTGCTCTTCATGAGTATCAACTTCCTCTGCACCTTTACTAGAAACACCTTCATCTCCAAAATCTAGCTTCCTCCCCTTAGCTTCAGCACCTGTTTTCCTCCCCTGTTTGGGAGAATGACCCAAATCAGCACTGAAATCTTCTGAATCACCATCATGAGGTGAGGATGGAGATGATAGCACAATCTTTGCAGTTCTTCTTTGCTTTAACCCCTACAACTCTTCCTTCAAGGTCTGAATCTCCTCCTTCAAAGATGTAATATCCTTGGCATGCTGCTCCTTAAGTTGTGCCAAGTCTTGTTCCAGAGATTTAACCTGCTTTGCTAATGTTGTACAAATTTCCATCAATTCCATTGGTTGCCCACTTCCCTTAACACTTCCAACTGTGTGACCTGTTGGGAGAGGTGAATCATAGGGCATTGGTTCAGATTCCTCCCTAGTTGGACTAGGTTGAAGCCTGGAATCATCACTGCTTGTGCCTAAACCAAAAGGATCAGGTACATGCTGTGTTGTAATGGGAGGAGTTTTCTGTTTTTGCCTCCTCTTATAGGTGTGAGAAACTGGTGGAGTATAATCAATGTCTGGAACAGTGATTATAGGTGTAGTTTGTACTTGTGAAATCTTTGCAAGCATTTGAGGAAAGAGAGGTGTAAAATCCATATTGCCATCTTTATTCATGTTTTGAAAAACTTTAGGCTTAAGACAACAGATTTGATAAATGTTTTTATGGGGTTGCAGTTGAAACTCATTTAGCACTGCTTGCACAAACCTTGGATACATTAAAAATTTTGTTGAACTCTTCACATTGCCTTGCATACTTTGAAAAATATATTTTGACCAATTAAAAGTCCTATCTAAAGCTAGACAAACCAAAGGGTAAGCCATTGTGGAACTGAATTGTTCATGAAATGTTTTCTTAGGACTTAGGCAATGCAAAAGAGTATGTATCAAAAATCTCCAATGGGGACAAAAACCACTCTTTTTGAAAGTAGCCTTTTTATCAGTGGTATCATACCCCATGGATGATAAATTTTCATGTATTTCTGGCATAGGTAATGTGATGATACCATTGATATCATCCAATTGGAGAACTCTCCTCAAGGATGCCTCAGTAACATCAATAGTTACCCCGTCCACTGTGGCTCTTAGAGCATCCACTGTTTCATGTGTATCTCTAGTCTCAAGTGTTATGGACTTAGCAGAAGTCCAAAACTGTTTGATTTGAGAGATATAGATTGTGGGATTTAAAAGTAAAGCATACCTTATATGGGTAGTATTGAGAAAGTCCATAATCTGATGAAAAACAGGGCCACTCTTCTCGTTTGACTTTTCTAAGTAGGCCACTTGGTTGTGCTCATCTGCAAATTTTAATGGTGCCACAGAAACTTTTGATGAAAACGATATTATGTCAGTAAGAATTGAAGGAATAACTAGCCAATTGAGACAAAAGATATATAGAGGTAGGGTTTAAGAGTTTTGCGTAAGAAAGATTATCTAAGGAAAGTATTTATCTTTAGAGGATAAATATCAAATAGGAAAGTAGATAATCTTCTAAAAAGTTACCCTATATATATGGAAAGCAATTTTTCTACAACGGCTAGTAAAAAAAAATAATTACTGACACAACAGTTGTAACGGCTAGATCAACAGTGGTAAAAATAACACTGTCAGTGGAAACTGTGAACTAGCAGTAGTAAATTTTCACAAAAATTTTCAAAGAGCAGTGGTAAAGAAAAACATATAAAAACTAGACTGCTCTTATCATAGTTTTTAGCAAACTACCAGCTATCAACGGATTTGATATGTCTTTGCCATGAGCTGTTTACTATGGACTAGCCAACTCTTAATCATAAAGAATATGGTGAGTTGATAACCATATATTTTTTGATAAACTGTCAACCATAAACGGATTAGTCAAGTCTTTACCAATAGCCGTTTTCTCTTGAGTAGTTGATTATTATGTGTATTAGAAATGGTGAATCAATAACCATTTGTTGTGTATCTCAGTTATACACCTTTTAAGATCAACTCCCATCTATGCTGCATAAAAGTTATTGAATAAGCAAAAACACAAGCACAAAAGTTATACAAACTAATACAACAATGTTAGTACCCAGAGACTTCCACTCAACACCAAAGACCTTTAGACACAAAAAGTTTATGCATTTAGCATTCCAATACTTGTTACCAAGTACTGAAATCTACCCACATCAAGTCCTTTTGTTAATAAATCAGCATAGTTGTCATCAGTATGAATTAGTCCTTTTTCATAACAATCTCTTATGAAATGGTGTCTAATTTCAATATGTTTAGTCTTTGTGTGTTGAACTGGATTCTTAATAATGCAAATGGTACTGCTATTATCAATATAAATGATGGTATTCATGAAATTGTACCCATAGTCCAAAAGTTGATTATGAAGCCATAGAACTTGAGCACAGCAACTTGCAGCAGCCAAATATTCTGCCTCAGTTGATGAATTAGCCACCATTGTTTGTTTCTTGCAATGCCATGACACTAATCTATTGCAAAGAAATTGGCATACACCTATTGTAGATTTTCTATCCAAACTAGCTCTAGCATAGTCACTATCTGAGTAAGTAACCAAATCTAGAGGAGATTCTCTAGGATACCATAATCCCAGAGTGGGAAATGCTTTTAGATATTTAAAAATCTTCTTCACAGCAGTCAAGTGAGAGAACCTGGGAGTGACTTGAAACCTTGCACATGTACACACTGCAAACATAATATCTGGTCTAGATGATGTAAGATACATCAAAGAACCAATCATAGACCTGTACATGTGCACATCAACTGCTTCACCACAATTTTCCTTCAAGAGTTGATGTGTAGTCTTGTCTGCAGGGGTGCTGGATGACTTTGCATCAGAGAACTTGAACTTCCTTGGTATCTCAGCCACATATTTATCTTGATTGATGAAAATACCATCTAGTTTTTGTTGTACTTGAAGTCCCAAGAAGAATGTGAGTTCACCCATAGAAGTCATCTTGAATTCTTCCTTCATTAGCTTCTCAAATTCTTTGCACATCTCTATCTTTGTAGATCCAAAAATGATATCATCAACATATATTTGAACTTGCAAGATATCATTCTTGTCTTTCTTGATGAATAAAGTCTGATCCACTCTGCCTCTATGAAACCCATTATCAAGAAGATAAGTAGTCAGGGTCTCATACTATTTTCTTGGTGCTTGATGCAAGCCATACAATGCTTTAACCACCCTGTATACTTTGTTAGGATATTCAGGGTCTTCAAAGCCTGAAGGTTGTGAAACATAAACCTCCTCATCAATCTGCCCATATAGAAAAGCACTTTTTACATCTATTTGATAAACTTTAAAGCCCATAAAGGATGCATAGGGTAAGAACAACCTGATTGCTTCAATTTGTGCAACTGGGGCAAACACTTCCTCATAGTCAATACCCTCCTCCTGAGTGTATCCTTGAGACACAAGCCTAGCTTTTTTCCTGATAACAATTCCTCTTTCATCCTTCTTGTTTCTGAATACCCATTTAGTACCTATTACCTTCTTGCCAGAAGGTAAATCACAAAGCACCCAAAAATTTTAATGCTTTAATTGAAGCAACTCTTCTTGCATTGCTTCCACCCAACTTTCATCTTCAAGTGCCTTGTATACATTCTTTGGCTCCATTTGTGACAGAAAACACACGAAAAGACATTCATTCTTGCCTACATGATGCTTAGATTCATAGATTTCACTGATGAATCCATGAATATCAGACAATTTTGTTTGTCTTCTAGTCTTCACTAGTGAATTGACAGCCCCAATCACATTTTCAAGAGGATGTGATTTATGAATTGTAGTATGTGGAGTCTGAGGAACTGCAATATCATTTGGCATATTTGAGATTTCAACATCATTGGCTTGAGCTCCCTCTGTAACTGGAGTTGTATTTTCCACTTCTGATGTTGCAGTGGAAACTTCTGGCCTAGCAGTGGAATCTAAATTTCCACTGATTTTAGGATCTTCAATGTTCATGTTGTTATCTCCTTTCTTACCAGAATCATTAGAAGGATGAGCATCTCCAGTCTTTGGAATATCATCATTATCTGCATAGTCCCAAAGAGGCAAACTGAATTCATCTTGATCATCTACTTGATCCTTGCTTGGTTCATCATCATCAAAAAACTCTTCTGAACCTGCAAAATCATAAGAAGATGTACCTGTAGAGATAGGTACATAATTCATAGTATGGGTTAGTGTATCAAGATCAAACAGCCTTTCTGGACCAGTTCCTTTGACATTCACTTTGTTTTCCAGGAACTCAACATGCAGATTTTCTTCAATCTTTTGGGTTCTTAAGTTGAATACTCTGAAAGCTTTACTGACCATGGAATACCCAACAAAATACCCTTCATCAGCTTTTTCTTCAAATTTTCCCAGATAATCTATGGTATTGAGAATAGTAACATGACATCCAAATGGTCTCATGAAGTCAAGGATAGGTGATCTACCCCTAAATAACTCATAAGGTGTCTTGTTCTTTGTTTTCACTACTAAAACCCTGTTTTGTACATAACAAGCAGTGTTAACTGCTTCAGCCCAAAAAGTGATTGGCAACTTAGAGTCTGCCAACATGGTTCTAGCAGCCTCTATAAGTGTTCTGTTCCTCCTTTCAGCAACACCATTTTGTTGAGGAGTTCTAGCAACACCAAATTCTCTTTTAATTCCTTTATCACTGCAAAAATCATCCATAACTATATTCTTAAATTTTTTCCATTGTCTCACCTGATGATTTTCACTTTCAAATCATATTGATTTTCTACTTGTGTGATAAACGTCTTAAGGATGCCAGTTGTTTCATCCTTTGTATTAAGAAAGAAAACCCATGTAAACCTGCTGAAATCATCAGTTACAACAAGACAATACTTCTTAAGATTTAAGCTGCTCATAGATGTAGGAGCAAACAAGTCCATATGTAACATTTGTAGTTGGTGAGCAATAGAGTTAACCGACTTTGACCTGCAAGAAGCTCTATGTTTTTTTCCTTTAAGACAAGCCACACAGGTTTGATCATTTTCAAATCTTTTATGAGGTAAGCGTCTTACCAAACCATCTTTGACTATCTTATTAATGGTTTTGAAGTAAACATGACCAAGTCTTCTATGCCATAACATGGATTCATCCACTGTGGCCTTTGTAATTAAGCAGGCATAATCATCTTTAGCAACAATGTTGTTCATATCAAAGCTATATAGATTGCCTTTTCTAGGAATCTTAAGAAGAATCTGACTTTCATCAGGCATCTTCAAATCCTTAGAGAGAAAAACGCACATATCTTTAGTAAAAAGAACATTGTTCTTATTGTCAAACATTTGTGACACACTAAAAAGATTATACTTAAGCTCTTTTACATAGTACACAGGTTCAAAGTCCAAGTTACCAGTTTTGATTACCCCTTTACCAGCAACTTTTCCATTAACTCCACCTCCAAAACTGACATACTGTCCATTATAATGTTCAAAATTTGACAGATAGGACTTGTTGCCAGTCATGTGCCTTGAACATCCACTGTCTGTGTAGCCTTGATCTGATCTTTTTTTTGGAAGATCCTTGTAAATTGCAACTTGAAGATCCTTGGTAATATTGCATGTTTAAGGGGAAGTTCGTTTATCTGTCATGCTTATGCTTATGTAGTTTTGTCATTATCAACTAGGGGAAGATTGTTAGGAATTATACTTAAGTTGATAAGACAAAATACATGAAAGACAAAGGACTGTTGAAGACAAAGAAAGACAAAGGACCTACTTGGCAAAGAAGTATTTATTATCTAGTCCCTTGTAGTCATTTGTAACCCTAGTATCTCTATTATATAAAGAGATATAGGGAATTAGGTTTATGTGAGTCAAACAATGTAAACATCAGACAAAGGTGTGTGTGTAGGTCTAGGGCGTGAGTATGTAAACGCCTAGACTAGGTGATAGTCGACTTTGAGTGTTTAGCCCCAAGGATCATTGATCCCTCTTGTGTAACCCTCTTAGAGTTGATCTTTTTTTCCTTGGATGTTTCTGCACATAAAAGTAAGGAGTTAGTTTCTTTTGGGGACCCAAGCCATGATTGACTTGGATATGCCTCGTGTATCAATATAGTTAAATCTATCAAAGTTCCTTGATACACCATTGGGATTGGTTGATGAGGTATTTCCTTTAGGTTTCCATTCCCAAGGTGCTGAGGCCTTTACAACATTGCCCATATCCCCCCTTTTCTTGTTAACAACCCTTACAGTGGAAACTTTTGAATGAGCAGTGGAAACTGTTGGTTTGATTTTAGGTACCCACTGTTGGTTAATGAACCTTTTTATTTTGAAAAGTTCTTTTCCCTGTTTGTGCAAATTTTTCAACAGTTGGTTTAGATTTTGCACATGAAACAGGTGATTTAGGGTGAGCAATGTTAACAATTTTTTAAGTGGAAAAGGTTTTGAGGCTACTTCTTAGTTGAACTGCTCTTGGGACCATTTTGTTGTGTGAATTAGGCTGTAAATTGTTTTGAAACCTGTTAGTCTCCACCCTTTTATTCCCATGGACTTCCCTTCTCCCAACATTATATTCACAATAAGCATGTAAATGATCAAAACTACCACAGATATAGCATGCCTTATTGTACATCACAAAGTCACTACCTAGTTGTTGAGATTTAACATGATTCCAACTCCTTTGGTTACCTATAGGAGCTGTAGGCTTGTTTCTATACATCTCAGCATACATTACAGGTGATCTTGGTTTATTAACTGGTTTCCTAGGTTCCTCTATAACAGTATTAACAAATTTTGGGATAGAAGCCTCTACATTCTTTTTAACATTCTCATCAACAACTGATGAGTCACTAGAACTTTCAAAAACATCAGTTTCATGCTTAACCTGTTCCTCATTTTTCACAAAAGTTTCCTTTAGAGGACCATATTCACGTTCAAGATCCTGAAAATCTTCTAAGCCTGTATGAGCTAAATCTATGCCTGGAGGTGATGGAACACCTCTGTATGGTGGTGGCACTATATTATAATCCATACCTGACTTAACTTTACTCTGTATTTGAGCATTCCAAATTTTATCAATTGACTTAAACTGATAATAACAGGTGTCTATAGTTAAATTGACATTTTCGTTTATTTTTTTAAGTTTTTCAAGCTCTTCTTGGTATGCGTCATTCACAGTTGTCCTATGATCTATCTCTCTTCTAAGAAAAATCATATCATCATTATATTTTGACTCGTTTTCTCTATAGTGCTCTTGTTGTTTTCCTAATACAGCTATAGCTCTCCTAAGATTTGACACAGCATAATTAGCAGCAAACAACTCTGTTCTTTCATTAGAATATAGATCATTAAGCCTTTCAACTTCCTTAGCAGCTCTACATGTTTTAGAACAACTTTCAAAATATTGTACCTTAGAGTCAGAGAAAGCCATGAGAGCATGTTCTGTAGCAATTAATGCACCATCTGAAGTTTGTTCCTCTTGATCATCAGCCATGAAACTCCAATCATAGCTAACACCATCAATTGCTAACATTTCCTTTGGTTCCTCCACAGTTGGTTTTTTCTTTTAATTGTACCAAGTTGACCTGTTGTCCTTCATCTTTGGTCTTCTGCATTCCCTAGCAAAATGCCCCAACTTGTGACAATTGAAGCACTCTATTTTCTTTTTGTCGAACCCTGTAGTTTCACCACCATTGATGTGGATTGGCTTGCCAGTCTTCTTGTAGAATTTCCTAGCCCTCATGCTGAGAAGAGCTATTTGCCATTTTATATCCATCTCCTCTAAGTCATCTTCATCAATTTGCCCTATGTCTTCATGCGTTAATATAGAGCCATTAACTTGAGTGGAGATAAAAGCATAAAAGGTAGGATCTCCAATACCAGCGGTCTTCTTCTTTGAACCTGCAGTGGTAATGCTAACATTACCTATGGAAATTGTAGAACCAGTAGTGGCTATATCATCATCACAGTCATCTTCAGAATCATCACTGTCAACAGAGGTTGACATCAAAGCCAAGCTGCTTGAGCTTGTACTAAGTTTCCCAGCCTTCTTCAATCTTTGCTCAATGAGTTTGAAGTTGTTGTAAAGATCATTAAGCTTCATAGTTTCATTATCTGGTTTATTTTCCCAGACAGTAACATTAGTATGAAACTCTGAAGGCAAACTTCTTAGAAACTTCAAATTGAGGTCTTCCTTTTCTACCTCAATGCCAAACACAGTCAGTTGTGTAACAATCTTCTGGAGTTTAGTGAAGATGCTATCAAGTGAATCATTGCTTGAAGCAGAGAAGTTTTCATAACTTTGCTTCAACAATGTCTTTTGTGTCTTCTTTGTAGCATCATTACCACCAAACACTGAGCAAATCTCTTCAAAAAGTTCTTTAGCAGTCTTGAACTTGCTGAATGCTATGATCTGGTGTCTAGGAAGAGTCATCAACAACAAACTTCTATCCTTTAGATCATTCTTCTTCAATGCTTTTTCAATTTAGTCTCAGGCACAGAAATTGTCACAACATCTGTGTCACTAACCTTCTGAGTACTAGTCACTGGCTCGAAAGAATCACCAGTTAAGATGATCTCCCATAGAGCATAGTCTTGAATGAGAAAGTATTGCTCAATCATTATCCTCCACATCTCAAACTCATTAAGTTTGAGCTTAGGCAGTCTTGGAGTAGAAGAGTTGGACTGGTTGTTTTCCACTCCATTGATTTGAGTGAGTAGGTTAAGCTTATTCCTTGGATCTTCTAAAACAAAATATCAGAACCTTCGCTCTGATACCACATGTTAGAATCGATGCTCAAGGTTGTTTAGACATTATCTAGGATTATCAATAAAGCACAAATAACAATGAACAATATATATATGCACAACGGAATAATCAAACTATCATTGTTATTATTAAGGTTTCTTTGTCACAGCCCCAATCCTAGACGATCAACTCTAAGATGGTTACACAACAGGGATCAATGATCCTTGGGGCTAAACACTCCAAGTCGACTATCACGTAGTCTAGACATTTACATACTCACGCCCTAGACCTACACACACACACCTTTGTCTGATGTTTACATTGTTTGACTCACATAAACCTAATTCCCTATATCTCTTTATATATTAGAGATACTAGGGTTACAAATGACTACAAGGGACTAGATAATAAATACTTCTTTGCCAAGTAGGTCCTTTGTCTTTCTTTGTCTTCAACAGTCCTTCATCTTTCATGTATTTTGTCTTATCACCTTAACTATAATTCCTAACAATTGTTGCAGGAGAAAAGCAAGGTCCTGATGCAGATTCTGATGATGATTGTGTCCTATTGCCCATTTGGAAGGACAACTCAGTTGGAAGTACTTCTTCAAGGGAGGCAAACAAAGATGATGATCAGCCTCAAAAGACTAATGATTCTAATGCTGAAGGAGGTGTAACCAATAAGCACAAGATAATAGAACAAGTGACCAACTAATGTGGTTAATGCTGATATGTTTACCGAAAGCCGAAATTAGTACTGATGGTCCTCATTCAATATTCCATCAGGTTTACAGAGGTTCCTGATCCCATGAAGCTGCATGATTTTACTAATATAGCTTATCTTATGTTGTTCTCGCTACAAAGAATCAATCAGTTCCCTTGGAAAATGTTATTGGGAATGTCAATGCTAAAACTACAAGATCTAAATTACATGGAATGATTTGTAGTGGGGACAATTGTTTCACAAAAACCAAAGAAAGTTTACAAAGCTCTTGCACATGAATCCTGGGTAGAAGCATTGCAAAAGAGCTTTACTATGGGTTCTGGTGGATCTTCCGATCATTGGCACTAAATGGTTTTGAAACATGATGAAAGGGGCGGGTAATATGGAACAAGGCTAGACTGGTGGCTCAACAATAGGAAGGGATTGAATGAAGAGTTGGCAAGGATTGAGGCTATTACACGTCCTGGCCTATGCATCATATAAAGACTTCAAGTATACCAGATGGATGTGAAGACTCATATTGAGAGGAATATGTCTTCAAAAGATCCAACCTTTAGACAAGGTACAGGTTCAAAAATATGGTCTGTCCAAGAGCAACTTTAGCAAGTAGGCAATTGAAGAGGGAAGTAATGGATCCACTCTATTCATCAAGAATGTGAAGAATGATATCCTGTTGGTTCGACATCATTTTGGCTCAACCAAGCAGGATCTATGCAATGCATGATGGTGTTCAGATGACATGGGAGAACTCACTTTCTTGGGTTACATTGCATATTTATCACAAAAGTATAGTCAAGGAGATTTTGGTGATGTTTGGCAATGAAAATAGTTTATGCTCATGCTAATGGTGAAGAAGTTGACAGCATCTTGCCAAATGATTTGACTGCCTCCAGACCAGTGTGTGCCCGTGCAAGATTTCAAGTCTCTCCAAAGCTCTCTCACATTGTAAAAGAATCTTTAGATATCAAAAGGCCTTGCTCAACTAGGCCTTTGGTATCCTAAGGATTCTCCCATACAGTGATTATGCTGGGGCAAGTCTTGATAGGAAGTCAACTACAGGAAGATGTCCTAGGTGATAGGTGTTGGCAGTGCAAGAAGTAAACCCATTGTGGCAAACTCTACAAAAAGGTAGTATGTACTGCAAGTTGTTGTGGTCAAGTATAATGCTTGATTATAGGTATAATAGTTCATGTGCAATATAGTACAACAGTACTATAATATAAAAAATCTAGTTGCTCATTCTAAAACTAAAACATGGAGGGAGACTGTTGAAAAGAAACGCGGTGTTTAATGTTCCGATCTTTTAACAAAACAATTGGGGGAGACTTGGTCACAAGTATTGGGATGATTCATCCATAATATGTCTTATCTCTCTATAAATGCAAACTGGTGATTAGTCTGATTGTTATCTAGTTAATACTGTTTATGTAAAGTTAATACGGGTGCCACTACCCAAAGTTGGAATACCTTGGTGCCTCTTTCCAAAGATATATCGAACGACCTAAAGTGCCTCTTCCTAAAGATAGTTTACAAAATGGTGCCTCTTCCCAAAGATATATGGAAATGGGTGCCTCTTCCCAAAGATATACTGGGTGTCTCTTCCCAAAGATATAAAACACTAAAAAGTGTCGAACAAGGTTGGTGAGTTCATAGAGTTTGGTTAACAAGTAAACTTTATAAGGATGCTCCAAACAGCAAAGTTTTTGGTTATATAGACTTTATAGTGATGCTCCCGAACACCTGTGTTTACAACCCCTTGCAAAATAGAGTCAACATGTATGTATATTATAAGTAAAAGTATATGTGTCACCACGAGGGCTCCAACATGGGAGACTTTATAGTGATGCTCGAACTTAATGGGAGACTTTATAGTGATGCCCGAACATGGGAGTCTAACTTGTTTGTTGTTTGCATTGGACCGGTCATAACATGTACGGTTCAATAAGTTCAAATAAGGCTAAAGTTTTATTTCATAATTGAAAAAGTTAGCACATTAAGGCACATTTGTTTCAAGTTAAACCACACGCTCTAGTCAAACTAGTTAATAAAAGTAGTAAACAATTTAGTATTCTCAAGAACGGTTCATGCATTTCCCCAAAATAGTTTGTAAGTAAAACGGTAAAAGGGGGATATGATTACTCACTTGATGAATCGGTATGATGACAAGAGTGAGTACACTTAGAGAGGTATAGAAAACTTTAATCTTGACAAATAAGTAATGATGAGTGTTATGATACGTAATGAGTTATGATGTAATGATATGCATGCACTTCGTATGTTATTTATACCATTTGTGAGTTTTGAAAATAATACTTATCGTCGAAAAATACTCTTTTGACGTCTTGACCATTCTAAAATTACTTTACAAGTATTTACGTCAAAATGTCATCCTACAATGGTTTCGTAATGATTTATAGTGAAATTATCACTTTTCGTCGTAAAACAATGTCGTCGGAAATTTCATAAAAGTGACAAAAATGGCTCTGAAAAACTAGTCGTAAAATGGTGTACGTCGATCGTTAGGAAACGAACTCGACGGTTTTGGAAAGTTTGTATCAAAATCTAAAAGTTTCAGTTCAGGAGTTTTCGACATAAAGGTCTCGAACATAAAGATAATAAGGGTTAAAGATGGTGATTTTGTCGAATTGTGGTTCAAAAGTGAGTTTCGGCCAAGTTTAAGCATTCGTAAATAATTTATTACAACTCCGCTATACAGACGGTTTGTCGTTTTGAAAAATATGCTTGGTGATCTTGATTTTATTAGAAGACATTTCGTTCCAAAAAGTTCCACATCATAGTTAAAAACAGCCTCCAATATAGTTTTTCTAAAATAATAAAGTTACGGCAATTTATGAAAACGTATATATCTTAGTCGTTTCAAATCCGTTTTCTACGTATTATATGTCCTTAGCTTCGTATCAAAGTATACTAATATATTTTTGATAAGTCGAAATAATTTGTGAAGCTTAAGGCTCGTTTTTGACTCGAACAAAGTAAAAATTGGTTGCTGAATTTTCTGAAAAATATATATTTCGTCGTCAAACTTTAAAAATTCATAACTTCTTCGTTATAACTCCGTTTTAATCCGTTCAAGCGGCCACGGATTCGTTTTAAAGTATATTTTCTAAATATCAAGGCCAAAATTTCGTGCCTACTGTGAGATTTTCCAGAAAATCAAAACAAGGACAGAACACTTTTTATACGTATCGAAAATAGTTTTTCTCGTACTAAACCTATTCCAATCTCTTCAAATCAACTCCAAAGCTAATCTAATCCTACCATACACCTTCTTAGGGTGTCATGGGTTCCTAAACATCATCAAGACCAACATATACCAAGGGGATAATTATAGGATGACCTTATATATAATAAACTCTAAAAATCATGTAAAATGGTATAACTAACACAAGTCTTGCATGTTTGCTCCAAAAAAAAAATGAAGAGATACATATAAAATGATAAGAAAAGATGAAAAATGATAGAAATATGCTTACAAGCTATAATGATGAGGTGCAAAGAACAAAGGTTAACCTAAACACCCTAGGTTTTTATTTCAAAACCTTATCAAGAGTGTGATCTAGATTGTGATTACTGTGCTTGTAAAATTTTTTGATGATCCCTTGCTACACCCTTGAAGTGGCCGGTTTTTGGAAGAGAGAACAAGAAAGAGAGAAAGTTTTACTAGCCTTGAAATTATTGGAATGAAATGAGATAGTGAAGTGAAGTGTAGATTTAAACAATCAAAGGAGAAAAATCACCATACATTAAATGCATACCCTCCCTAGAACCGGTTTTAGGGGAGTGTATCACTCAAATATCTTTTTTTGATATATATAATGTGTTGTGTACTTGTAACAATTTGTAATAAGTGTAAGAAAAATGTGTAGGTAAAAATAACTTGAAAGGTTTTATATACATTAGTGTATTCAAGGTAGTTTTAGGTAAAAGTAACTTTTAATAGATCAAAGTAGAGTATAATGAGATCATAAAAATTGTAAAAATACATTTCTTGTAAGATTTGAGTGATATAATAATTATCGTGTAGTTTTTAAGAAAAACGTCGTAATAATATAAATTTAACGATTTATATACAAAATAAATTTAAAACACTAGGTAAACAAAAAATATAGTTTTATAAACTAAACATAAGTATAAAAATATGTCGGGATCATTTTTAGAAGTAACGGATTAAATATTCAAAATAATAACTCACGCGATAACGTTTATTTAATATAAAATTTACGCGTTTAATGTGGAATGCAAAAATCATGAATGCCGCTAAACCTTTAAGGTTACCGTGGAACACGCAAAGCTAGTTTGAAATGATGAATATGGAGTATGAGAAATGACCGGAAAATGAGAATTGTGACATTCTTCCCATGTCAGCGGAATCACGTCCTCGTGATTCGATTAACGATACTATGGTCCGAACCTCGACAAGAGTTCTAAAAGTTCATGCTCGTACGAACAGTCTAAATGATCATATCAATGCCCATGTGTACCCCATTCAACTAAGATACGTGCCCGTGATTAGATTTGATAGGGTAAACTTACCCAATATCGAACGTAGCTCTCAAAAGACCTTTAGGTAGTCGATTCTAATTTAATCTCACAACTCATCAAACAAGAACTGTCATGAGATTAAACTAAACCGACTTGAGTAAACTTGCCTCTTAGCTTGATTTCCGCAACTCATCAAACAAGAACTGTCACTAGATCAAGCTAGGAAACAAGTTGTTAGAAAGGTAGGATTCAACATCCTTGAATGAAGTCTTTTGAAAGATTCGTTCGATCTTGGATTTGCTTACACAATTCAAATCAAATCAACAAAATATATATAACAACTAAGGTCGATATCAATAGGTCTCAAATTAATCAATGTCGTGAACGTGGTAAGGATTGGAAGGAAGTTATGCACTCAAAATCATGTCGTACGGAAATAAGGTAGTTGTTCGAAAGAATGTACCCGTTAAGCGTTGCGGGCTTCCTCGGTACCCAGATAGAATGCTCAACCACGTGCGGGAGGAATTTCAATGTTCGATCTTGCGGCCTTCTATTGCAGGTTTGGACGATTCTCCTTGATTGGGAGTTCTTTTCAGCTTTGGACAGGTATTGCGAAGGTGATTTAGACTTCCACACTCGTAACATGCCTTTCTCTGTCCTTGATTCCCAGTCCTGTTTGAGCAATTTTTCTCGAAGTGGCCCGTCATATGTCCACATTTGTCGCACCTTGGGCAGTCTCCCAAGTGGTGATAGTTACATCGAGTGCACAAAGGATGTGGACCTGCGTATCTTTTGCGCTCCGGTGTAGTCGCTCCATAGTTCTTGGTTATTCGTTGCCTCTTGTCTTGCTGACCCTGGTCTCGGCTTCCCTGGTGATCCTCCTGTCGCTTTCGTCCATTATCGTTTGCTTTTTTAGTTCTCCGACTGATCACATCATTTGTCAGCGGCCATACTCACAGCGGCTTGCAGAGTGGTTGGGTTTGACGAGGTGACATCCCTCCTAATTTGTATCAACCCATATATATCGGTCAATCAACTTCTCCACAGTGGAAACCATGTGAGGAACCATCCTAGTTAACTCATGGAAACGGATCGTGTACTTGTCGATCTCTACTCCAACCATCAAGTGATTCCAAAATTCCGCTTCTAGCTTCTGCACTTCATCTTTTCTGCAGTATCATCGAGTTAGTAGTTTCTTAAATGCTTCCCAAGATAACGCATTTGCAGCCTCTCTTCCTCTAGTCTGCAATTGGTTGTTCCACCAGGTCAATGCTCGACCCTGTAGTAGCCAGAAAACTCAACCTTGTTTCCTTCAGTACATTTCGTGATACTAAGTTTCGACTCAACATTCTCGAACCGTTAGCAGTCAATGGCACCCTCAGTACCATGAAATTCCATTGGCTTGCATGTCATGAAAGTTTTGTAGCTGCATCCTTGACCAGCGTTTGAAGTACCTTCTCCGTTGTTGGTTCGTCTAGCATCGAGATGTGTTATAATTTGGGTGAGTAGATCCGCTATTCTAGTCGCGTCGTTGTTTGGATTGTCATTGTTGTTTGGGTTGCCGTTGTTGTTGCCTCCTGAGCGTGTGTTTCTTGCAGCCATGATCCTACAGTGGACCAAAACATCGGGTTGAGTAAACGACATTCGAACGAAGTCAGATGAGGTGCAGAACGGTGGTAATGTGTTATAGTGATCGAAACATGACAGGAACAAAGACATGCTATGTCTAACAAGTCGAAAGATGGAAAAGAGAAGATATGAACAAGGTACGGTAATGTAGACGTGAACGTAAAACATGCTATGCATACCCACCCGACCAATGCAACTTCAGGTGACCAGACTCAAAAGACTTGACTAAACATGATTTAAAACTACCACTCTTATCATTGTATGGTTCTTCATAAATTAGACATAGTTGATCCGGCTATGTATAATTTATGATTAACGATGCAACGATAGGACTAGATGACTCGGATGATGTTCAATGTTTAATAAAATAAAATAAAAATTATTCCGGTTATAGCTGTGATTTTATTTTTGAAAAATCGGCATTCTCTATAACCTTTGGCTCTGATACCAAGCTGTCACACCCTCGCAAGGCGAAACACGAGGTGTAACGGAAGGGAACATAAGCACAAGATAATAGAACATACCAACGTTAATATTTAAAAGAAAGAGTACACCATTACAATACCAGTTTAGCCGTCATCGGCAAATATATTACAAAGTTTAGTTCCCAAAATATTGCGTTCTATTACATAATGATTTGTAGTGACAATTGAAAACTTCATTATGCAAGACCTGGTAGAAAAAGCTTACTAACGTTCACCTGAAATGCATGAGAGAAAAAAAAAACGGGTCAACTATGAAAATAGTTGGTGAGTATACACGTTTTGTAAAATAAGAAAAACTCATAAGAAATATTCAAAGCTTTCGGTCATCGAAAATAGTCCACAAAGCAAAGGCATTGTAAATCCACTCAGTTCAAGTTCCGCCCATACAAAACTTGCAACCTGTGTGTTCACAAACCATTGCACAAAATATAGCGTCTAGTTTATGCTCATGCACACGTTGCCAAATGAGGCCACAAAGCAAAGGCATTGTAAATCCACTCAGTTCCAAGTTCTGCCCATACAAAACTTGCAACCTGTGTGTTTACAACCCACTGCCAAAAGTAGTATGTATAATGGTCAAGTATAAGCGGTCATAATAGTTCACAATATAGTATCACTAATATAATAATTGGGGATGCTCCAAACATGGGAGACTTTGCGTGCTCCGAACAAGGGAGACTTTGTAGTGATGCTCTTGATAAAGCCAAATTATGCTGGGTGCCACTACCCAAAGTTATACTGGGTGCCTCTTTCCAAAGATATACTGGGTGCCTCTTCCTAAAGATATACTGGGTGCCTCTTCCCAAAGATATACTGGGTGCCTCTTCCCAAAGATATACTGGGTGTCTCTTCCCAAAGATATACTCCGAACACGGGAGACTTTATAAGGATGCTCCAAACAGGGGAGACTTTATAGTGATGCTCCGAACATGGGAGACTTTATAAGGATGCTCCGAACAAGGGAGACTTTATAGTGATGCTCCGAACATGGGAGACTTTATAGTGATGCTCCGAACATGGGAGACTTTGTGACAAGGTCATAACATGTACGGTTCAATAAGTTCAAATAAGGCATTATTTCATAATTAAGTTCAAGGATTTGTTTCAAGTTCACACGTTCTAGTCAAACTAGTTAATAAAAGTAGTAAACAATTTAGCTCAAGAACGGTTCATGCATTTCGCCCCAAAATATAGTAAAACGGTAAAAAGGGGATGTGATTACTCACTTGATGAATCGGTATGATGACAAGAGTGAGTACACCGAGGTATAGAGAAACTTTAATCTTGACCTATGATGAGTGTTATGATACGTAATGAGTTATGATGTAATGATATGCATGCACTTCGTATGTTATTTATACCATTTGTGAGTTTTGAAAATAATACTTATCGTCGAAAAATACTCTTTTGACGTCTTGACCATTCTAAAATTACTTTACAAGTATTTACGTCAAAATGTCATCCTACAATGGTTTCGTAATGATTTATAGTGAAATTATCACTTTTCGTCGTAAAACAATGTCGTCGGAAATTTCATAAAAGTGACAAAAATGGCTCCGAAAAACTAGTCGTAAAATGGTGTACGTCGATCGTTAGGAAACGAACTCGACGGTTTTGGAAAGTTTGTATCAAAATCTAAAAGTTTCAGTTCAGAAGTTTTCGACATAAAGGTCTCGAACATAAAGATAATAAGGGTTAAAGATGGTGATTTTGTCGAATTGTGGTTCAAAAGTGAGTTTCGGCCAAGTTTAAGCATTCGTAAATAATTTATTACAACTCCGCTATACAGACGGTTTGTCGTTTTGAAAAATATGCTTGGTTATCTTGATTTTATTAGAAGACATTTCGTTCCAAAAAGTTCCACATCATAGTTAAAAACAGCCTCCAACATGGTCGTTTTAGTTACCGTAACACTTGTCTCGTAAAAATAATATAGTTTTTCTAAAATAATAAAGTTACGGCAATTTATGAAAACGTATATATCTTAGTCGTTTCAAATCCGTTTTCTACGTATTAAATGTCCTTAGCTTCGTATCAAAGTATACTAATATATTTTTGATAAGTCGAAATAATTTGTGAAGCTTAAGGCTCGTTTTTGACTCGAACAAAGTAAAAATTGGTTGCTGAATTTTCTGAAAAATATATATTTCGTCGTCAAACTTTAAAAATTCATAACTTCTTCGTTATAACTCCGTTTTAATCCGTTCAAGCGGCCACGGATTCGTTTTAAAGTATATTTTCTAAATATCAAGGCCAAAATTTCGTGCCTACTGTCGGATTTTCCAGAAAATCAAAACAAGGACAGAACACTTTTTATACGTATCGAAAATAGTTTTTCTCGTACTAAACCTATTCCAATCCCTTCAAATCAACTCCAAAGCTAATCTAATCCTACCATACACCTTCTTAGGGTGTCATGGGTTCCTAAACATCATCAAGACCAACATATACCAAGGGGATAATTATAGGATGACCTTATATATAATAAACTCTAAAAATCATGTAAAATGGTATAACTAACACAAGTCTTGCATGTTTGCTCCAAAAATGAAGAGATACATATGTAATGATAAGAAAAGATGAAAAATGATAGAAATATGCTTACAAGCTATAATGATGAGGTGCAAAGAACAAAGGTTAACCTAAACACCCTAGGTTTTTATTTCAAAACCTTATCAAGAGTGTGATCTAGATTGTGATTACTTGTGCTTGCAAAAATTTTTTTGATGATCCCTTGCTACACCCTTGAAGTGGCCGGTTTTTGGAAGAGAGAACAAGAAAGAGAGAAAGTTTTACTAGCCTTGAAATTATTGGAATGAAATGAGATTGTGAAGTGAAGTGTAGATTTAAACAATCAAAGGAGAAAAAAATCACCATACATTAAATGCATACCCCTCCCCCCTAGAACCGGTTTTTAGGGGGAGTGTATCACTCAAATATCTTTTTTTTTTATATATATATAATGTGTATAATTTGTAATAAGTGTAAGAAAAATGTGTAGGTAAAAATAACTTGTAAGGTTTTATATACATTAGTGTATTCAAGGTAGTTTTAGGTAAAAGTAACTTTTAATAGATCACAGTAGAGTATAATGAGATCATAAAAATTGTAAAAATACATTTCTTGTAAGATTTGAGTGATATAATAATTATCGTGTAGTTTTTAAGAAAAACGTCGTAATAATATAAATTTAACGATTTATATACAAAATAAATTTAAAACACTAGGTAAACTAAAAATATAGTTTTATAAACTAAACATAAGTATAAAAATATGTCGGGATCATTTTTAGAAGTAACGGATTAAATATTCAAAATAATAACTCACGCGATAACGTTTATTTAATATAAAATTTACGCGTTTAATGTGAAATGCAAAAATCATGAATGAACCGTTATGAAATGATGAATATGGAGTATGAGAAATGACCGGAAAATGAGAATTGTGACATTCTTCCCATGTCAGAGGAATCACGTCCTCGTGATTCGATTAACGATACTATGGTCCGAACCTCGACAAGAGTTCAAAAAGTTCATGCTCGTACAAACAGTCTAAATGATCATATCAATGCCCATGTGTACAGGTTCCCCATTCAACTAAGTACGTGCCCGTGATTAGATTGGATAGGGTAAACTTACCCAATATCGAACGTAGCTCTCAAAAGACCTTTAGGTAGTCGATTCTAATTTAATCTCACAACTCATCAAACAAGAACTGTCATGAGATTAAACTAAACCGACTTGAGTAAACTTGTCTCTTAGCTTGATTTTCGCAACTCATCAAACAAGAACTGTCACTAGATCAAGCTAGGAAACAAGTTGTTAGAAAGGTACGATTCAACATCCTTGAATGAAGTCTTTTGAAAGATTCGTTCGATCTTGGATTTGCTTACACAATTCAAATCAAATCAACAAAATATATATAACAACTAAGGTCGAAATGATGAATATGGAGTATGAGAAATGACCGGAAAATGAGAATTGTGACAGATTCTGATGATGATTGTGTCCTATTGCCCATTTGGAAGGACAACTCAGTTGGAAGTACTTCTTCTGGGGAGGCAAACAAAGATGATGATCAGCCTCAAAAGACTAATGATTCTAATGCTGAAGGAGGTGTAACCAATACAGATGACACAGTGATTGAACCTCAAGTGATCAGTACTAATGTGGTTAATGCTGATAAGCCACATGTTAGTACTGATAAGCCAGAAATTAGTACTGATGGTCCTCATTCTATTCCATCAGTTAATACGGAGGTTCCTGATCCCTATGGTGAAGCTGCATGATTTTACTAATATAGCTTCATCTTATGTTGTTCCTGCTACACCACACAGAAGAATCAATCAGGATCATCCCTTGGAAAATGTTATTGGGAATGTCAATGCTAAAAGAACTACAAGATCTAAAGTTCAGCATAGTGAGACTGGATTCTTCAGTGCCATTTGTGAAGAAAGGATCCATGGGGACACACAAAAATGTCTCTTTGCTTGTTTTGTTTCCCAAGCAGAACCAAAGAAAGTTTACAAAGCTCTTGAACATGAATCCTGGGTAGAAGCATTGCAAGAAGAGCTTCTCCAGTTTAAACTTCAAAATGTATGGGTTCTGGTGGATCTTCCTGATGGCAAGAGAGCCATTGGCACTAAATGGGTTTTCAGAAACAAGAAGGATGAAAGGGGCGTGGTAATATGGAACAAGGCTAGACTGGTGGCTCAGGGGTATACACAATAGGAAGGGATTGATTATGAAGAGGTCCTTACTCCAGTGGCAAGGATTGAGGCTATTAGACTATTCCTGGCCTATGCATCATATAAAGACTTCACAGTATACCAGATGGATGTGAAGAGTGCTTTCCTCTATGGGAAGATTGAGGAGGAGGTATATGTCTGTCAACCTCCTGGATTTGAAGATCCAACCTTTCCAGACAAGGTTTACAAGGTTCAAAAGGCACTCTATGGTCTGCATCAGGCCCCAAGAGCTTGGTATGAAACTTTAGCCAAGTATCTTTTGGGCAATGGCTTCAGAAGAGGGAAGATGGATCAGACTCTATTCATCAAGAATGTGAAGAATGATATCCTGTTGGTTCAGATATATGTTGATGACATCATTTTTGGCTCAACCAAGCAGGATCTATGTAGAGAGTTTGAAAAATTAATGCATGATAGGTTTCAGATGAGTTCCATGGGAGAACTCACCTTCTTTCTTGGGTTACAGGTCAAGCAGAAGACAGATGGCATATTTATCCGTCAAGATAAGTATGTCAAGGAGATTTTGGTGAAGTTTGGCAATGAAAATACAAAGATTGCAAGCACTCCTATGGAGCACAACAAGCCACTACTTCCAGATGCTGATGGTGAAGAAGTTGATCAGCATCTCTACAGGTCCATGATTAGATCATTGATGTATTTGACTGCCTCCAGACCAGATATTATGTTTGCAGTGTGTGCCCGTGCAAGATTTCAAGTCTCTCCAAAGCTCTCTCACATGAATGCTGTTAAAAGAATCTTTAGATATCTGAAAGGCCTTGCCCAACTAGGCCTTTGGTATCCTAAGGATTCTCCCTTTGATTTAGTAGCTTACTCTGACAGTGATTATGCTGGGGCAAGTCTTGATAGGAAGTCAACTACTGGAAGATGTCAGTTTCTAGGTGATAGGTTGATTTCATGGCAGTGCAAGAAGTAAAGCATTGTGGCAAACTCTACAAATAAGGCTGAGTATGTAGCTACTGCAAGTTGTTGTGGTCAAGTCCTCTGGATTCAGAAACAGATGCTTGATTATAGGTATAATTTCATGTGCACTGTCATTTACATAGATAACAACAGTACTATATGCATTATAAAAAATCTAGTTGCTCATTCTAAAACGAAACACATGGAGATAAGACATCACTTTATAAGGGACTGTAATGAAAAGAAACGTATTCGGGTTGATAGAATTGATACTGAGTTTAATGTTGCAGATCTTTTAACAAAAGCTTTTGAATTGGGAAGGTTTCAGTACTTGGTCACAAGTATTGGGATGATTCATCCATAATATGTCTTATCTCTCTATTTTGTAAATTTTTGTAAACTGGTGATTAGTACTGATTGTTATCTAGTTAATACTGTTTATGTAAAGTTAATACGGATTGTCAAGAAAATCTCTTGGATTGTGTTTTCTTGGTTTTGGACTAACATTTCAGGCATAGCATAAGCAGTATGGATGGGGTTTGGTGACTGATTGTTACAGCAAGTGTGGTAATCTCACTTATGCTCATACTGATGCAACCACATGATGGAACTTGCTGTAACTCTAGATTTAGTGATGCCAAAGCATTATGAGGCATCTTGTGATAGTAATGAACATGAATTGATGGTTTTAGTTAGTCAGATCATTCTGCACTAACCTACTCTTTGCCATTCTATCTGTTTATAGATAGTGTGACTAGCCCAAGGGCATCTGGCTTAGAGAACATCGAGCAATCGTGAATCCAACACTTGTGTTGGAGGCAACACCTACCACGAGCTGGAAACCCTGTTAGGAAGGCCCTTTTAGTGGGACTATCCATCACAGGAAGTGCTATGCACTGAAACCATTGGTTTTCACCAAACCAGAGGCCATGTAAGGTTGACCTTGATTAAGTGTCTGTCACCACACTTAATCCTTTCAAAATTGGGGTTTCAGTATTATAATTTCCAAACTTAAAGTTAATACTGATGGGTAAAGTTAATATTGATGGTTATAAGTTAGTATTGATAAGCTTAGTTAGTACTGATGAACTAGCCGTTATTACTTATTCCAAAAGTCAGTTATGCAATGATTACTTTTGCAAATAGAGTTGTTATCGTCTGTTTCTTTATATAAGGGTTTCCTAATTGGTTTCTCCTCACTTATTACCATAAATATTTACAAGGCGGTTCAACCAAAATTCTCCAAATCTCTATATATTGCATAACTTTCCAATTGCTTTCACCACAATTCTCTAAAGGATTTTGCGATCAAATCCCACTTTACTAACCCTCATTCTTCTTGCTCATGGTTCCTCTTGATTTTTTCAATAAGCACAACATGGTGGCGTGCTTGGACTTGCCAGAAGGCAATGAAGAATTCACTGAGATAGTAGCTTTCCTCAATAGAAGCAGCATCAGGTTTGCTTTACTTCTAAACCCTACTATCTTATGTACCTGATTGTACAATAGATTGCACTACCAGGCTTCAATGATGATCAAAGGTATGAGGGGTGTATGTTCTAGCCAAGAGTTTTCTTTCACCTAAGAATAAGAAATACGAATACGTTAAGTGATTACGCAGGGGTAGGACCCTGTGAACCACCTCCGGCGTGAGAGTAAATATGAGTTATGGTTGTATAAGTGTGTGTAAGTAAAGAAATGAGTGTGAAATGAGCATAACATAATCCATTGCCCGTCCTGTTAGGTTCCCATTTATGTAACACAAGCATCAATATAAGAAATGAGATAAGAAAGTGATCGGTTGAACAAATACTAACACACACGTATGAATGTTAAGAATAGTTATGCGTAGGAAATGAAAGTAAATGAACAACCAACTCTCTAATGAGAGTTACAAGATTATTTATAGGAGGGAACTAGGGCAACACACCAAGTTCCCATCCTTTCCTTATTGGGCTTTGCATAGGCTCATGGGCTTTCTACATGAGCCTAGCCTTGATTGCTAACATAAAAGCCTTAATTAAGCTAACTATTACATATTAATTTCTAACACTTGTAATCTAGTTTAGGAGTGATTCCAACAATCTCCCCCTAAGTGTTGGTGATTAATGATTTGAGTGATAACGTTGTAGGTGTTGATGTAACAGTAGCTTTGACGTCTTCTAACATCCTTCTTTCTTGTGAGAAGAAGTGTCTTGATTCGAACAATCTCCCCAGTGTAGGGATCTTGTTTACTTTGAAGTTTTTCAGCTTTGACGTCTTCATATTCTTTGTTCTTTGATCTTTGTTCTTGATGGTAGTGATAGTATGTTGTGATTATCTGCATCAGGTCCGCTTAGTTGCTCCAGTGTCTCCACGTCTTTCCCCAACAGGCTCACACACTCTTTAACGTTGGATTTCAGTATTGATATAGTTCTCTAAGTCTTTAAACTTTGTAGAATCATTCTGACTTTGTGTTTCCTTTTAAGAGAACTTCAATTAGTGTTGTTGTTGGTATGAGCATGTGGAGAATCTGCACGATCTTTTCCACCCGCAAGCATCCATAAGAAGAAAACATAAAATATGGGTTAGAAATAATCCAACGCTTACAAGTTTGAACTTCGAGAGTGTTAACAACATAGTGTGAAAACACAACTCTAATTCTCACAAAGGGTGTTCCTAAACTGGAGTCCCATAAGTGAGATAACGCGATGTACCGAAGTACACCTACAGTTCAGATGAGTCGCTGAGGTACACCGAAGCATCACCTCATGACTGTAGACTGTTTGAGACACACTAAGCATAACCCACAAGGAGTTACCGAAGTGACCTGCTGCCAGGGCTGTTAGATATTGACCCTGGCAGGAGTTTCTATTCAATCACTGAGGATCACAGGTGTGACCCCCTCATAAATGTTCTCGACAAATTGCTAAGATCTGTGTAGGACTCTAGAATTGTATCACTTGCGTCCTTATTGTTGAACGACAAGTGATGAAATGTCAAGTGTACCTAAGAGATCTTTTGATGAATCTCATGGCTCTAGACTCAATAGTGCGCTTTGGTTTTCCTGAGCGGAGAATAGGGAGAGGGTCTCATTGCTTCAATACCAGCAATCTCTAAGAGAAAGCCGATAGTTTACGTAGGGTTCCCTGTGAGAATGAAACAAGCTTCTATTGAGAGAAACTTGAGTGGCTAAGAAGGTTTAGTGCATCTGTCACTTGGTCCATGACGACTTTAATATTCAATACCGGTGTGATCAAGTGACAACCAGTAGCATATGAATTGAACCTGGTGTCTGCCCTAAGTTGAATAATCTGGAGGGCTATTTCTTTTCACCCTTTTCTTTACTTTTCTTTTTAATTCTTCAACTCCTTCTTTCTCCGATTCTCATTTTCTCCTTTTTATAATCATACCTAAGGACTTCTAATTCTAACTATTGGTCGTGTCCTTGGGTAGATCCCTCCTACTCGGGCGGATCATAGGACGGTTATTCCTAACCTTAGTCAACTTATAACTCCATGACTAACCTATGTTGCCATAAAACCTTTATCTTGAAAACCTCTCAAAGTGGTTATGGGTAAAAGCATTTTGTACCACTGTGAGAGTTTAGAATTTTGCATAAATACTCCCCCTCCACATGTGCTTAAGTATTTTGACAGAAATCTGCACGGTGAGAGAAGAGCACGCACTTTTGAATTGATCAACTCAAGATAGACAATTCCCCGCGAGACACGGTTACGTTGCATAGTTAAAGAGTTGCACTATCAGCTTTTAGGTGACAACTAGCTCTAATAACTGCCTTGAAGGTGTGGACAAACCTCGAAAGGTTGTCAAACCCGTCAAAGTTAATGTCTACCAAGAGTTTCTCGAATGGTACATTCTACTCGGACAAGTCCTTTGCGAGACACGTTTACATCACTAGCGAACTAGCTTGAAATTATTACCCTTCCCGAACAAGTCTTTTCACGTTACTTACATTTAAGATCTCGTCAATTCATTGGTTATGTATTTTTAGCACGAAGATTCATTGGCAATTCACAACATATTTCTTATCACACAATTTTCTCCCCCTCAAAAATGGCATATAAATATGTTATTTTTGATGAAATGTTGATATCAAATATGACCATTTTGAGTTTTGTTGGAAGATTTCCACAGAGAATGTTTTTGTTGAACAAAGTGTTTTAGCAAATACTCCCCCTCAACAAGTGATATAAACTTTTGAAGTTTTTGAAAATCATAAGGGGAAGTACTTGTTCTTTTGAGCAAAACTTTGAAAAGTGAAAGTTTTGATAAGTTTTACTCAAAAGTAAGAAGCTTTCACTCCTTTTATAGGATTGTGGCACTGAAGCGTACCACATGGTCCTTTCATTACATGTACGGGTTGTACACTGTTATGTGTGCACAAGCCATAGTTAGATAAAAAATCACACATCCAAATAGTTAATGAAAGAAACAGATCAAGGGGTACCAGGAGTCTCATGTATTCCAGCAATAACTACAGGAATGCGTTCTGTACATTGGTAGCCAGTGAGAGATATGCTTGGACGACCACCAATGAAGCTCTCCAACGTTCTGATTTGATCCCACCTAAACAACCTTTCATCAATCCGTGTGATGATATTCCTAACATCCATTCTTTCCCTTGAATTCCATCGCTTTGGTGACCCGATGCCGTCGTGAATCTCTTTCAATCTGTATGCTAGCCCTTCCCTAACTTTCTTCAACGTGTGATCCCCAAACTTGTGAAGCTCTTTACACGCCATGAAACAGTTGTGGTGTAGTTCACTTCTGTAGACTACCCCAAATGGTTTCTTGATAAGGGTATATTGAGGAAGTCGGTTGATGTCGGGAAGGTCTAGTTGAGGTTTTGTGAGATTGACCCATTTTTTATAAGATTCAACAGCAAGTTGAATGTCCTCTACACGTTCTTGGATCACAATGCTTCTGATGAAGATTAATAATGACTTGATGTACTCGCGTTGGATAGTTGTGGAGAAATGTCGCATTCGTCCTTGCACCTTAGCGAGAACTGTCGCTTCACAGAATTCATAATCCTCTTCGTCTTGTCGTTTGACCACAATGTTCTTGAGGAATGTGTAGTCCCACTTCGACGACAGGTTAACATGCTAATTGCAATGATCCGTTTTTCACTATACACTTCCTTTTTAGACTTAAGAACCTGGCAGCTTCTGTAGAAGATTCTTCGGCGTTCAGGCCAATGATGAATCCCATACATCGCATCAAGGTCATACTTTTCGACTTTGTTAGAAAACATATGTGTGGCTTCTTCCTTGATGGCTGGATTGTGAGAGTAGATTGCCGCTGGGAAAGGAAATGTGAGTGACGTAGCGTACTTCCTTGTAACATCGCTACCGTGTAGAAGAAACTCGAGGTCATTGTTGAAGAAGTAACGGTATGGAATTTGAGGGTGATCCGGTCGGCCAATTGTTGGTAGAGGTTTGGTCCAATCAGTGTAGTAGAGAGCCTTGTCTTTTCTTGTGAAGTAGATGTTAGCTTCGGTATTGAGCCAATCAATATTGTTCGACATGGCTCGTGGAAGGCATCATTATTTATTCTCCTTAGGTCAGCCTTAGTCATCTTCTTCACTGTAAAATTTTCTTGAATCAACTTCACATGCTCCATAAAATGGCCATCTACCATTTCTTGACCTTTTGGTAATGAGGGTGTAGCATCAACAAGTCTAGAAAACCAGTTGTATTCTTCGGTTGTATCGTCATCCAGCCATGAGACAACGTTGGTCTTGGTCTTCTTCTTCTCTGGCTTTGATGAGGACTCTGGTGTCTTTGTTGTGGCGTGAGAGGTGGGTTGTTGTTGGGGCTCTGGGATCTCTTCATCGTCACCACTAGTGTATTTGAAATGATCACCGGTTTTCTATGTTGATGGTGGTAACTCAGAGTCCTGAGGTTTATTTGTAGTAGCAGAACGCGGAGGAGATTTTCTTTCGGTGGTCCTTGGGTGTGGTGGTGGCAAAGAGGAGGATTCAGCAGACTTCTTCTTGCGTTTTGTTTCTTTGTCTTTATCCGCATCATCATCGTCTCTAGGACGCTTAGCCGTTTCAGTTGCCGCTTTGCATGACGTTTTAAGTTGGTAATCCAGTAATGTGTCAAACAGTTTACCTTGCATCAGAGGTAAACGTTCCAGATCGTTTTGACATTTGAAGTACAAGCTTGGAAACCAACTCTGCATCGGAGAAAGCTGTAGGCTTAGTTGGGTTGATTGTAACTGTTAACGGCGTTGATCTTATTGTTTGCTTGGACAACTGCATGAGATTCGGATAGAGTTGTCTGGTGAACATCTCTGTTGTCACTCCTGGGACGGTGTCGAGAAGAAACTTGTGAGTATATTCTCTGGCCGTCTTTTCCATTTCCCTTTGGAAATCTCCTTTTAACAGCTGTTGAAACTGTTTCCTTTCATCTGAAAACTCGTTAATCACTTTCTGAAGAAGATTGATTTTGTCGGCAAGTTGATTTAGCTTTTTGTTGACTACGTCCTTCTTCCTTACTTGTCTGACAGCTTTAACAATCTTCGTCTTGGCATGTCAAAACCAAGTGTCAGTTGATTTCTTTACCGATCTGGATGCTGATCTTGTAGTGCCTTTGGATGGTGGTGGAGATGAGTGACAAGATGAGTCTGACGATGACGATTCATGAGGAGGCTCCGGGTCCTTAGGTGGCTCAGAAGTTTGTTCCTTGGAGCGTGCGGGACTATCTAGAAGATAATCATCATAATCAATATCGGCTTCTTGTTCCGCTTGAGCCTTTTCTTGTGCCTTAACCCTAGCTTCTTCATCTGCTTGAGCTTGAGCTTTCATTTCTGCTTTTTATTTAGCTGCAACCTCAACATCTTCATCATAAATTTTCTCAGACTTCTCCTTTTCTGGTTCCTCAAAGTCATAGATGATAGAATCCTCTAGTCGCTGTTGTCGTTGGTTGTGGGTGGTGGTACCAGTTCCCTTATCGGGTTGATTAACCGCATCGAAAACTGGTGTAGATAGTGCACCACCACTTGACCCTCCTGGGCCACGAGTTTGTTGCTGTTCGAACTCTTTGGCAACGTGTTGGAGTCTGAGGTTCTTGAGCTTCTTTCTATAGTTTATGTCTTCATCCAGTGGCTCTTCTTCTGAGCTCTCTTCTTCCTGCTCTTGCACTGGAGTTTTTCCTTTATCAGCCTTAGGACTTAGAGGTTTGGCTACTATCAAAGTGTCATCGATTGGAGTTTCAGAGTAGATAACCTCTTCGTCCGTTTCAGTGTCCTCCGAGTCCTCGTCCATTAGTTTAGGTTCTGGTTTGGGAATGGGGATAGCTTCCTTTAATGGAACTTTCCTTTTACGAGAAGGCTTCCTCTTTGGATACTTGAGGGCACTCTCAGTGCTTGTAACACTTCCTGCACTGCCTCTCCTGGTCTTCCTAATAGGTGTACTAGAAGACTTTGCATCAATGAACCCTACTTTGCCTGCTTCAACTGCTACCAGATATTGTTTGTACGATTGAAGTCCTTTGATATCATCAGAAAGAAGATGATCTGGCAACACTACACCCTGTTTCTTAGTGGTTGATTCTTTGAATCTTACTATGCTGAGTGTGGGTTCAAGTAGCACGGAGTGATGGTTGGGATCGTCAAGTCTTTGGGGAATATCTGGATTGGTTTCAAGAATCCTTTTGATCAACAATTTTGTGTATCTGACATAAGGGATCTTGGAGCCAGGCTTTTTTAGGTAAGTCATCATGTCTTCCCAAATCAAAGCTGCAAATTCGATGTGTTTCATGTTGACCATGCCCTAAAAGATTTGAAGTTCCATGAGCTTTGGATGCTCATAGCCACTGTCACGTCCGGAAACGGATTTAGCAATTATAATGTACAGTGTTCTCCATGGTTGAGGAATATTCTTGAGATCTACTGAGGAGTGTTTTGTGATAACCCCAACAGCTTCATCATAGCCGATGTCGACCATGAATTAGAGAACGACCTCTTCCGTAGGAGTAGCAGAGAAATCAGTAGGCTCGATGGTTGGAAGAAGAAGAACAACCCTTAAATCTGCAGGATTCATGGTGACTTGTTTATTATTAAGCGTCACCGTCACAGCACTTTGACCTCTGACCTTTTGTATTGTGTGCCAGAATTGGTGAATGTAGATCTCCGGCACAGTAGCGGAATTTGTGAGCATATATAGGTATGGGTGAGTCTTCAGAATATCCACTGCAATCTGACAAGATGACTCAGAACACGTGAAGTTGTCAAAGTCGACTATGAGATTATTCTTTCCAATCTTCATTGGGTAACCATTAGGGAAGATGTCTTCAACTGTGAGAACATTTGGTGCATCAACGTTTTCCATTTGGACGTCCATATCGTGATCTGAAAGATATTTAGCCAAAAGCACCAACATATCGAAAGACATTACGTTAGTCAAAAGTTGATTTTATTGTCTAATTATTGAATTATGATATGTTAACGAATGTTATGAGTCCAATGTCACTTGTTTGTCCAATAGTCCAAAGTAGTCATGAAAAGTTTCGTGAATTTATTAACTTTGAGTTTTAAAGTCCAAATTTTCACTAATTATCACAACATATTAACCATTTATGCTTATTAATGACATTTTGGTTTCGTGACGTTAAGATTTGTTTATTTACAAGTTTGTACGTGTAACACTTCATAATTTTGGTTAATATAAGGCTTAGGCGTAAAGTTCCAAGCTTATGCGTAAACAGTTGTGGTCATACGCTTAAGCATAAGCTTATGCATAGGATCTTGACTTATGGGTAAGAAATGTTACGCGTAAGAAAAGAGAACCTTAGGCATATAGCTTACGCGTAAGCGTATATGGGAGCTTACGCGTAAGGCTTACTCGTAAGAGTGAACCTTATGCGTAAAGCTTACTGTTTACGCATATCCTTCACAGGATACGCGTAATCCCCTTTGTAGAACCTTACGCGTAAGATTTCTCTTACGCTTAACATTCTACGTGTAAGGTGATCCTTATGCGTAGTAACTCAGTTAACCTTGATTCTGAATATTTCACGCGTAAAACCTGAAACAAATTCATCATAACATCATCATTAACACATTTATTCAATCCCTTTCAGTTTAACATGAAGTCTCAATCAAAACTGGTTATGCGTAGGATATGCTTACGCGTAAAACTTAAACTCTAGGATTCAAAAATTACGAGTATGAAATCTAGCCATAGGATTGACACCAAATCGTTTATGTGATATGTTAGAGGCCTAAGGATATGATTTCAACAAGTTTTAACATCAAAACCCTCATGAATCAAGAATGCCTAATTCGTATGAACATAAACCCTAATTCTTAGTTTTCATCAAATTAATGTTTTTGGGTATGTTTCAAGCAAGGTTTTGGTCAATTAAACATGTCAAAAACATAACACAACCATCGTTTTAACTAGAAACACTCTCATATGAAGACACCCAAATCACGCGTATGAACCCTAATTTCGAAAATGGTCAATTCATGTTTCTGGGTGGTTTTGTTTGATAGAAATGGTATAAGAGTGATCTGTAGGATCTTGGTTTGTTAAACAAGAGGTGCGGCGCCGTTTATGTTAAGGGTTTAGATAGAGAAAGTGGGAGAGAATGGGAACCCTAGAGAGACAAAGAAAAATGTATTATTAAAGTTCCAACCCTTTGCCTTGGAGGGCAAAGGGTATTTATAGGGTACAAGCATAGCACGCCTACTTTAGGCTGTGGATCAGGCATATAGTGGGTAAAGACCCGTCCGTCCTCCACGGTGTTACAAAGTCATCTAAATACTAACACTGAATTACTACGACTACGAGCTTTCTAACGAGTATACATACTTGAGGTGACCGACACTTTAAGTACTGGATTTACTAAATCCCAACAATCTCCCCCTAAGGGAGGTCACCTCAACTTACAATGAGTACAAACTGATATAACATTTCGTTGTTCTTGGTTTCTTTGATTAAGCACTTTTGTTCTTTAGCTCGTAGTCTTTGATTCATCACGTTCTGCACGTTTTGAAAAATTGAGTGGAGGTCTTAAACTGATCCACGTGATGTTAGAGTATTTGAGCCAGCTTCGAGATTATCAGCAACCATAAATCTCTGACTCTTCCATTGTGGTGTTGATAGCATGTGATGTTGTGACTTTTGGACCGACATGCTCACATTCTTGATCATGAAATCTTCTTTTCAGAGTAGCGGAAGCTTTTACTGGTTCAAGATATTTGCAGCAGTGTAGCAGAACATAGTATAAAAATATCTGAGCCAAGGTATGTAGATAAGCACTTGTCATGATTTCTTTAATTAAGTGTGTATGCTGTAAGCATGCGGCTTTGGATTGACTGCTCAATATCGATCAGCTGCAACCGTCCAAATGTACCTGCAAACAACAGTTAGCACTTAAACACACGAAAGTGTCTTTGACCACTTTCGTTGAATTGAGGTACATGGCCCACGGTTCCCCGTTGATCAGTACAAGTACTGCCTGTGATCAGGTATAATTCCGAAGAATATCCTTGATAGGGTTTCGCAGCTGCTCTAGCTGTTCTCAAACCAGAACGTCTCAAAGAAGACAACACGGAGTGAGTGAACCAGCGAATTGAGATTCACTGATTGATGAAAATGATTTGAAAACAATCGTGTATCTAATAAAAAGGGTTTCGCAATACAACGAAGGTTTTATGGAAAATCAATTATCAATCATAAATACCTTTTAATTTTGAAACATTAATACACAATCGATGTGCTATGGAAAAGAACTTTTAATCACAACGACCGGTTTTTCAAATGTATCCGTCAATCAATAACCTGAACCAGGATTGATTCAAAAGATTGAATCGCCCCATTGTTTCTGTTCAGTTGTCACATGGTTGATCTAATGAATAGATCTCACATGCCACCTACCAGGAGCTTGTTTGATATGGGCTCCAGAAGGCTTTCCATCTTCATTGTGAATATGTTAATAAATCACTCGGATGTTCTGGCAATACCACATGGATAATGCGTAGGACTCTTAATATATTCTCACTTTCCACAATGTGTGAAACAACAAGTATTCATTAATTCAGTGTCCTAATGAGATATTGTGAATGATCTCTTGGCTCTAGACTCAATAGTGCACATTTGGTTTCCTATGTCGGAGACTAGGGAGAGGGTCTCCTTCTTCAATATCAACCATCTCTAAGAGAAAGTCGATAGATAATGCCGGTTCCCCGTGAGAATGAAACAAGCCCTTTTAAGAGGAACTTGAGTAGCTTAGGAAGTTTAGTGCAGTGCATCACTGGGTCCATGATGTCTTGTCTTCAATACTAGTGTTACCTGAGTAACCACCAATACCATATGTATTGAACCGGTTTCTCGCCTAAGGTTGAATTATTGGAGGGCTATTTCTTTTCACCCTTTTCACATTCAATTCTTTTTCATTCTTCAACCCCTTCAGTGCTTACCGAGACTTCATTACTAGAACCTTGTTGGGTTTATTCCAGTACTAGCTCTATCTCAGTCCGCACTCTTCCCATTTCTCACTTTTCTCCTTTTCTCAATATACCTAAGAACTCTACACTAACTAGTGGATAGTCCCTGGGTAGATTCCTCCGGTTCTGGCGGATCATGGGAACACATACCTAACCTTATCATCGTTATATCACCGTACATAAAGTAAAATTGATTGGTCTATTTGGTATTGTTCATCTGCCATTGGAACCAATTGAAAACCATTTGAAAATCAATCCATATACTTAAGATATATTATCAAAGCATTTTGTACCTGAATTGTTTTTGATATTTTTAGAACAAGAGCTCCCCCTCAACATGTGCATCAAGTATTTGAAATTGTTTTGTACACGGAGGTAAGAGACAGATTTAACTTCTTTGATTATCATTTTCTAAAAGATATCAACATCACTTCCCTAATTAAATCAAGTAGATAAAGCATTTTCGGGAAGGATGAGGTTTTCATAAGCTTGCTCCCCCTCAATATGTGCCTTAAGGTTTGAAAGAGTTTTGCACACACTAGAGGGAACCTGCATATTGATCACGATTCAAATCGTTGTGGTTTAAGATAAATGCTCCCCCTCAACATGTGCATGGAAAAATTGAAATCGTTTGGCACATGTGGGAAGGAGAACTTGTACATTCTTATAAAACCATTTACTGATTTATCAGTTTAAATCCAATTTAAATCACAAATTCTCCCCCGATCACAATTATCAAATCATTTGAGATTTGTGATCTCTGTAGATTTAAATTGATTTTGAAAGCTTTTTACGGAGAATTGTGACTTGATAATGAAAGCGTTTTAACTGATAATGATCAGATTTTAAGACTTTAAACTCCATTGAATAAACACACATGATTATCTTTTGAAAACAATTGAATGACAAATAACTTTTTGATTTAATTGAAATCATTCTCCCCCTTAATCAATGACATAGCTTGTTGATTGAGAGATAGATATTTTGACAAATAAGTCTAGATGATTATCAAAAATAGAGTCCGAGTTATTTTACAAAGCACTTAGTTTTCATTAGATAGTAGATAAATGTACATAGAATCAGAGCATAAGATTTGAAAAACATGATAAAGCATGGCTCTGTTCTTTCTTTGAAAAGCGGGTTACTGTCTGAAATGACAATAAACCAACATTTTTCTCCATCTCAAAATCTTTTTTTTTAAATAAGATTCGAACTTCATCTAGAGACCCATGCCATTCTTTGAGTGGCAATTCAAAGTCTGTAGATGTTATCGAACCGACAAGAAAAACATGATAAATAGACAATATTTTTTGAAGATTTTCAAGATTTTTTGATTTTTATGGATTTTGAAAAGTTTTGTATTTTTCTATTTTCGTTTTGTTGGTTTTATATTTTTGTATTTGGTTTTTGAAAAGATATATACAAAGAATAGATAGAGTCGAACACCTTTACACCTCGACGTCTTCCTGATGACGTTTGAGCGTTTCTGGTTGAAGGCTCTTTAAGCCTAGTCGTGGAAGAATGAACTCAAAGCGTTCTCGAGAAAGAGCTTTTGTGAAGATGTCTGCTAGTTGATATTCAGTCCTTACGAAGTATAGTTCAACCACGCCATTTTCAACTTGTTCCCTGATGAAGTGATGTCGAATGTCGATGTGCTTTGCTCTAGAGTGTTGAACATTGTCGCAGCAGAGAGCAATGGCACTTTTGTTATCATAGTACATAGGAAATTTGTTGAATACAAAGCCATAGTCAGATAGTTGGGATCTCATCCATAAGATTTGAGCACAACACGATGACATTGCTATGTATTCAGCCTCTGTAGATGATATGGAAGTGCTCATCTATTTCTTTGAAGACCAGCTGACAAGCTTATCACCTAAGAATTGAGCACCACCTGACGTACTTCGACGTGTATCTTGACATCCTGCATGATCAGCATCTGCATAAGCCGTTAGTGACATACCGGAGTCCTTCAGATACCAAAGACCCATGTGAATAGTTCCTTGGAGATACCGAAAGACCCGTTTAACCGCTTCAAGGTGCTTTTTGGTAGGCTTAGCCTGGTATCTAGCACACATGCATACAACGAACAAAATGTCTGGTCTGCTGGCTGTGAGGTACATCAGGGATCCAATCATACTACGATATTTCGTTTGATCTACTATGATCCCTGAGTGTTCCTCATCCAGTTTTGTACGCTCCACCATAGGAGTGTCAACAGGGTCACTGGAGGTAAATCCAAATTTCTTTAAGATTTCATTAGCATATTTTGATTGATTTATAAAAATGCCTCTGGGACTTTGTGAAATTTGTAATCCCAAGAAAAATGACATTTGTCCCATCATTGACTTTTGAAATTTTGAGCCCATCTCCATAGAAAAACAGTTACATTCATTTGGGTCAGTCGAGGCAAAAATAATATCATCAACATCAATTTGAACGTGAATTAAATGTTTGCCTGACTTTCTGGTGAACAATGTTGGATCAACTACTCCTTTGCTGAATCCGGTGGATAGAAGAAATTTTTATAGTGTATCATACCATGCCCTTGGAGCTTGTTTCAAACCGTAAAGGGCCTTTTTCAAGCGATAGACATGACTAGGATGCTCTGGATTCACAAAACCTTCTGGCCGGCTGACGAATACCACTTCTTTAAGATCTCCATTAGGAAAGGCGGTTTTCACATCCATCTGATAAACTACCATGTTTTTGCTAGCAGCATTAGCCAAGAAGATTATGATGGCTTCGATACGTGCAACAGGAGCAAAAGATTCCTCAAAGTCGATACCTTCTTCCTGACGATAACCTTTTGACACTAATCGTGCCTTATTTTTCAGAACATCATCGTGCTCATCAAGCTTCACTTTGAAGATCCACTTGAGAGCAATGATCATTGCACAATCAGGAGCAGGTACTAATTCCCATACATTTAGACGATCAAACTCATGAATTTCTTCTTGCATTGCATTAAACCAGCTGTCCTCAGACATTGTAGTTTTAACATCTTTTGGTTCGATCTTAGAGAGTACTGAGTTGAAGAAGCACCATAAGGCATCAGTAGCTAGTTGTTTTCGAGTTGATACAGGACGAGAAGGATTCCCAATGATGTTATCCAATGGATGGTCATGTGTCCATTTTCTAAGATGTTCGTGTGGTTGTTGTTGAAGGACTAATGTAGCAGAGTTTATATCCCCTGAAGAAGATGGTTCAGGTGTTGATTCAGGGGCAAAGATGTATTCAAATGGAACATCTTCGGGAGTAGCAAAGGGATTTACTTCATCATTGGTGCTAGTGACAATTCCATGATGTACATTCGATGATTGATGATTTGTTGATGAGACAGAGTGGTCAGCAGCAGGCGCTTCTTGACTTAATGATATTGAAACTGAAGAGTTGACTTCATTGACAGAGATAGTAGCAGCCTCTGTTGTTGGAGTTGATAGATCAGTGACACTTGGCTCATAATGTTCATCAAACATTGGATCAAACAATTTCTTCAAATCATCTTCTGATGGAGGTACATATGGAGTTGCTGGAGAGGAAATTAGTACAAGGGATGAACCAATTGGATGGTATTGTAGTGCGGGTCCAGAACTGAATTGTCCTTGAGCCATTTGCCCGGACAGCTCATCGAACGTAACGTGAATAGTTTCCATGATATCTCGAGTTCTTTTGTTGTAGATTCGGTAACCCTTCTTGTTTGGTGCATAACCTACAAAAACTCCAATGTCTGCTTTAGCTCTTAATTTACCTAAATCTTGACCGTCATTTGTGGGATAGCACAAAGCACCAACACACGAATGGGGATAGGATAAATCAGGTTTTCGTTTATGGACAAGTTCATATGGAGTTTTGTCATGAGAGGTGTGAATGAGGGAACGATTTTGAGTGTAGCAAGCAGTGGCAATGGCTTCAGCCCATAGAAACATTGGAACCTTTGAGTAAATAAGCATTGTTCTTGCATCTTCCACAAGAGTTCGTCTTTCAACCCACCGTCTGTTGAGGAGTTCGTGGAACACTTCTTTGATGACTGATTCCAATACTTTCATAAAATTGACTTAAGTCTCAGTTAACTAACTCTGTGTCATTGTCAGTTCGAACAATTCTAACCGTGTTGTTAAGACGAACCTGAAGTTGCTTGATAAGTTTGATGATGACAGCTGGAGTTTCATCCTTAGTCCTCAAAAACTTTACCCAAGTAAATCTAGAGTAGTCATCAACAATGACTAAAATATATTTCTTCCCATTAATCGATTGCACTCTCATTGGTCCGCACATATCCATATGAAGGGTATGAAGAACTTCCATTACAGAGTTTGTGGGTTTTGGTTTGTGGGCATATTTTGTGCTTTTTCCCAATTGACAGGCTGAACAAAGATGATCTTTTTCATACTTTAATCTAGGTAAGCCTCTGACAAGATCCTTTCTGGTAAGGTTATTAATGGTGCCGAAGTTCAAGTGATTGAGACGACGATGCCATAACCATGACTTTGTTTTTGAAGCCTTTGACAACAAACAGATTGGAGAGGACTTCATCATGTCTTCGATAGAGATGGTGTATAGGTTTGAACCACGAGTACCTCTTAGTAGATCCACACCATCAAGATCTCTAACGAAGCAAGAATGTTTTCTAAAAGCCACTTCTAAATCGGAATCACATAATTGACCAACAGAGAACAAGTTATGACCAAGACCTTCCACATAATATACCCGGGAAATTACACTATCTCCGACCACATAATCTCCATATCCCATAATGGCTCCAAAATGGTCGTTTCCGAATCTAACAGTTCCAATAAATTTACTCACGAAGTTCATGAGCCGCGACCGGTCACCAGTCATATGCTTTGAACAGCCTGAGTCCAAATACCAGAGGGCGATTTGTACGACCTGCATTTGAACACAGACAAGAATGGATAACTGGAAGCATTAGATCCCCATGGAAGAATGGGTTCCTGTTGGTTAGAACATGCAATTGATATACCTATAGCATTTCTAGAATCTATGACAACGTCACTAGTGGAGGCAAGACTACTAGTGGCAGTGGACCTATGTGAGGTGTGACCACTTCTTAAAGGTATGATTCTACCAGTAGGCTTCCACTTCTTAGAGGGCATAAATCTAGAAGTCCTAGGACAAGCTTCATTCAATTTGAATTTCCGGCCAGTAGGTTTCCATTGATAACCCACATTGCTAAATTTTCTTCCTGTAGGCATCCAACAGTTGCTAACCTTTTTCCTTTTAGGCTTCCAGATCTCCTTAACCTGTCTAGCATTTTTTATACTCTTGACTGGAGTATTCACAACATAAAACACTTCATTCTTAGTACAATCATGATTAAGACCAAAAATCAAGCATTCATTGCATGTCTTGCAAACGGTAGTAGAATTTGAATTAATTACAGTACGCTTATAGCTAATACTAGAATCAACACGATTCGTTTTATTCAGCTTAAACTTATTCTTCCTAGGGTGTTCTTCTACTAGCTTTTCTTCAACACTTTTGGCTGGCAAGATCCTATTTTGCATTGTATTGCCTGAAGGCTTTGACCCGCTAACCTTAGTATTGCCGATTACTCCTGTAGAAGGAACAACAGGAATATTAGTTGGTGAAACTACACTGTGCCTGTCTAGAAGTGCTGGGTTCTGAAGTTGTGTGAGGCACATTAAGAGTCACATTCTTATCCTTAGGCATCGAACTGGGTACGACTACATTAAGAGTCACATTCTTATCCTTAGGCATCGAACTGGGTGCGACTACTCTATGTCGCCTATTGCTAAATTTCGGACATGTGACAATTACGTACTCTAAGAGTTCCTGAGATCGTTTGGCATCCATGCAAGCATAGGCAATGGTACTATCAAGAGGTTTTTCTAATCTTTCATCTTCCACAATCTCACGGAGACCCTTTAAACTTTCCTTAAGAGATGATAGATATGCTTTATGTGAAATTTCATTATTCCTAATGGGCGGGGGAATATATAACATATCAATAGCATACTTATCACAATTAGAGACTTTAGGAACAGAGTACTTGCAATTGGGGATTGGCAACTTTCCTTTCACCTCACGCTTAAGATCCTCAATATCATTAAGTAAAGAAGTTATCTTTTCAATTTGTTTATCATGTGTAACTTTAAATGAATCACATAACTCTTTGTTTTGATCATTAACCTTTGAAATTTCAGTTTTGAAACAAGCATTTTCCTTTTGTAAGTTATAAATGATGTTTTGAAGTTGTAAATTCTGAGAATCTAAAGGTGGAGGCATATGGGAACCAGTTATATCCCTCTTTTCACCTTTCAGTTGTGAAATTTGAGCTTTCAACCTTTTGATCATGTTATAATGAGCTCGAATTTGTTCATCACGTTTGTTGATTTCAAAAATGCATCAAACTCAGGAGCATCAGACGATGTCGTGATATTTGAGGTTTTAACATTTTCTTTGAGATGTTGATATTTTAATTGCAATGCAAAATGTTCAACTTCTAATTTTGAAAGATGTTTAACCAGTTATCATGATCATTCTGTTCAATTTTCTCATGCAATTTTGAATTCGTTTTTTCAAGCTCAATGATACGATCATGGGAAACTTTCAAAGCAACAGATAATTCATGAAATTGAGATACAGTAATAGAAGAATTCGTAGCAACATAGAACACATCTTGAGCAACACATTGAGAGATCAAGTTCTCATTTAGTATATGCAGATTCTTCCTTTCAATTTCATTGTATTTTAGTTCCTGTTCATAATCATTGACTTCAACTACAATTGCATCGAATTCCTTTTCCATTTCTTTAATATCAGTGTTTATTCCAATTTTAAGACTCTCAAATTGTCCTTTTAATTGTTTAAAGAAAGGCATGACTTCGGTTAAATAACATTCTTTCATTTGTTCAAAACCCCTTTCCCTCAGTAATCCCCTGTAGGTGTGATTCTCTTCTTACACGTTTTCTCAAAATCAACAAACAGTTGATAAACAACATATAGGTTGATTAAGGTCCTGCTATTAGTGGCAATAGATCTAGGAACTAGGTGCATTGGTGTATTAGGAGGATACACAGTTGCTTTTGACAATCTCCTACAAGGGGAATTCGTTTCAACAAGATTTTCAACTTTTGCATGTACAAATCCTTTTCCGAACACTTGTTCAGGTGTTAGAAGTGTCTGAGGCTTAAACTTGTTTAAGGAGATCCAGTTTTCCTTAGTGTAATCATGAGGTTTGAACGTTATGTTATTCTTTTTACACTCAGGATTTTCTAGCTTCTTGTTCAATATCTCCCTAGTAACTTCATCTGATTTCTTATCTTCCTCAGTGCACTCAACGCAACTAGGTTTCTGCCTAGGCTTTAGGATTTCATTACCATCATAAAGTACCTTATGAGCAGCTCTAGCCTTTTTAATAACCTCTGGACTTGGTTTCTCAACAAGGGGAACGCTATGCTTATCGCTTAAGACTCGATGCTTAGTGATCATGTGAGCAGTCTGAATGGTATTCCCTTGTACGTACAACTTATTTTCAAGCTTGTTTTTCCAAGTTTTAAGATTAGAGAACTCATTCAAAACTTTCGTTTCCTTAGCAGTGAATTCTTGCTTAAGAGTTTTCACATATTCTTGAAGTTCTTGTTTTTGCTTAGCAGTTTTAGAAAGCTTTTCTTGTAAGGAATTTAACTCTTGTTTTAGTACTTCTTCTTTAAACCTACTTTTTTTAATGAGTGTACGCATTTGGTCATCCATTTCCTGCTCACAAGTGGTCAACTCAAATTTAGCACGTTGTTCATAGATGGCAACTTGTTCCTTATAGGTATTGAGCTCAGTGGTCAAAGAATCATCAGGCACAAATACAGTGTATTCATCAGCCATGCATTCATTGTTAATTGCAGAAGATTCATCACTAGGTACAACAAGACTGTCATCTTGTTTCACATATTGTTCATATGGGATAACATTGTTATTACCCATATTATCAACATCTGACTCAATGACTTCAGTAGATTGTACTTCATGGTGAATCTTTTGCTCATCAACCACATCATATTGTTTGAGTACCTCTTTAATGATAGATTCCTTGGATGAACTGGCTTGTTGAGATGAAGAGGTTATTGGAGAAATATTAGCCATGAAGATTGTTTGTGCACATGGTTCATCATAAACGTCTGAGTAAAATGCATCACAGTCTGCAACTTGAAAGGCGTTGGGATTGTTCTGAGCAGCATGCACTGGTTGTTCGTCCACATCTCCATCATATGTTCTAGCATTCCCATCAGTCAAGAACAACAGCTCCTCTTCATTCAACATTACACCATTATCTTGTGCTTGAACCAACAACATCTTGTCTCTGAAGTAATCTGCGTTATGAGGGCGTTTTGGTTGAGTACAGTTCCTAGCAATGTGCCCTTCTCCACCACAGTTGTAGCACTTGATTGGTTTTAGTTGACCCTGAACTACATTCCTTCCACGATTATGATTTCCAACATATCCACCACCAACACCAGTATTCCCATAACCTACATTACCTTGTTCATTGTGTGGAGGATAAGCATTTTGTCTTCCTTGCACATTTTCCACCACAATCTTTCCGTCTCTCACAGTGGCATGATTCTGACGATTGGATGCAGTTCTGAGATAGTTGTTAGAATGAAGGGTGAGATTCAGGTTTTGCTTGACCATAAGAGCCACTTGATTGATAAAGTGCTCCATGACTTCATCAGAACTAGGTTGCTTATATCCCGAATGAGGAACGGGCTTATGATAATCATTTCTAGTGGGTGTGACTTGTGATGCTTTGGTGAAGAATGCAGTTGTATCATTTGATGAGCTTGTTTCTCCTGGTTGAGACTTGAACTGTTCAAGAATCCTTCTTTCAAACATAGCATGTTTCTCATTCTGAAGAAGGAAGGCATACAATTGCTCATAGTTGGTGTTCTTTAGTCCTTTTGTAAGCTTCACAGAAGTGACAAACTTGTGCCATTCGGGATTCATATTGTTTACGAATTTTGAGTTTAGCTGAATGTTTGGCATAGTCATCTTGATATTCCTCATATCATTCACCAGCTTGTGGAATCTCACGTAATATTCATAAACACCTTCTTCAGGTTTCATCTTAAAGTGCTCAAATTCATCATACAGCTGTGATTCTCTGTCTTCGATAGTCAATTCAGAAACCGAGAGAAGCATCTTGACATTATCCCAAACTGCCTTGGCTTCTTTGTTGTGATTGATAAGCTTGTAGATATCTTTTGAAAGACCTTGAAGAATAATATTTGAAGCCCTGATATCAGCATCGAATCTCTTTTTCTCCTTATCAGTGAGTTCATCATACATCTTAGGTCTATCCATTCCATAACCTATTGTTCCATCTGCAGCAGTATCAATCATGTCTCTAGTAGTCTCAACCTGATACGGTCCTTCATCAATAGACTTAAGGATGTTAACCCCATTCTCATTTCCTAAGCAGTACAGCCTGATTCTTTGTGACCAAGACTCATAGTCAGTTCTGTCAAGCATGGGAGGATGAGTATCAGATCCTGCAGCTTGCACATCATCAGCAACGGAGGACATGTTTAAATTCTACGAGATTTTACAAATCTTTGACTTAACCGGGAAATAGATACTTTCACGGGATTTTACAAAATCAAGAGATAAACCGTAAAACTTATGCGTAGACAGCAGAGTTACGCGTAGGAACTTAAGTGTAGAAGCTTATACGTAGATGAAGGGCTTATGCGTAGGCAGCAGCTTAGGCGTAACAACAAACTTACGAGTAGACACAAGCTTACGCGTAGACAGAGTTTACGCGTAGACTAGAGCTTACGCGTAGAGTTTTTATGGTAAAAAAAGCTTAAGTTTATGCGTAAACCAAAATTTAGGCGTAAGAACCTTATGCGTAAGTTTCCCTTAGGCGTAAGCCAAGCTTATGCGTAATAAAAAGCTTATGCGTAGGAATTGTTACGCGCAAGTTTATGCTTATGCGTAGACTTAGGGTTTTATCCACAAAAATCTCTTACACTTCACCGTGCACGAGATATCCAAAGTCGAAGTGTTTTTCAGGCTTATCCAAGCAAGAAGAACAGTGATTAACCACTAGAAATGAAGATCATGTGAAAAATACCTTACGCGTAGGATTAGGGTTTTGATATGCGTAGAAAGTACAAAATATGCCAAACACGATTTTTCGATCAAAACCGTTTAGAAAACTAGATTAAGATGATGAAACAACCTTAAAAACACCAAAACAACAAGACTTGAAGATCAAAACCACGAATCTCTCTTACGCGTAAGTCCGTACACACTTATCCAAACACGCTTAAAAACTAAGAAAAACTTGTAAAGTTTGAACCTTTTTGCAAGAAACTGAAATTTAAGCACTCAATAAACCTTAACCCACAAGAATCTTGGAATAAAAAGTGTAAATTTTAAAGCTTTACAGATTCAAAACTTCGTATACGAGACTACAAAGTTACGCATAAAACTAAACCTTAACCCAAGAATAACTATCAAACCAAGAACATGAGAGATGGATGATCAAACCATGGCTCTTTGATACCCTTTGTAGGATCTTGGTTTGTTAAACAAGAGGTGCGGCGCCGTTTAGGTTAAGGGTTTAGATAGAGAAAGTGGGAGAGAATGGGAACCCTAGAGAGACAAAGAAAAATGTATTATTAAAGTTCCAACCCTTGGCCTTGGAGGGCAAAGGGTATTTATAGGGTACAAGCATAGCACGCCTACTTTAGGCTGTGGATCAGGCATACAGTGGGTAAAGACCCGTCCGTCCTCCACGGTGTTACAAAGTCATCTAAATACTAACACTGAATTACTACGACTACGAGCTTTCTAACGAGTATACATATTTGAGGTGACCGACACTTTAAGTACTGGATTTACTAAATCCCAACATGATCATATCAACATTTTAACACAACCATTTTAACAGCAAACACCCAAACATGATTATGTGTTCATACGCTTATGCGTAGAACACAAATTCATGCCTAGGGACAAATCTAGCCATTGGATCTTGAAACAAATCAAAAGCATTATTTATAATCAAACAATGATGTTAAAAACACTTACAGATTGAAGATTTATAACACGGATTTGTGTAATGATTTTGGAGAGTGGATGAAGGTTGGTAAAATCATAAATGTAGTAATAAATGTGAAGAGATATTTGGTGGAGATGTTTTGTAAAAAATAGTTTAGACTTTTCACAATTTAAGTCCCTCCACCTTAACCATTTTCATCCACAGCCCATAAGTTCCACTTAAGTTACGTAAAGCAAGATTATTTGGAAAGAAACTTGACGACACCCCCCCTCGACTTAAGAAATAATGAAATTTTATAAATTTTAGTCCGGGAAGTGTCAGTAAACCAGAAATGTGACCACCATTATCAAAGAAACAATCGGAATAAGATAACATGCAAGTACAAGGTTTTATGAAACCGAAAAATATTTACTATCTCCCCCTCATCCCTTGACCGAGAAAATACAGAATTTTGAATGATTAAAGTGATGACGGAAGATTTGTACTTGCCATGTGTAAAAAAAATTAGATAGGAGAATATTTTTGAATTTTATCAGATTTTATATTTTTTGTATTTTGTTTTGGAAAAATATTTACAAAAGAGGTTTTGGTGTTTGACTGGTTTTAAGATTGTTTTAAAAGTTCATCCAGTTCCTCTGGATTCGAACACCGCATACCAATCCCGTGGACTAACTCAGTAAACCTAGTAGGAGCCAAGGCTTTGGTGAGAAGATCTGCCAGTTGGTATTCAGTACCTACAAAGTATAATTCAACGGTACCCTTTTCCACGTGCTCCTTGATGAAATGATATCGAAGATCGATGTGCTTTGATTTCGAATGTTGAACAGAGTTGCACGAGATTGCAATGGCACTTCGATTGTCGCAGTACATTGGGATTCTGTCAAATACGTAACCATAGTCTTCGAGTTGTGTTCTCATCCAAATGACTTGAGCACAACACACCGACATGGCTACATATTCTGCTTCTGTTGATGACAGCGATGTACAGTCCTGCTTCTTCGATTGCCATGACACGCTTTATCACCAAGAAATTGTAGAGCCCCTGAAGTACTTTTTTGATAATCTAAGCAACTTCGTGATCAGCGTTCAAAAGCTATTAGTTCAAAACCAGAATCCTTCGGATACCAGATTCCCAAATTAATGGTTCCGTTGATGTATCGGAGGATTCTTTTAGCCTCAGAGAGGTGAGTTTCAGTTGATCTCGACTGATAACGGGAGCAAAGATATACAGCAAAGACAATATCAGGTCAACTGGCTATTAGATACATGAGAGACCCAATTATACTTCGGTATTTGGTAGGGTCAACCAATTTCCCATGCAAATCAGCATCCAGTTTCTTAGTATGTGCCATTGGTGTGGCATAGGTATCACAGGTTTGCATTCCATGTTTGTTTAAGATTTCAAGAGCATATTTGGTCTGATTCAAGAAAATACCATGGGGTGATTGATGAACTTGCAGTCCTAGAAAGAACGTAAGTTCACCCATCATGGACATTTCAAAATATTTTTTTCATTAGTTTTGAAAAATCGTTTGAGTACTTTAGATGTGTTGACCCAAAAATAATGTCATCCACATAAATTTGAACAATTAAAATGTGTGCCCCGTGATATTGTATGAAAAGTGTAGGGTCGACCGAACCTTTGACGAAATTATTGGCGATAAGAAAGGATGATAACTTATCATACCACGCCCGAGGGGCTTGTTTGAGACCGTAGAGAGCCTTCTTCAGTTTGTAGACGTGATTAGGGAACTCTGGATCAACAAATCCTTCTGGCTGGCTAACATAGACCGTTTCTTTCAGTTGTCCATTCAGAAAAGAATTTTTGACATCCATCTGAAAGACAGTGATGTTCATGTGAGCCGCAAATGCCAGAAAAATCTGTACAGCCTCAAGACGAGCAACCGGGGCGAATGATTCTTCAAAGTCAATAACCTCTTCCTGTCTATAACCCTTAGCCACCAGACGTGACTTTTTTATTACTATTCCTTCAAAGATCCAATTTGTTTTCCAAATCCATTTGAGACCAATGACGAAGACCCCTGTTGGTTTTTTAACCAATTCCCACACTTCAAAACGTTTAAACTGATTGAGTTCTTCTTGCATGGATTCAATCCAGTTGTCTTTCGTCATTGCATCTTTAATGTTTTTCGGTTCACAGTGGCATACATTGAGTGCATATATGCAATGTTCACCGTCTGTGTGAAGACGTTGTCTAGTTACGACTGGTTGATTCGGGTTACCAATAATGTTCTCAAGAGGATGGTCTTTCGTCCAACGATGTGTGGAGGTTAATGTTGATATACATTCTGCAGATTGGGAGGATGCAAATGGCTTGTTGATGATTCCGCAACAACAGGTGTGGCAGTTTCATTAGAAAACGGATTGAAGAACGCATTTGGATCATAATCTGCAGGTGGGGGTACATCATTGTTCAGAATATCATCAGCTGGTTCAGCGTCGTTGGATGCGGTTTGTTCAACTGTTGTTGTAGAATCAACTGCTGGAGCTTCCTCAACAGTAGTTGTTGTAGCAGGTCTATCAGGTATTGGATTTTGATCAGGTTGAGCAGCGGAAACATTGGATATAGCTGGTGCACGTTCATCAATATCATCACTAAACAGAGGAGCCAAAAGCTTGTTAGTGCAAATATTACGATATTTAATCTATACATTCTCATTTTTTTGTTAATGACAAACATGTAACTTGTAATACATAATGTAAAATGTATAAGTTACTTGTAGTTAGATCTTGTCTCAACATACTCTCAACACCTCTCGACGACTCAATTCCTTGTATGCTACAGCACAGGTTCGTACATGTTTGTTATGTTGCATTATGATCAAACCCCCAACAAACCAATAAACAAGTTTAGTTAAATAGTTTATGTACAACAACTAGTGTTTACATATTGGGTAAATATATACATAGCTAGTATGTATTATAATGGGTAATATAAATGGGTAGAAACTTAAGTATTTAACCCATTGACCAAATACATTGAATCTAGTTGGGTAAAACCCAAAGTTCATGACCCATACCCATTGCATGACATCATGCATAAGTCATATATGGATATTATCCATGACCCATGGTATTGACCCATACCCATAAGTCTAGATACATTGTACCTTGGTGGGTACTCAAAACCATAACCCATAACCCATGGTTTCAACCCAAAAACAATGGGTAAAGAGGAGCGTGCACGGATCCCTCATATGACCCACGAATCCCTTGGAATTACAAGGCCGGATCCCTCCAGAAGGGATCCTTGGGGCAGAACATGGTTTTGGTCTTTTTGCCTATAAATAGCAAGCCAATTCTTACCATTTCCACACACTTTCACACACAGTTTCTCTCCACCAAATCTAGGATACTTAGATCATTAGGAAACATGTAAACCACCCTCATCTCATATGATCATAATGCTTCTAACTCTCATTTGTTATAAGCATACTCCTGAAGTGATCCTCCAAAGCAAGCTTAGAGATCTTGCTTCCTTACCTACTGAAGTGATCACCCATCACAAGATACAAGCACATGAAGATCTTATACAACAAGCTTGGGAAACTTGTCATCTTCATTCATAGAAGACTAACTACATCATGCTTTGGGTTCTTGATGTTTAGTCTAGGAGTTCATATCCATTAGACACATTGTCCTGGATATTGTCTAGTATCATATTCTTGTATCTATGACTAGACTAGATGGTTTATGTGTTTGTACCATAAAACACAAGGTTTGTTATGTTGGGCCACAAAACATAACGAGTGTTATAGATGTGTCAAAGGCATTAGTGAAGAGTGCCGAAGATTCGTGTTGAAGGCATTAGTGAAAGGTGCTGAAGGATCGTGTAAATGGCATTAGTGAAGAATGCTTAGGTCGTATAATCGATGAGGTGCATCGTTATACATATAGTATTTGTTTAGATCCAAGGATGGTGATATCCTTGATGGTGTTGTAACAAGGAGTGGATCTCCTTAAGATTAGGTGTTGTGTCGTGAAGGGTAGTAGTTCCTCCATAGTAATGGAACTAGGTGCTTAGCCTAGTACCTAATAAAGGGTAGGCGATGTTGTGAAGGATTAGTTCTCCTAAGGTGTGAAAGAACTCGGTGGTTAGCCTAGCACCGTATAAAGGGTAGGAGACGTTGTGTTAGGTGTGGTTCGCCTTGGTGTGAAAGAACTCGGTATTTAGCTTTGTACTGGAAAAAGATTAAGCAACGTTGTGAAGGCTTCTCCGCTACAAGGAGTTGGTGTAGTGCTTACGAACTCTCGAGTAGGTGACTCGGGGAGTGGAGTAGGGCAAGGAAGGTGACCTTGTAGCCGAACCACTATAAATCCTCGTGTTGGTTTGTCTATCCTTTTACTTATCGCTTTACTTTTATTCTTGCATTACTTTGTTTATTTTCTATGTGGTTGATGTCTATGTTTGTGATGCATACTTGGTCTTTCATATAGTCACAAACTATATTCAACACTTTACGTATTATGACACGCTTGATCAAGAAAAAGCAACCGGACTAATAATGGTGAAACTTGATTTATAATGAACCATTAATCTTGCGGAATCTTATGTGATGTCAAGGGTTGGCCTTACATGCCGTAATGCGTTAAATGCATCCTCGCGTACGAGATTAGCAAATGCAATGGTTTATACTATATTTGATACAAAAGTTTTAAGTTTGAAACGGAACGTATTCACTTCCCCCTCTGCTTTTCACAATTGGTATCGTGAGAGGGTTGGCTCTAGTTTTTAAAACAAATGGGTTTCAAAATGAGTAAGGTCCTCGTATCAAATTTTTGGTGAAGTCAAGCATAATATGAAAAGTGTTTTGTTATTTTTTTCTTTGAAGTTTTGTTGTTAGATATCTGTTAATCAAGCTGAATAAAGGTTAAAAATGGATAATATAACTCACTAAAAAGTCTACAAAGGTTAAACCTTTCGTTGGGTCAAAACATGCATTTGTCTAATTCTGTGTCAGATCCGCGGATCCCTCAGGTTACACTGGACGGATCCTTCAAGCAAGGGATCCGTGGGATCCGTGGTACAGAAGACAATTTTGTCTGAATTTCAAAAATTCATAACTTTTTAATCGTAAGGAGTTAGAAGTCGTACCACCTATCGTTTTAAAGGTATTTGAGTCTAATTTCATTTAAAAATGATTTCATAAACTGATTCAAAACAAAAATTTACAGAATCATTGATTTATAATAGAAAGTCATTTTTGGTCATAACTTTTGCACAACTTTTGATCTAATTGGAGACGGATGTTTTCATCCTTGAATAACAATGTGTCCTCTTTTAAAATTAAGGTTTTGATCATATTTATATACGTAAAAGAAACTAATCAAGCTTGGTATACATGTTTGTATTTAACACAAAGCGATGAAAAGAACTTTCGTATGCTATGCTAAATGATAAATTGTCTTCTTTGCATTACTTGATTATTTGCTTATCTCAAATAGCTTGTTGCTGTTGTTTGTTTGAATAACATAGTGGGTTCCTTACCTTGCTATTCATTCTCTTGTTTGTCGATTTAGTAATATTCTACTAATCAATGTGCAATTTGAAGAAGTGTTTGGAGATAAATCTAGTTGTGTCAAAAATGTTAGTTTAGATACTTAGATAAGTCATATAGGTTGAAAAATATTTAAAACATATAACACACTAAATGGATTTTTGATTGAGTTTGTCATGTGTGCAAAATAAATGTTTTATGTGCTTATATGATTTCATTTGTTCTTGTATCGCTTTCTAAAAAACAACAAGAATGTACATCGGATCATAATCTACACTTGTGTTGATGATGTACTCTCCCATTTCCTTTTCATGATCGCTCTCCAAGCTTCATAGTAGGATTGACAACTTGATTATTTCATCCGATATACTCAAGTAAATTATTTTGCAACGAAAATATAAATGTTCATATCCGAAAGTCAAAACTCAAAGCTTTCCAACACACATATGTTGAACTAGCCATCCAACCATTTTTTGTTGTTCACATATGGACAACTTTAAATTTATTTTTAACATGACACCTTCGTCACCTTAGTTGTCCAAGTATAATATTAACGAAGCAAAGTATCGTCATTGTTACTCTTTGATAGGCCATTGTAGGAATATAAATTTTCCTAACTTGAGAATGAATACTGGAGAACCTATTGCACTAGAAACTCAATTTGACCTAACGGTTGAATTGCTTCTTGAAGAGAAGTTGGGTATGTGGAATCGCCCTTAAAAATGGTTGTGTTTTAGCCATAATTGAGCACCGCTAGTAGAATTCTCATATTCATTCTCTCACTTGAGAAATTTATACTCCTATGTTTTCTAAAGTAAGTTACAATGGAATATTTGCATTATCTTAGGATTACTAATCAAACAAGTTGTAAAATTAATTTTTTTGTGTAATCACAACCACTTGCCTCATCAAGCGATTATCTTGCTTTGATCGAGAAGAGCTACATGACTTCATGGACGAAGCCTATTGTATGCTAATCACCATCCGTAATGACTAGATTGTCCTAAATAGCACCTACAACTTTTTGTCTTGAACACCATTATGTGCTCTTTTCTTTTTCTAACACATACCTTGCATGTCATTGTTAGTGTAAATGATTTACTAATCTAGACCGTAAATCTGTTTTGGGCTAGTTGAATAGTGCTTGTTAAGTTTGCTAAACATTTGTGTTATTTGAGAGCTCGATCTCATTTGATTGCCTATATGTTACCTCTACATGTTCTCCTTGCTTTGCTTAATGTGTATACATGTATACTTGCTGTAGAAATCATTAGTTTCATAATTCGAAACATAGAGTAAAATTATGCAACTATTCTGTTAAGAAAATCTGTCTCTGACGCCGAATCCCTTAGATGTAACTAGACGGATCCCTTAAGTGAAGGATCCGAGATCCGGGGTGGACAGAAGTTCCTTTGTAGCCTCCTTGCATCAATCCAACATTTTAGACCTTATTGGATTAGTTAAACATGCTACATTATGATCACTTAAACCTCCCTTAGGCTCAGTTGATCTCACATTCACTCGTGGATGACTTAGGATCATATCAAGTATTTTTTGATTTTTCATTAGTTTAAAACTCACCATCTTTCCGCTCCAATGTTTACACATTGTTCCTCTCATCTCAAAACACCTAGTTTGATATTTCTCTCATTTTAGCAAATTGATTTTAGTCATCCTTCCGCAAAATAGGCCAAAACTAATTTTTAATTTCTTAATATTTTTAAGGAATTTTCCAAATCTCTCTCAAGTCATCATCTGATCTCTAGGATCATTTAACACCACTTGATACTCTCAAATTTCTTAGTGTCATCTTTGATCATCCACTGGTGCTCATAAAGCCCCATTTTCTTTCCATAAAAGGCAATCATTAGCTACCATCACTCATTGCTCTTGATCATTTAAGTACTCTTTCATTTAAGACACTTAGGAAGACTAAAACACTCAAGGAGGTATAGGCGTTAGACCTTACAAACATCATTTTTATTCTTTCCATTATTAGAGGGAACCGTGGGATCCGGGTGACAGATTCATGTCAACTCTAGCTAAAACAATCATTTAAGTCCATCTTCATATAAGACACTTAATAACTTAGGATATGTAGGTGCTAGACCTTGCTAGAACCCCATCACCTCATTTTCACCTCATGTGGAACAAAAGGTACATTATCTCTTTAGATAATCATTTCAAATTTCCTTTTCCACACAAGCACTTGCTCAACACTTAGGATTATCATTTTCGTATATGTTTATAAATGAGTTGCATTTATATGATTCTATACGTGTTATTTCTTTTCGTTTCATGATTTTATGTGAACAATTTATCCATTTATATAAATGTTTTCCTTTTGTACTAACTCTTTTAGATTCTTGTAGGATGACAATGGTCGATTTCACCATCAATTCAAGTTGTGCTCATTCGCACATTTCTTTATATATTCCTAATCTTGCATCATCCTAACCATTTTACTCCACTTTTATCACCACTCACAAAGTCATCATGTCTACCACCTCTAATGAGTCATCAACCAAGTCAAAGATTCACCTTGATACCTTTCATCACCTCACCCACAACTTCCATACTCTCGTCATAATGATAATTTCTATCACTATCACCGTGTCCAAGGTCTAGTTTATGAACTACGTGATGAAGTATGTCTCATGTTCTACCACATCCTACTTGTGTCAACCACAACCTCAAACAACAAGCTACTTGTGTCAACCACATCCTACAAGTGTCTCACTACCACTAGAATTTGTTGGGATATGAAAGTGCTGAAGACATGAAAGTACTGAAGATATGAAAGTACTGTAAGCTGCAAAGTACTGGGAAAAGTCAAAGAGTCAAAGTACTGCTAAAGACAAAGTCAAAGTACTGCACCTAAAAGTCAAGGTACTGCAAGAACAAAAGAACTGTTATTCGTTTATGGAAAGTATTGTATTCTATGTTTAGATTACTTGTCGTACAAGGCTATCAATTGTAAACCGACTAGGATATCCTTGAGCCTATAAAAGGACTTCTAGATTGGCATTAGATGTACGAGTCTATGAGTTTTAGAGTTTACGAATTTACAAGTTAATTAGTGTTTTAGAGAGAAGGTCGATTATCTTAGAGTTGTATTAGAGTATCTGCATAATAAGCAGATTCAGAGTTTATAATAAAAGTTATTCTTCTTAGCTTTGTTAAGTAAATTCCGCATACTTGATAAAGATGCTCAGTGTTTCTTTGTTAATAACTTAGGATTTATCCGAGGTTATTAAACCTTAACAAGCTAGTTAAGATAGTTTGATTAAAGTATATCGATCCAACAAGTGGTATCAGAGCCTGTGTGGAAACTCTGACTAGGAAGAACCCTACTTCAACAATATTCAAGATGTCGACTAAAGCTGTTCCACCACCCTCAATCACCTCACTCATAATTCCAATAATTAAGAAGGGAGAGTATGATCTCTGGTGCATGAAGATGAGGCAGTATATTGCCATTACAGATCATGCTCTATGGAATGTAATTGTGAATGGGAATGAAGTTGTAGCAGACCCCATTGATATACCTGGACAACCCAAGGCACTAAACCAGTATACCAGCAGCAACCTTAAGGAATCAAGAGAAGGCACTCAATATTCTGTTATCTGCCATTCCAGATGGTCATCTTCTCAAATTTCATGATGCTAAAGATGCTAAGCAGCTCTGGCTGCTCTCAAGACCAGATTTGGAGGGAATGAAGCCTCTAAAAAGATGCACAGAAATTTGCTTAAGCAACAGTTTGAAACTTTCACAGTTGGTGAAAGAGAAAGTCTTGATGCTGCATATGATAGGTTTCAGAATCTTCTCAACATGTTGGAGCTATACAAGGCAGAAGTATCAGTTGAAGATGCTAATTTGAAGTTTCTAAGGAGTTTGCCATCTTCATGGCATGTGATTGCTACAATGATCAGAGGACAACAAGGTTTGGATGTCATGGACTTTGATGATCTCTATCATCAACTTAAGGTGTATGAGCATGAGATGAGTGGACAAACAAGTTCTAAGTCTCACAGTATTGCTTTTCTATCATCTGAAAAGAAGGCCAGTACTTCCATTAAAAGTACTGCTTCTCCTCAAAGTACTGTCTCTCAAAGTACTGCTGTCTATACACCCCCCTCATATGTTCAACAGGCCCCACCGACTACCACTATGGCCTCAGATGAAGTTATGTGCTCCTTCTTTGCACAACAAGCTAGTTTACCTGTCACTTATGAAGAAGATCTAGCACAGATTGAAGAAGATGCACTTGAAGAAATTGATATCAGGTGGCAAGTTGCTATGATCACTGCAAGGATCAAAAAGTACATGAAGAAGACAGGCAAAAGCATTGATTTCAAACCAAAACAGGGCATAACTTTTGACAAATCTAAAATTGAATGCTTCAATTGTCAAAAGACTGGTCACTTTGCAAGGGAGTGCAAGTTTGCTAAGTATCAAGCAAACAGGACATCTGAAAAGCCAAAACTTGAGCTTAAGGAAATTCCAATTACTGAAACAAAGGCTTTGGTTGCTCAAGAGAAGTTATCGGAAGTTGACTGGAGTAAAGAGTTTGATGATGAACCAGTAACTTATTGCATGGTAGCAGTGGAAGAAGAAATTGAAGATTCAGTAGAAGCATTGGATTGGAGCACTGTTTTTGCTGAAGAACCTGAACATGGTGTTTTGGAATCTGATGATGGCTTTGGAGGATTTGACTGGAGCAAGGAAAGTGAAGCTGATCCTGTTCAACTAGCATTGGTGGCTACTTCACCAAATCAAATTCCTATCTCTGAGGTATGCTCAAATTGCTATGATTTTTATCATAAATTACTTAGCAGTTATGTGATTGAGAGAGATAATTGTGTTAAGGCTAGGTCTGAGGTAGCAAGTTATCAAATAACCTTAGAATCTATGGAAGCCAAAATCTTAGCACATGAAACTAATGAAGTAGCTTTGGCTGAAAAATATGCACAACAGGATTACCAGTTAAAGCTTAGTGAATGGAATTAAACTGTAAAATTGCTGAAATTGAGAAATTAACTAAGGAAAGAGATGATTTGTTAGCTAAGTTTGCTGCTGGGGGTGAAGCTGGTCTGTCACATGTTTCTTATGTTCAAAAACAGCAAAGAGCCTACCTTAAAACTGGATTGGGTTTTGGAATGGATTTTAGAAAGATAGAAGAAAACCAATCTAGTAATCAGGATGAAGGTGAGTATGAGGATATAACCACTAGTGATGAAGAACTCATTAATTATTTAGATACATCTAGTAATGATGGTTCAATAAGTGACTCACCTCCTGAATATAAGAAAGCTAATGATTATCATGCTGTTCCACATCCCACTGCCATTCATCAACCCCTTAGGCCTGATGTTTCTCGTTTTGGAGTAGACAGTCTAGAGTTTAGGAAAAAGCTAGTTGCTCAATCTAAGTCTGAAAAAACCCAAAGAATCTGTTGAAAACGATGTTCAAAATCAAGCTACTTTAATCAAAGTACTCGCTCCACAAGCAGTACCTTCTTCAAAACCTTTTCAAAACAGTACTGCTAAACCGTTTTGGGATAATTTTGGTCAAAAGGTTTCATCCTCACCAAGAGGCAAAATATTTTGGGCATAGACATAGAAGATGTCACTTTGACAGTATGGGTCAGAAACTGTGTTTTGTGTGTTTTAGTCCTACTCATCTAATTAAAGACTGTGAACATCACTCAGAATACCTTAGAAAATTTCCAAAGAACAGGACTTCTAACCAGAAACCTAGAGAGCACAAACCAGTTTGGAATAATTCAAATAGGGACAATCACAGAAATTTCTCACCGGATCATAGATACCCACACCAGCGAAAACCTTTTTCAAAACCTTCAGTATCTCACAGTACTTTCCAAAGTACTGTTAACTCTGGCCCAATACTTTCTCAAAGTACTGCTCATACAAAACAAGGTACTGATCACAATACTTGGTATAGAAATTCTAGGAAATCTCACTATCAACCTAGAAGGTATTCCAATTCACATAAGAGATTTAGATCAGAGGAACCAAGTGTTAAACATAATGGTTAAGAGGGAAAGTATGCGAGGGACAGACGTATTACTTCACCAAAAGTGAATCAGATGTTTTTGTGATGACAGAAAAGAGATTTGTGTTGAAAAACCAGAAAGTTTTGAAAATCCACATGCTAAATATCAAAAGATAATTCTGGATCATCATTTGAAAGATAGTGGTAATTACATACTCAAAGAATTTGAGTTTGTAACTCCACAAGGGGAACACAAGTCAGTAATGGCTTGGGTTCCTAAAGGTTTCTAACTCTTTTCTTTATGTGCAGTGCAACCCAGAAGAGAGCTTAAAGATCATCTTATTGTGGATAGTGGTTGCTCTAGAAGTATGACAGGAGACAAAGAGATTCTGTCTGATTTTAGAAATATTAGTAGAGGAAGAGTTGCATTGAATGATCCCATGGAGGAAAGATTACTGGTAAAAGGACTATCAAAGCAGGGCTTATAGATTTTGAGAATGTTAGATATGTAAAGGAGTTAAAGTTCAATCTATTGTCAGTATCACAAATCTGTGATAAAAAGCATCCTGTGTTATTTACTGACACAGAATGTCTTATCCTTTCCTCTGACTTTAAGCCTGTTGATGATGAATTAGTAGTTCTTAGAGTACCAAGGACAAATGATGTGTATAGTTTAGACATGAAGAGTCTACATTCCTATGGAAGAGCCACATGTTTGGTGGCTAAAGCAACATCTGAAAGAGGCACATCAATGGCATAGAAGATTGGGCCATGTTAACTTCAAGAATATCAATAAACTGGTCAAAGGCAATCTAGTTAGAGGTTTACCTTCAAAGACTTACAAGAATGATCAATCATGCTTGGCATGCAAGAAGGGTAAACAACACAAAGCTTCCTGCAAGAAGCTTGAGGAGAGAATTTTTAGAGAACCTTTGGAGCTGTTTACATATGGATTTGTTTGGACATGTTTCTGTGGCAAGTTTAAACAAGAAAAAGTACTGCTTAGTTGTAACAGATGATTGTAGTAGATTCGTTGGTATTTTTCTTAGTTTTAAAGATGATACGTTGATGCTGTCCAGACACTGATTCTTGCTCTTGAAAACAATTGAGACTCAGGTTAAAGGTATTAGATGTGGATGAATTCAAGAACAAACTTATGGATGAATTTTGTGAAAACAAAGGCATAAAAAGGGAGTTTAGTATTGCAAGAACACCACAAATGTAATGGTTTTGAGAAAGAAAGAATAGGACTTTGATTGAAGCAACAAGAACAATGTTAGCATATTCTCACCTACCTATTCGGGCTTCGCGAATGTAAGTACCGCTTGTTATGTACTTAACAGAGTCTCAGTCACTAAACCACAGATGAAGACACCTTATGAATTGTTGATGGGCAATAAACCCAACATTCGTTTTATGAAACCTTTTGGATGCCCCTTTACTATTTTAAACACTATTGATAATCAGTTTTATGGCAAGTCAAGAAGGATACTTATTGGGTTATTGCACTAACAAAGTAGGGCTTTAGAGTATACAACAAGGTTACTAAGAAGGTTCAAGATTGTCTTCATGTTGAGTTTATAGAAGATCAAGACAATGAGAAAGGTAAAGGTCCCGATTGGATGTTTGATCTTGAGGTTTTAACTCCATCTATGAACTATGTACCTATTAAAGAAGAAAATCAACCGCATGCTGGAGAAGATTTACAATATGTGGTTCATGGAGTTCATATTAGACCGATGTCGTTCTCGGATGAAGATCCCGTTAGTCCAAAAAAAGTATCGAATTCCAAAACAAAGTACGCGTCCCAACGCAGAAATCGTTGCTTCGTAATCTTTATCTCCGATGATCAATCTATTCAAGAGGAACTTAATCCGATGCTTCTTCAAGATGTTTTAGCACATTCTTACACTGATGAACAAAGGAGAACTTATGAAGATGAAAAAAGGAAGAACAAGATCACAGAGTACTCTCACAAGATTTTGACGTTATTTTAACAAAGTATCACGCACGTTGAAAGTACTTTAGATGATCGGATGATCATACCATGCCTGGATTAGAAGATACCGATGATGAATTTGAAGATGAAGGTATTTTCCCAAATTCCAATGAAGGTGCCGATGTTACTAATTTAGAGGATAATTATGAAGTTCCACAGTCTCCAAACTTAAGAACTCATAAGGATCATCCTTCTGATCAAATTATTGGTCCTTCTACTCGGAGGCGACTGACACACGAGCTAAGACTTTTTCTACACCTCACAATGCTTTACTTAGCTTTGTGTATAAACAAAACAGGCTGAATCATAAGGACCATCAAACCTGGCTATTTACTTGTTTTATCTCTCAAGAAGAACCCAAGAATATTGCTCAAGCTTTGACTAAAGAAAGCTGGGTTGAAGCTATGCAGGAAGAACTTCTTCAATTTAAACTTCAAGAGGTTTAGGTTTTATGTGATCTTCCAGATGGGAAGAGAGTTATAGGAACCGATGGGTTTAAGGGTCAAAAGAGATGAAAGAGGTAATGTTATCAAGAATAAGGCAAGGTTAGTAGCACAAGGATATAGACAAGAAGGAGTAGATTATGATGAAGTGTTTGCTCCAGAGTAAAGAATAGAAGCTATTAGAATATTTCTTGCTTTTGCTTCTTATATGGGCTTTCAAGTTTAACAGATGGATGTCAAAAGTGCCTTTTTATATGGCAAGATTACAGAGGAAGTTTATGTCAAACAACCTCTTGGTTTTGAAGATCCTAAACATCCAAACAAAGTCTACAAGGTGGTTATGGCTCTTTATGGCCTTCATGTGCACCTAGAGCTTGGTATGAGAGACTCTCCACATTCTTATTGCAACATGGATATAGGAGGGGAGCTATTGACAAGACTTTGTTTATCAAGAGAGACAAGAAAGATATCATGTTAGTTCAAGTTTATGTTGATGATATCATTTTTGGAGCTACCAAACAAATCCATGGTTAGGAGTTTAGAAAATGATGCAAAGAATTTCAAATGAGTTCAATGGGAGAGTTGACTTTCTTTGGACTTCAAGTTAAGCAAGTCAAAGGAAGGTATTTTTATCAGTCAAGACAAGTATGTTACTGACATACTTAAGAAATTCAATTTGATGATATGGTTTACTAACCCATTAAATCTATCAATTCATTGGGCAAAGATGAAGATGGACAACCCGTTGAAGTCAAGCTTTATAGATCAATGATTGGCTCTCTTATGTATCTCACTGCATCAAGGCTTGATATTATGTTTGCAGCTTTGTCTATGTGCTAGATATCAAGTCTCACCAAAGATCTCTCACATGAATGCAAGAAAGAGAATCTTCATATTTGAAGCAACAACCAAAGTTGGGGTTGTAGTATCCTAAAGAGTCACCTTTTCACTTAGAAGCGATAGTGATTATGGGTGATAACTATGATAGAAGATCAACCTCTGGAGGATGCCAATATCTTGGAAGAAGATTAGTCTCCTGGCAATGCAAGAAACAAACATTGCAAAGAACATCCTCTCACTGGTTTGAATATGTAGCTGCCAAGTAGTTGTTGTGGACAAGTTTTGTGGATGCAAAATCAGCTCTTGGACTATGGATTCAACTTCAAGAATACTCCTATTAACATTGATAATGAGAGTACTATTTGTATTGTGAAGAATCCAGTTTATCATTCCAAGACCAAGCACATCTAGATTAGGCATCACTTTATCGAGATTGTTATGAGCACCGGTTAATGTGATTAAGGTCCACACAGATGATAATGTAGTCGATTTACTCACCAAAGGTTTTGATGTTTCTAGATTCACTCACTTGGTGGTGAGCATTGGCATGATTAACTACCGAGCTACATTTAAGGGGAGGACTATTTAGTATTTGTATAGTCCCGTAATTTTGAGGGGAGGATAGTTATGTATACTTAGTTGATAATCAAGAAATTGGAAAAGTACTGTTTCGAAAGTACCGCTTGGGAGTATCGCCACGGAAGTACCGTTGTCTTATTAAAGTAATCGCTCCAACGGTTATCTTGAGGGTAATTTAATGCTAACGTAACAATGTTATTTTAGGCCGATTTTCAAATCTCACCTATAAATACCTACTTTCCGATTTTCCCTCATATTGATACATTAGAATCTTTTCCATCTTTCTCTCATCATATTCATATTCTTCGCGATCAATTTTTTGTGCTTACATAATCAACAATGGCTTAATCGTCCCTACTGTTTCTAAGCATAATATGGTCGCTAATTTGTATAAGATCGACAATATGCTCTTTCATGATATAATTGATTATCTTATCGTTCAGCTTATCAGCTTATGCTCTTTAGTGAGCCGGATATTATGAGCCCTCGATTCAAGAATTGGGCTAATGCTAGAGATAATATGGAGAATGAAGAATATTATATTAGATCATCGGGCCATCGAAAAACCATTAAGATTATCAAGACTCCATTCGAGAAGATTTTATTGTTCAATGATGAAGATGGAGCTTTTAAGGTTTGAGCAAGCAAATTTTGATAATGGGATACTTTTCACATATTACATGGGATCTTTGAATGAACAAACGCTTCAAAACAATTATTTTGTCCCATTGGAAGTTTTAATTCATGTGTTGCTCCATTGCATAAGTGCTAAGAGTACTT
>OU343216.1:115574761-115598178 GCA_910596185.1 Chrysanthemum makinoi | reverse complement strand
GATCGTCGAACCACACCCTAGCGGATACGGTGAGGGTAGAGTTGAACATGTGGCACCATGTTGGCATAGCCCAACGTTCTACCTTTTCCGCTGCTTGAAAAATTTTGAGGTGATCCTCTGGGTCTTCACTTCCATCGTATGTCTTCACGTTGGTAGGCATTCGCGTCTTCTTAGGCATGTTGAAATAGCGAATGCGTGGAGTGAACGGGTCGGTCTCCTTGCACACCCATGGCCTAGCTAGGTCGTCGTTCTCGACATCTGACTTTTGCCTCTTTGACCCGGAGCTCCAGTGTTCATTTCCGTTGTCTTACGGAGTCTTGCGATCGGTCCTCCGTGAGTATGTTCGACTACCTTCGTATCCTCCGGAGTAGGGTTCCGTTCTTTGCGAAGATGAATGGTGGTGAGTGCCTATGTCCTCTTCTTCGGATCTGCAACGGTTAGTTCTCTTTGTGCTTCCGGAACACATAGAGATACTCTTCTCTCTGTTTCCAAGCCTTTGGAACGCGCTTTTGTGCAACCTTCTAAACACTTCTTCCTTTTCGGCAGTTTTCTTCCGCGGTGATCACGGATCGGCTCGTCCTTAGCTCGAGTTTTCCCTCGTGTTCGGCTTTGAGATTCGATCTTCTTTCTCAGATCCTTCCTTCGCGCATGTTTTCCGGATTCGGACTGCTGTGATGCTTCGCTAAAGTCTAATCGGGTTTTCACCGTTTCTCTAGCCTTGATTCTTCCTTCCTGTTTCTGAACTTTCTCTGTCACTGTTGGAATCACTCCTAAACCTTATTCAAGTGTTAGTTACTCATATGTAATAGTTAGCTTATTATGGCCTTTATGTTTGTAATTAGCCTTAGGCTTATGTAGAAGGCCCATAAGCCTAGGCCTAGCCCAATAAGGAAAGGAAGGGAACTAGGAGTGTTGCCCTAGCTTCCCTCCTATAAATACCCCTTGTAAACCTTCATTTGAAGGTTGGTTGTTCAAGTTATTCCTTTCACATATGCTCTACGCATAACCGTGTTCACTATATCGTGTGTGTGTGTTTGGTATCTTGTTCAATCGCCTCTCTATCTCTTATATAAGCTTGTGTGGTAAAACTAGTGACCTAACAAAGGTGGTATCAATCGCCAAATAGTTGGGTGCACACTTTTGTTTTGAAGCTTTTGGTTTTGGTTATACGCGTAAAGATAACGTGATCTTTGGTACGCTTCAAAACTTGTTTTTACACTTTTTAATCCAAGATTCTTGTACTTTCAACGTTTTAAGGTGTTAAAATACTTGTTTTTGGCAAAAGTTTCAAACTTTATGCGTGGATAACCGTTTTTGAACTTGATTTTGTTAGTGGGTGAAGTTCTACTCGTAACCCGTTTAGCCGTTTTAGTTCATCAAGATTCACATTTTGTGTTATTTTGGTACTATTAACGCTATTCCATAACAAAAATCTGGTTTAGAAACATATTTGGGCAAAATCAAAGTTACGAGTAAACCTACGCGTAGTAAAACCCTAAAACTACGCGTAAGTGCCTCCTTGGTTTGATCTTCATTTTAGTGGTTTATTCCGTGTTTTCTTACTTGGATAAGTCTGCGAAAATCACGTCGACTTTGGATATCTCTTTGCCTTTGTGATAGTGTAAAAGGTCATTTGGGCAAAAACCCTAAAATTACGCCTAAGCATAAGCTTACGCGTAGAAATCCTACGCCTAAGATCTTTCTTACGCCTAAGCTTAGTCTTACGCATAAGAAAATCCTACGCCTAACTTTCTACGCCTAACTTTTGTCTACGCCTAACTTTAGTGCTTTTTCCTACTTACGCGTAAGCTAAATCCTACGCGTAACTCATTATTGTTACGCGTAACTTTGGTGTTTTTACGCATAAGTGCTACTTGGTTCTTGTCTTTTCTACACCTAAGGATACTTCATCAACAAAGGTTCATTCGACTACAAAGATCCATTTTTACCAACACAAGTTTATCAACATGTCACAACCACCATACTCTAACTATTTCCCTTACACTTATCCTCATCCTCAGCGTCAACAACAACTAACTCCACAACATCAACAATGGAATCAACAACAAGCAATTTATCAACAACAATTTAACCAACAACATACTCCACAACTTGCTGCAAATCCACAACCTCAAATGGTTCAACCACCACCAAGTCTTCAAGCTCAACCGTACACAAATGACTTTAATCAACATCCATCAAGGATCACTATGAAGGAACCCACTTGGTTTGCAAAGATGTTTGAAACTTTAAGCAACCAACAATCAATTCATGAGGTTTGGTTCACTTGATAGACCTCCAATGCTCACTCCAAGAAACTACGATCAATGGGTGATAAGGTTCTTTAGATTTTGTGATCTAAAGAAGCCACATGGAAAGTTCTTAAAGAAGGTTATCTTGGAAGGTCCTTTTGAGATGCCTCTTGTCATTGTACAGGAGATCCAAATGCCATTCCACCAAGAGATGAACAAACGAACCTTGCTACTATTGCAGACTTGAATCCTCAAGAACTTCTACACTATGAAGCAGATGAGCTTGCAATGGAATATATCCTCCTAGGATTACCAAACCTAATTCTTCGTAGTGTTGATGCTCAAAAAGCTGAAAAGAAAATGTGGGATCATATTCGTCTTCTTATGGAAGGATCAATACTCAATCGGGAAGATTTGGAATCCAAAATTTACTTGGCTTATGAACACTTCATGATTGAACCGGAGAACACTCGAGTCCTATCATCACCGATTTTCGGACATCATCAATGATTTGGATAAACACAACATCCACATGCCAAGAATTGTAGTGAATACTAAGTTCCTAAGTAGTCTTGGTCCTGAATGGGAGAAGTATGTCATTTTTCTCCGTCAAGCGAAAAACATGCATCAGTCTACCTACGGATTGTTGTGCGATTACTTGAAGCCTCATGAAAAGGAAGTTGATAGGGAAAGGATTCTCCGTGCTCAAATTGCTCCACCCACACATCCGGAAAATCAACAACTTGCCTTATATGCTCAACAAAATTATTCTCCTCAACCGGCAACTCAACCAACTGCTTCAAACCCACCAAACGATCAATCACATCAACCTCAACAAAATCAGTTGATTCCTTACAACAACAATGATCAAGCACTTCATAATGAGGAATCCGATCCGTTCGAAGCATTGCAACAAGGATTTGCTATGATTGCTAATGCCTTTAGCCGTTATACCAACAAATCCAACAACCGTATTCGTTCCTCATCTAATACAAGGAATCAAGCATTTGTAAACAATGGGCGAGTTGAAGTTGAGAATCGTGGTTATGGTCGTCGGATGGGCGGTGGTCAAGGGTTTAATCTTTGTGGGTAGGAATAACAACAGAGCTCAAGTGGTGGAACAGGGAAATGCTCGGCATGGGTTGAATGGTCTTCGATGCTACAACTGCAATGAGAAGGGACACTGGCTAATGCATGCCCAAAGCCAAGGACTAAGGGCAGTGCTTATTTCAAAGAGGCTCTTCTTTTGGCTCTTAAGGATGAAGGCGGTGGAACTCTCACGGACAAAGAACGAGCTTTATGGCAAATCTGACTCGGATGATGATATGGAGGACTTGCGAGGCCAATGCATTGTTATGTTGATGGCTAATATGCAAGAGTTACACATGAGTGACACGAGGCCAGTGTATGACAGCGATGGCTTGTCTCAGTACCGAACAAACCATATTTATCTCTGATCTCATATCTCCGCCAACATCAGCATCCGGCAAGGCTCGGAATGTTCAAAATGAGTCATCCACATCTCATTCCGACGATTTTCAACTAGACCGCGTAGTTATATTTGACGATCAAGATGACCAACGGTTTCCCTTGATAATCAAATTGACTCCGTGGTTATACTTGAGGATCTCAGTAATGATCATGTTGAGACTCACGTTGAACACGCCGAACTTTTGCCTCATCCAGATTTTGCTCGTTTAATACAAGACCAACAAACCATAGTGGAAAAATGTCATGCCATTAATCAGGGCTTGAAATGCAAAAATGCACTGTTAACCAAGGATTTTGAATGTTTACAAAAGCAACTCAACTTTTTCAAAACTCAAGAAAAGCGTGAAAGCGGTTTTGAAGCGACCTTTGCCAAATCTTATCAAAACGAAAAATATTTAGAAAGGCAGATCGTGATCTAGCCGCTTGAAGAATGCTTTGTTATGCGAAATAGAACAAGCTGAAACATGAACATAGAAAACAAATTAACGCTCTCACCTTGGAAAATCAAAAAGCTAAGGCTGAGTTGTTAACTTGTCAAAAGCAGTTCTCTGCATACAAAAAGCATTCAACGAAGCGAATAGATGATCATCTTGAAGAAATCATCGGCTTGCAAAACAAACTTAAAGAGTTTAAAAGTTTTGTTTACAAACATGGTGAGTCGGTCACAGCCATTGAAAAGTTTACTTTAAAACCCAATCCAAATGGATATGGACCGAATCTTCTGATTACAAACCTAAGCTTTCAACAAAAGCATTCAAACCAAATCCCGAAGTTTCCGGTCACGAGAATATAAAGTTGATAATTACATTATGAATGTTGTTGAATATCATCGTCAAGAGGAATTAGATGCACGAGAAGGCGAGTCGATCAAAATTAAATAAAGTTGTTTACAACAAACCTTTTAACTATTCAAAAGCGGTCACTTTCGTCACACCAGCAGATTCTTCTAACACACCAAAGTTATCATCAAAACAACTGAGTCTTCTAATGTTAATCCCCAACCAGATTATGCACAAATTTATGGTCCTTTACCTTCCATCGGTGAAGTAAATTCAAAACACGAAAATCGAAAAATTCTTAGATATTTTGACATCTTCATGGATGACCTCAAAATTTTACAACATGAGATAGAATATCGTTCCGAAATCAAAATTGATCATTTTCAATCGCCTCTGGCGCGAGAACAAAGAGACATTTTTCAGAAAAATCTTTTACCTAATGTTAAAAATTTGAAAAATTGTGCATTAGCTTGGGAAAAGGATTTTCATAAGGAACTTGGAGTGATGAAGGTCGTTTTAGAAAACGAAACATCTATTTCTAACACTAAACGTAAAAGAAACTGTTGAGAAAAGATGTTGATCGACTCTTGGAAGATGTCATCTCGTCTGATGTCCATAATGTTGTGCTAAAGAATTCTTTGTCATATGCATTTGATCATACCTCTGGCGATCTTGTTGAATACGTGGATAAATGTTGAGAACACGATAATGTGCTTGGTCGAGTCCTTAAAAGTTGAAAACAAGCGATTGTCAAACGAACTTTCAAATGCAATTCGCCGTCTTAATTGGTGTCAAAAAGATATTCACGATCAACAAATTGCTTTTCAACACAAAATCGCCCGATTCGCATACAAAATCTTGATCCTAAATTTGAACAACTGGATGATCAAAACGTGTCTTTTAAGTGTCAAATCTCAAAATATGAACAAGAACTTTTAAAAGTTAAAAAGGAATATGGTGTCATATTTGATTTACTCAAAAGACTCGTGATGAAGCATCAAATGAACTTGATCATTATCTTGCACACACTAAAGAAGTTATGCATTTTCTTTGGAAATGTTAGGTCGAAAATCAAGATCGATTCACACTATCCTCAAGTTAAGAGAAATGTTAGGAAAGTATGAACAACTTCCGCCAACCATCATTAAGAGATTAGCCCGAGTAACACTTAGTACTCATGCACCTAGAATCCCTCTTGCCAAATCACAAGATGCTAACGTGCTTCCTTCTCTTGACAGAATAGTTGCATCTTTTCCAAATGTCCGCACTTCACAGCCTAGGAGCACTCAATCGAAGAATAGGAAGTTGCGACCTAAGAAAAGATCAATCAAGAATGCTAAAGTAGAAGAACACCCTAGGACTATGAATAAGACTCACGTTGCCTCCACTATAGATATTGCGTCGGACAAATGTAATAGAAATAGTGATGTAACGAATGCTAAACCGTTAAGTACTTTTGATATTGATCGATGCACCTTGTGTTAATTGTGGTAAAAGTATGAATTCTGATTGTCATGATAAATGTGTTGCTAAAGCTATCATCTCGTTTAAGGAATCCTAAGAACCGGAATACCTCTAGGCCCACTAATCTTTCTAAGTCGGTGCTTGGTAGACCGCCATCTTTAGATTCTAAGAAACGATTCTTGTCCCTCGTAGCTCCATTTTCATCTCCTAAGAATGTAGTACCACCTAGTGCATTCACTAAGACTAAAGCAAAGAGTAGTTATAGATGGCGGAAATGGATATATAACACACTAGGATTTAAGTGGATACCTAAAGCTATTGATGTGTGTATATCTACTATAAGCGCTGGAACCCTCTAACATTTCGGGTTCCAAATCTACTTCTATTCCATCTGTGTGCGTGTTGTATGCAGGTGTCTGAGATCATTCTCTGGATTGTTGATAGCGGATGTTCCCGACACATGACAGGCAATCTTAAGCTGTTATCAAACTTTATTGCAAAGTTCATTGGCACTGTCAGGTTCGGGAATGATCACTTCGCAGCCTATCATGGGCTCACGGAGACTATGTCAATGGGAACATCGAAATTAGCGGGGTTTACTATGTGGAAGGCCTCGGTCATAATCTGTTTTGATAGGTCGGTTTTGTGATGGAGATTTGGAGGTTGCTTTCGGGAGAAAACTTGTTTCATTAAGTGATCTACAAGGAAATGACCTTATATGCGGATCGCTAATTCTAGTCTCTATTCTATCTCTATGAAAGACATGGTTGCTTCATCTCCCATATGTTTACTTTCAAAAGCAACATCAACAAAATGTCGTCTCTCACATCTAAACTTTCAAACCATCACCAACCTTGCTCGACACAAACTAGTTGAAGGACTCCCACGGTTTTGGTATTCTAAAGATCACCTTTGCTCAGCTTGTGAACAAGGCAAAAGCACTCGTGCTCATTTTCCTTCAAAGGTGGAACACGCTCTCGGCATGTGCTTCATCTTCTTCACATGGATTTGTGTGGCCCGATGCGCGTGCAAACGATCAATGGCAAGCGCTACATCTTAGTAATTGTTGATGACTATTCACGCTGGACTTGGGTCTACTTTCTTGGAAGCAAAGATCAAGCTCCACAAATGATCATCACCTTTCTCACGAAAATACAAGTTCACTCGAAACACCGTTCGACTAATCAGAACGGATAAAGGCACTGAATTTGTTAATCAAACTCTTCGTGAATTCTATGAGAAAGTGGGAATTGACATCGGACATCTATTGCACGTACACCAGAACAAAGCGGAGTTGTCGAAAGACGAAACCGAACGTTAGTGGAAGCTGCAAGAACAATGTTAATCAATGCTAAACTTCAGATTACTTATGGGCGTAAGTATCTCTTGCATGCTATACTCAAAACCGTTCTATGATTACAAAACGCCACAACAAAACACCTTTGAGCTCGTCCATAACTAGAAAACCGAATCTAAAACACTTTCATGTATTTGGATCTCTTTGCTATCCGAATAATGATCGTGATGACTTTGGAAAGCTCAAAGCCAAAGTTGACATTGGAGTCTTTATGGATCTTGTGATAATTCCAAAGGTTTCCGAATCTGGAATCGTCGTACAAAACAGGTGATGGAAGCGATTCATGCTCATTTCGATGAACTTACGGAAATGGCTTACGAGTATAACTGACTTAGAACCGGTAACAACCGCTTAAACTTCCCCAAACCCCATCATCGGTGAACAAAGCCCCGGCTTACTCGTCAACAAATGGAAAGGTTATTTGCTCCTTTGTTCGGTGGCGATATTGATGAGCGTGCTCGGTGTATCCATTGTTTCCGCTCAACGATAATACTCTTTTACGATACACCGCTACAACAACTATTGTTGAAGATGCACCTACACTGTTGACTCCACCACAGCAGTTGAACAAACCGCTTCCAACAATGATGAAGCTGGCGATGATATTACGAATGTAGTACCCCAACCTGCAGATTTTGATCCAAATGCGTTCTTCAACCCGTTTGCTAATGAGATCGCTGCTGCACCGGATGTCGCGGAATCTTCAACAAACCATTTGAATCCTCGAATCGCACAATGTATATCAACATCTACCCTCCACACATAGATGGACTAAAGACCATCCTCTGGAAAACATTATTGGCAACCCGAATCAACCAATCGTTACGAGACAACGTCTTCACACAGACGGTGAACATTGCATTTATGCACTCACCGTCTGCCAATCAACCTAAAACATCAAAGACGCAATGACAAAAGACAGCTGGATTGAATCCATGCAAGAAGAACTCAACCAATTCAAACGTCTTGAAGTATGGGAACTGGTTGAAAGACCAACAGGAGTCGACGTCATTGGTCTCAAATGGATTTGGAAAAACAAATTGGATCTTTGAAGGAAATGTTATCAGAAATAAGTCACGTCTGGTGGCTAAGGGTTATCGTCGGGAAGAGGGTATTGACTTTGAAGAATCTTTTGCTCTGGTTGCTCGTCTTGAGGTTGTTCGGATATTTCTAGCATTCGCGGCTCATATGAATATGACGGTCTATCAAATGGATGTCAAAACTGCGTTTCTCAATGGACAACTTAAAGAAACGGTTTATGTCACCAACCGGATGGATTCGTTGATCACGAGTTTCGAATCACGTCTACAAACTGAACAAAGCTCTGTATGGTCTCAAACAAGCTCGTCGGGCATGGTACGATAAGCTATCATCCTTCCTCATTGCTAATAATTTCACCAAAGGTTCGGTTGACCCAACTCTTTTTATACAATATCACGGGCACATATCTTAATTGTTCAAATTTACGTGGATGACATCATTTTTGGGTCTACACATAAAAAGTTTTCAATCGCTTTTGCAAAACTAATGAAGAAAAATTTTGAAATGTCCATGATGGGTGAACTCACGTTCTTTCTAGGACTACAAGTTCATCAATCACCCCGTGGTATTTTCTTGAGTCAGTCCAAATATGCCCTTGAATTGTTAAACAAATTTGGAATGAAAACCTGAGACACCTATGCCACACCAATGGCTCATACCAAGAAGCTAGACGCTGATTTACATGGGAAATTGGTGGACCCTACAAAATACCGTAGTATTATTGGGTCTCTCATGTATCTAACAGCTAGCGGACCTGATATTGTCTTTGCCGTTTATCTATGCTCCGTTATCGGTCGCGACCAATGAAACCCACCTCTCTGTGGCTAAAAGAATCCTCCGATACATAAAGGGAACCATTAACTTGGGGATCCGGTATCCGAAGGATTCGGTTTTGAACTAATAAACGCTTTTCGACCGACCACGCAGGATGCTTAGACTCACGGAAAAGCACTACAGGAGCTTTACAATTTCTTGGTGATAAAGCGGTGTCATGGCAATCGAAGAAGCGAGGATTGTACATCGTTGTCATCAACGGCGGGAATATGTAGCCATGTCTGCGTGTTGTGCTCAAGTCATTGGATGAGAACACAACTCAAAGACTATGGTTACGTATTTGACAGAATCCCGATGTATCGCGACAATCGGAGTGCCATTGCGATCTCGTGCAACTCGTTCAACACTTTCGAAATCAAAGCACATCGATCTTGATATCATTTCATCAAGGATCACGTGGAATGAGTGCTTGTTGAATTATATTTATTGGGTACAGAATACCAATTGGCAGATCTTCTCACCAAAGCCTTGCCTCCGCTAGGTTTAATGAGTTGGTCCACCGGATTGGTATGAGGTGTTTGACTCAAGAGGAATTGGATGACCTCTTAAAACAGTCTTAAAACACATGTCAAACACCAAAAAAAAATCTCTTTTGTAAATAATTCTTTCAAAAACAAAATACAAAAGTATAAAATCGGATAAAACAACAAAAATATTCTTCTATCTATTTTCTTTCAACATTGCAAGTACGTTTCTTCCGTCAACACTATAATCTTTCAAAATTCAAATATTTTTCGATCAAGTGTTGAGGGGGAGAAATCAAAACTTTAACTGTTTCAAAACATATGTGTACTTGCATGTTATCATATCTCGGTTGTTTCTTTTAACAAATGGTGGTAAATTTTATGGTACAATGACACTCCTCGGACTAAATTTATAACCTTTCATTATTTTCTCAAGTCGAGGGGGAGTGTCGTCAAGTTTCTTTCCTAAAATCTTTGTTTGGTAACCAAAATGGAAGTTAAATGGCTTTGTATGAAAAAGGAAAAGGTGGAGGGACCAAAGCTGTCAAAATGTTAAAGATAATTTTAATAAAACACCTCACCTAATTTATTCACTTCTCATTTATTACTCAACCATATACATCCTACCTAAGATTCATTCAAATTATCCGTTGATTTGATCATCATTTTGTAAGTGTTTTAACGATCTAAACATGTTTTTAAGCCAAGGTTTTTAATTTCATACAAATCCAACGGCTAAAATTGTTTTCGCGTGATTATGTGTTCTACGCATAAGCGTATGAACACACAATCATTGTGTGTGTGTTTGTGGTTAAATGGATAGTGTCAAAACGTTTCTTATACATCATGTACACCATTTTAACCATTAAAACCCACCCATAATCACTTATTAATGATTTTTGAAAATTAGGGTTTATGAGTCGAATTGGGTTTTTCCAAATGTGAAGTGTTTTGGTCAAAAAGATTGTTGGGTTATGTTCTTGTGATGTTGAATTGATGATATCCTTGCTCAAAAACCACCCAGAAACTCTAAATAATTAACAATTTGGAATTAGGGTTTAAAGTTCTATGGTTTGGGTATTTTTGATTCATCATGAACTAGATGTTAATACTTGGTCTAAAGACTCTGACAACACTCTTGAACTACCAGAAAAAGTTTTGTGCAAATCCTATGGCTAGAAATGATACGCGTAAATCTTAACCCTTAGGGTTTTGACCTACGCGTATGACTTTCTACGCGTAACTATTAACGAATGATTCATGCCATGTTTTGTTGATAAAATGATGTTTTGTGTTAACTTTGATGATTTGATGAACTTATTTCAGGCTTTGCGCGTAATATTCGAATCAAGGTCATTTGCAACTCTACGCATAAGGATTACCCTACGCGTAGTCAAGTTACGCTTAAGAATAATTCTACGCATAACCATTACGCGTAAGGTTCTACAATGGGACTACGGCGTATCTGTGAAGGATATGCGTAACCAGTAACTCTACGCATAAGGTCTACTCTTACGAGTAAGCCTTACGCGTAAGGTATATATACGCTTACGCGTAAGCTCTACGCATAAGGTCCCTTTTCCTACGCGTAACATTTCTTACGCGTAAGTTAGGATCCTACGCGTAAGCTTTAGTCTGGCGTATATCATCACGCTTAAGCTTTGCCAAAACTACACTTAAGCCTGGATTGACCTTCATAATGAATTGTTACGTGTACAAACTTGTAAATAAACTAATCATAACGTCACGAATCCAATAATGTCACTAATAAACTTAATCGTTTGATATGTTGTGAACAATAAGTGATAACATAAACTTTAAAACTTAAAGTTAACTAACTCACGAAAACATTTCACGACGTCATTGGACTATTGAACAAACAAGTGACTTAGGACTCGTAACAATCATTGACATTGTACATTCAATAGCTAGACAATAAGACCTTCTATTGACTAACACTATGTCTTTCGATATGTTGGTTCTTTTGGCTAATGTTATTTCAGATCAAGACATGGTTGCTCAAATGAATGTGGATGCACCAGAAGTTCTTACAATTGCCGATATCTTTCCAGAGGGTTATCCGAGAAAGATTGGAAAGAACAACCTTAGGGTTGACTTTGATACCCTCACTTGCTCGAATCTTCTTGCTTGATTGCTGTGGATATTCTCGGGAATCATCCCTACCGAACATGCTCTCACACTCTGCCACGTTCGAGGTCTACATTCAACAATTCTGGGATTCTATGCAGAGGATCACTGGTCAAAGTGGAGTGAATGTGACACTTAATCACAAACAAGTCACTATCACTCCTGCCGACTTACGGGCTGTTCTCATCATTCGACATCGCCCAACCGACTTCTTTGCTACCCCTGAAGAGACGGTCACGAAATTCTTGATAGATATTGGTTATGATGAAGCTTCAGGAATCATTACTAAGCACTCTCACGTGGATCTGAAGTATATTCCTCAACCATGGAGAACACTCTACATGATCATCACTAAATCGGTCTCGGTCGTGACGGTGGCTATGAGCATCTCAAGCTCATGGAACTACAAATTTTCTGGTCGTTGATCAACAAGAAGGACATTGAAATCGAAGCTCTGATATGGGAGGACATGATGCTATTTCACAAGAAGCTTGGCTCCAAGATTCCCTATGTCGGATACACCAAACTGTTGATCCAGAGAGCACTTGGACTTCATCCTGACATCCCCATGAGGCTTAATGACCCAGATAATCACGACATATTGATTGAACCCATACTATCTGTCAGAATCAAAGAATCGTCAACAAAGAAACAAGGCTCGGTTTTACCTGATCACCTTCTAACCACCGAAATCAAAAAGCTTGAAACATATAAAAGGTATCGGTTAGCCGTAAAGAAGGCAAAGTTGGTCATCTTGATGAAAAATCTTACCGGTACATCCTACCGGAGGACCGGAAGAGAGCGATCTTGGAAGTGTTAAAAGTACAGATCTTTATAGGAAGCTTCCCAAAGGAATCCTCCTCGTAAAAGGATTGTTCTGTAAAGGAAGCTGAACCTATTCCACATCGAACCGCAAAGAAAGCTTGTGGACGAAAGCTCGAAGGTACTCACGAGATGAAGAGATTACCTACTCGAAATGCAGAACCGTAACACCTCCTTCGCAGCCTAAACCTCCAAGTCCACCGGTGATAAAGGAAAAGGAAAGACTCACGTGTACTTGTACCGTATGATGAAAGCTCGGATCAAGAAGAAGAGCAACTGGATATATCATACAGGAAGAAGTTTAATATCGTTAGACACCTTCACAAAGATGAAGAATTTGCTAAAGACCAAATGGGTGGTCCCGGAGGATCAAGTGGTGCTTTCCACTCTGAACCATCTCCTGATGCGGTTAATCAACCCGATAAGGAGGGTGCCACCACTCTTACGCAACAACAAAAGCTTGTGGAGGATACTATCGAATATGAGTTCGAGGAACGAAAATGAGAAGTCGAAAAAGATCAAGATGTGGATTATGATACGTTTCTTCTAGATAGTCCTGCGAGATCAAAGGAAGAAACCTCTGAACCTCTGAAGGATCCAGAGTCTCCTCATATCTCTTCATCATCGAGTTCGTCTTCTCACTCCTCGCAACCACCATCATAGAAGTCAACCAAATCATCATCCAAATCCGTGAAGAAACCATCTAAATCTTGGATTTCTCAAGCTCATGAACGGATTACCAAAGCTGCAAACAAGTCGAGAAAAGCGTGCTCAACAAAAGCTAAATTTCTTTCTTGATCACATACGACATATGTATGACGAGCATGAAAAGATAAAAGGAGAAAGGAAGTTTGTTAGGAATTCATGAAAAATCACCGTCAAGAGGAACTGAACGAAATGATCGAAGGCTACGAAAAAGTACCTTCGAGATACGTTCCTAAAGTCACAAAGGAGTTGTTCACCAAACAACTTTATCCAAATCTTATGCGGATCGCCAAGCAAACTATTCGATCAACGCCCTTAACCGTCACAATCAATCCAACCGATCCGATAGTTTTCTCGGATAATGAATTGGTGGCCAAGCTTGTCACACAAATGTCGCGCACGGGACATTTACTTCGATGAAGGAAAGTTGTTTCAAGCATTCTTGCCGACTACCAACTTCAAGAAGCTTGTAGATTTGAAGCCGAAAAGTCTAAACGTCCTAGAGACGATGAAGACAAGGATAAGGATAAAGACTCGCACCTAAGCGTCGGAAGCGGTGAATCTTCTTTGATGCAACCTCCTCCACAACCTGTTCAACAAAAATCTCCTCCTCGTTCTTCTGAAAAACCTCGGGGCGATTCCGAGTTACCAACCCTGACTCAGAAAACCGATGATCACTTTGAGTATACGGGTGGTGACGATGAAGAGGTCCTTGAGCCTCTACAACAACCCACCTCTCCCAAACAAGTTCGAAACCGGAATCATCATCTAGGCCTTGAAAAAGAAGAAGAAGAAGACGCTAAACGGCGTCGTATCATGGCTAGATGACGATAAAACAGAGGAATTTGAATGGTTTTCTAATCTTGTTAACAACACTCCCTACCCTGAAGAAGGTAAGAATTTGGTAGACGGTTCTACATTGGAGCATGAAAAAATTCTGCAAGAAAAGTTCCATGTGAAGAAAATGACGAAATCTGAGTTGAAACGAATCAAGAATGAAGCATTTCAACTTCTAAAAGACAGACTCGAAAGTGCCCTCGCGGTCGAATATCACCTTGAAAACATTGCTCGAGCTATGTCTAACAACATGGATTGGCTCAACCCGAAAGCAAACATTGACTTCACACAAAGGGACAACCCTCCATACTACACCGATTGGACCAAACCTCTACCAACACTTGGACAACCAGGTGAACCAAGGATTCCTTCGGATACTTCTTCAACAAAGACTTGGATTTTCTTCTACATGGTGGCGATGATTCAAGAAAATATGCTACATCGTTGACACTTCCATTCCCAGCAACTGTCTACTCAAACTGCATAGCCATTGAGGAACGTGCCAATCACTTGTTCTCCAACACGGTGGAGGCATACGCCCGAGATGCATTGTATGGGATTCATCAGCGGCGAACGCCGACGAATCTAATCTGAAGGCCGGGTTCGAAGTCTCAACATCTGTGCATAGTTCTAATGATATCGTTGCCATCATACACGTTGACCTTTCGTCTAAGTGGGACTACACATTCCTAAAGAAGATCGTAGTCAAACGACAAGATGAACGGGACTATGTTTTCTCGGAGGTGACTTTGAGAATTTGTCTCTCAATGACATCGAAGACATGTACCTTGCCAAGATGCAGGGTGCATGAGACAATTCTCAAGCTAGTTCAACGCGAATTTATCAAGTCACTTCTCATCTTCATAAGACGCATTGTCATCAAGGAGCGTGTAGAAGATCTCCATGGCATTGAATCTTATCGACGCGTGTCAACTTAACTCCTCCAAAGCTTGATCTTCCCGATATCAACCAGCTATCTCAATATACACTCATCGGCAAACCTTTCGGCGTTGTTTACCGTAGTGAACTTCAAAGAAACTGCTTAATGGCGTGTAGCGAACTCCACAAGTTCGGGGATCATACTTTGAAGCTGGTTAGGGATGGATTGGCATACAGGTTGAAGGATATACGCGAGAAAATTGGGTCTCCTAAGCTGGAATTCTCGGAAAGGAGGGATGTGAGACGGATCATCACAATGATTGATGAGCGGTTGTTTGAAGGGATCAATTCGACGATTGGAGAGTTATGTCGGTGGTCGACCGGGATTAACATAACCGGATTTCAGCGCCTTGCACACTCACGGGAACATCACGCACTTCCCGTACCCCTTGAATTGTTTACTTCATATAATTTTGGATGTTTGATTGATTATGTTTATGGCTTGTGCACACATTACAGTGTACAACCCGTACTTGTAAATAAAGGACCACGTGGTGCCCGATGCCACAATCCTTATATATAAGGAGCGAAAGCTTCTTACTTTTGAGTAAAACCTATCAAACCTTTCCTTTTCAAGGTTTTGCTCAAAAGAACAAGTACTTCCCTTATGATTTTCAAAACCTCAACCGTTTATATCACTTGTTGAGGGGAGTATTTGAAACTTTGTTCACAAATTGTTCACAGTGGTCATTCTTCCCGCAACACTTGAAATGGTCATATTTATTCTCAAACGTTTCAAAAATAACACTTTAATATGCCATTTTTGAGGGGAGAAAATGTGTGATAAGAAATATGTTGTGTAAAATGCAAATGAATCTGTGTGCTTAAGACTTAACCAACGAATTGACGATGCTTAAGCTGTTAGTAACTTCGAAAAGACTTGTCCCGGATGGGTAATAATTTCAAGCTAGTTCGCTAGTGATGTAAACGTGTCTCATAAAGGACTTGTCCGAGTAGAATGTACCATTCGAGAAACTCTTGATAAACATGAACTCTGACGGGTTTGACGACCTTTCGAGGATTGTCTACACCTTCAAGGTAGTTATTAGAGCTAGTTGTCACCTAAAAGTGCGACAATGCAACTCTTTAACTATGCCACGTAACTGTGTCTCGCGGGGAATGTCTATCTTGAGTTAATCAATTCAAAAGTGCGCGCTCTTTCCTCACTGTGCATTTTAACCGTTAAAACTATTAAGCACATGTGGAGGGGAGTATTTATGCAAAATCTTATCTCAACAGTGATACTAAAATGTTTTTCATTCATAAACACTTTGAGAGATTTTTCATATCAGTGGTTTTATGGCAACATAGGTTAGTCATGGAGTTATAAGGTGACTAAGGTTAGGAATAACCGTCCTATGATCCGCCAGAGCGGAGGGATCTACCCAAGGACACCACAAATAGTTAGTATTTAGAAGTCCTTAGGTATGATTGTAAAAGGAGAAAATGAGAATCGGAGAAAGAAGGAGTTGAAGAATTAAAAGAAATGCAAAGAAAAGGGTGAAAAGAAATAGCCCTCCAGATTATTCAACTTAGAGCGGAACCAGGGTTCAATTCATATGCTCTTGGTTGTCACTTAGTGACGCTGGTATTGAAGATTAAAAGTCGTCATGGACCCAGTGGCGCATGCACTAAACCTTCTTATCCACTCAAGTTTCTCTCAACAGAAGCTTGTTTCATTCTCACGGGGAACCCTACGTAAACTATCGGCTTTCTCTTAGAGATTGCTGGTATTGAAGAAGGAGACCCTCTCCTAGTCTCAGGAAAACCAAAATGCACTATTGAGTCTAGAGCCACGAGATTCATCAAAAGATCTCTTAGGTACACTTGACATTTAATCACTTGATGATCAACAATAAGGTTATCAATGGTTCATATCGAGTCCTTCACGATCTTAGCAATGCATGTCGAGAACATTTATGAGAGGTTCACATTTGTGATCCTCGGTGATTGAATGGAAACTCTGCCGGGGTCAACATCAAACCACGGAAAAACTCCCGTGGATTGCTTAGTGGTCTCAAACGGTCTGATCGTGGGTGATGCTTGGTGTACCTCAATGACTCATCAATCGTAGGTGTACACATCGTGTTATCTCACTTGTGGGACTCCGATTCAGGAGCGGCCTTTGTAAGAATTAGAGTTGTGTTTTCACACTATTTTGTTAACACTCTCGAAGTTCAAACTTGTAAGTGCCGGAATCCGCTTATTACTAACGTTTAAATGTTTTCTTCTTATGGAAGCTCCGGGGCGGAATGATCGTGCTGATTCTTCTCATGCTCACGCCAACATCATCACTAATGGAAGTTCTATCAAAAGCAACACAACGGTCGAATGATTCTTCGTCAATCAAAGAATCTACAAAGTTAAAGACTTAAAGAACTCCATCGATGAATTCCAAGCGTCAAAGGCGTGTGAGCATGTTGAAGAGCGGCGTGGAACGTGGAACTGAGGCGAGACTTGATGCGAACAACAACATACTATCACTTTCACCACCAAGAACAATGATCAAAGAACAAAGTTAATGATGACGTCAAAGCATAACCGTTCAAAATAAACTATCTCTCTACACTGGGAGATTGTTTAAATCAAGGCAATTCTTCTCACAAGAAAGAAGAATGTCGAGAAGGCGTCAAAGCTACTATTACATCAACGCCTTCACCGTTTTCATCACCAACACTTGAGTGTTTGTTACTCATATGTAATAACACTTGAGGGGAGATTGTTGGAATCACTCCTAAACCTTATTCAAGTGTTAGTTACTCATATGTAATAGTTAGCTTATTATGGCCTTTATGTTTGTAATTAGCCTTAGGCTTATGTAGAAGGCCCATAAGCCTAGGCCCAGCCCAATAAGGAAAGGAAGGGAACTAGGAGTGTTGCCCTAGCTTCCCTCCTATAAATACCCTTGTAAACCTTCATTTGAAGGTTGGTTGTTCAAGTTATTCCTTTCACATATGCTCTATGCATAACCGTGTTCACTATATCGTGTGTGTGTTTGGTATCTTGTTCAATCGCCTCTCTATCTCTTATATAAGCTTGTGTGGTAAAACTAGGGACCTAACAGTCACAATGGGTAAGATAAACACATACTAACGGGCGCCCGACGATGTAGTAAAGCCTTAGGTAAATCCGAGTATCGTCCTAAGAGAGCTGTGACCTTGAAAAGAACTAAGTTGATTAGATAAAACATAAGTAATATATGGTAGACAAAACTGATGTATTAGATATGTGTGTAATTATTCTAGTTACACAGACACCAGAAATTTAGGTAAAGAGAAGGATAAACGAAGCTTAATAAAGAAAACAAATATGAAAAGAATCCCTATACTAAGATTCAATATAGTGGTTAATTATCACCAGACTTCTTTGGTCGATTCATCATGGCCTATGGTTCTTAGGTTCCTCACCAAGATGAGCAGGTCACCAGGGATCATTCGGCAACCTAATAGCAGTCATTAAGCACCATATCTACTAGATCTAGACGGTGGGAACCCGGCCGTTAGGAACTTAGATTCCCCCTAACCTCTTAAGTACCTCTACTTGATAAGTGATCCTTTGGTCGATTCGCACACAAAGAGTGGTCATACTATGGCCAATTCCTCCCATACTTCGCTATCTATTAGACTGGGTCAGTTGGTCATATCTTCCAGCCCTTTAAATACTACCAAGCTTACAACACTACTAAGGCTAGCGATCTATGAAAAGACTAGCAAATGTCTATAAAGAATTATAGAGATAAACAATAACATAAATGTAAACTTAAATTAATACCATGAATTCATAATATAAGATCTAGAAAAATATAAAAAGAATCCAAACTCGAATACAAAGGAAATCGTAACCGAGAACTTCGTTATTCATGCTCCTAAACCATGCTTCTTCTTCTTCTGTGTTTTGATCTCCCCAAACCCTAGAAGGTTTGGGAAAGGAGAGATACTCAAAACTGATGAAATCTTCGATTATTTATAGGCTTCAAAATAGTTACGGCGTAACCTATTCGGTAGTTACGCCGTAACTTTCTTCAATCTTCAGTGCTTATCCATTTGCTACGGCGTAACTTTATTCGTGTTACCGTAGTTACTAAATTCCAGATAAGTCATAGTTACTGCAGTATCTTAAGCTGAGACTACCGTAGTTTGTTACGGCGTAACCTTATCTAAGGATACTACCGTAGTCATCGAGATTCGGTATGCCAGTAACTCCGTTACAAGGTTACGTCGTAATATTTCATGAGAATGTCCAATAGTAGCTTCCTTGCTTCCGATGCGTCCTGAAATGAAATATAAAGGAATAAGGAAGTTTTTACTAATAATATATTCAAAATGAGATGATAAAGGGGGAAATTAATGCTTAGAAACTCAGGACTATTTGATGTTATCAGACCTCCTCAGACACATCAAAAGCTAGTGAAGGCATAGTCTGTGACAATGGCATAGGGTAGGTATAAGTGTTCGAAACAACCAGTTTTAATAAGCGCATCAACTTAACCCAAAACATATATCACATAATGAAAGCTTTTAAAAGTTTAGGTACCGCATTACTCAAAATATGCCTTTAAATAAAACACATAAGTTCCGTTCCATCACAAAATCACATGTCAAATCAATCGAGTTAAAACTCCAAAATCATAATATACCGTTTACTCAAATCAAATTCCGTAATATCTCGATAATCACATCTGACTTTCCAAAACCAATAATCATATCTCATTTCCAAAATTCCATAATCAGTTCACAATATCCCTTAACATATCATCTCATAATTCAATTCGCAGTTCATACCATAATTAAATAAGAAGCTTCGGCTTGGCAAGCGGCGTCGGCCTGTCGAGGATCAATTTTTCTTAAAAGTGGTTATAGTTTAAGGTTTATAAAATACCTAATTCTCTATAACCTTGAGCTCTGATACCAATCTGTAACACCCCCAAATCTCTGTGACAAATGGAAGACTTAATCAAGTTTTGCGTACTTTTTGGATTGGTATCGGACACAAGTATAGCCAAAAGATAGTCATTTAACATTTAAAACCAATCCCAAATTCAAGTATTCAAAACATTTAATCCAAAATATAAATATTAGGCCCAAGACATGATTTATTAAGATAGGTCCCCATAGTTTATCAGAGTCGGAAAATGATCCTTGAACCCCGCTTTCCTGCCAAGCTTCCACTGATCAAGTAATCCAAAAATCTCTCAAATACCTGAGAAATCATGCTAAAAGGTCAGCTTACGCTGGTGAGTTCATAGGTTTAAGTTCAACAAAATCATAGTGGACCTGTAAGAGTTGATTTGCTATGCAAGACCTAAGATAGATAAATACCGTTCACACATGATCCTACCCGGATCTCCAATCAAATCCCGCATCCAGGGATTACTCGGGCCCCTGCGACTCTAGTCCAACACTGTTGTGGCAAAATCTAAAACAATTGCCAACCCCGAACTAGGTCGATGTAGAAGTCTATTCTTAGCTAGGCACGGTTAAACCTAGACTAAGGCAACAACTACCGCACATCTATCTATACAGTTAAGCACATAAGCAAATCTAAATAGTTTTCACGGTCCAAAAACAGTAGCATGATTCTCACCCCAAAATAGTTCAAAACGTAGTCAAAACCTAGATATAAGTGGGGCTATGAAACTCACCTCAAGCAATCAATGAACAAATAAACACTAGCAGGAGATAACGGTATCACGGCACAGCAACTATCGACTCGGCACAACCTATTAATGTAGACCAAACTTAATATATATATTCCTCGAAATCAACGTTATCTACCCCGATGTATTTCATTTCGTTATTTCCAAAATGGCTCGTTTCACCATTTAATCCTAGTGTTTGGTATTCTCATGTGGGTGTATCGACTCAATATGATGCCATGAATGCACTCAAACAACCAATATGTTATGCTCCACAACACAATTTGCAACTCCTCTCAACCCAATATGTGACTCAATTCAACACAATATGTGACTCAATGCGACACAATGAGACGTCTAAGCGATAAGCTCCATAGTCCAATAAGTTTCAGAATAAACAGTCGACCTTATCGAATTCGTCAACTCGATAAACTTAATTATTCATTCGTATTGCTTATTATTCCATAAACCGGTCGCATCCTAACGAGTCATAAGGATAAGTCATCCATTAATAATGTTACCCAACGTACCTAGTGGGCTCTTATTAGATTCGTCAACCTAATGAGTCCTCTACCCACGTGGATCAACACTATTAATGCTAGGCTATCCGTAACCCATGCACACAACGTAAGCAATTAAATACTTAAACCAATATTAAATGTCCACAATTGACATTTATTGATAAACGTGTACTCGAAACATTAATTACTTATTTATTGCAAAACATTTCCAATTTAGTCGTTAGTTTCCGTTTAAAAATAGTAAATAACAAGATAAGACTTGTTATCGATATTTTTGGTACAAAAGCCCATTTATTATTCTCATTTCATAGTTTATTAGCATTTTCATATATATATATATATATATATATATATATATATATATATATATATATATATATATATATATATATATATATATATATATATGATTAATATGGAATTTGACGATATATATATATATATATATATATATATATATATATATATATATATATATCGTCAAATTCCATTATTAATCTCATATCGTTATTCGTTTCGAGTCCACAAGCACGAGCCATAACTGCGCTTTTAATCAATCAACAGTCCAAATTATACTAAAGTCCATGTTACGGATTTGTCGGAGTCAACTATTGACTAAAAAGTCAAAGTAACGCCGACGTAGCTCAAAGTCAACAATATATATATCAAGTCCAAATTAAATGCATAATATCGTAATTCAATCCTAAATCAACTCAAAACAATCTCGCCAACAATTCAATCAATCAAATATACTTAAACCAATGTTATGACCCTAATGGTCATGACATCGGCCGGTCAAGACCACGTGAACCAAACAAGCTCTAGAAGCATTTCGGCTCCACGCGTCTCATCCAAACCTCAACAATACCAATCAACAAGCTACCAACGGACCGACTGGACCCATGACCCAAGCGGGTCACGTACACCAACCCATGGGTCACGTACGTGACCATGGTGGTTCGTACATCCCATGATTCATCACCCATACAACCAAATCACTTCCATAACATCCCAATCCAATCATTCAAGCTCCAAACACTATCCAAACACAAAACCCATCAACTATTCTTAATCAAAAACATGCAACTAAACCCTAAATGCACAAACCCATCAAATTAATACACCACACACTTACCAAACACTAATTTCTTGTTCATTTAGTCACTAATTAGCTTTAATTTCATGTTCCACTCAAAAGCCCCAAAAATTAAAATTAGGTCGAAACCCTAATTTGCAATTCGTGGGTTTTTATTGCCCAATCAAGCTCAAAACATGTTCCATTTACCTTATCTAATCACCAATTGCAAAAGCCCTTTGAAAACCTAAAAGTACGAATCTTGATTCAAAGATTTGAAGGTGTTATTGAAGTCCAAATGGAGCTTGTTATATATGGTTGGAAAGAGGAGAAAGAGAGCTTCAATATGGTGGTGAAGGTGAATGCTCACTCGCCGGTATCCGGCCGTGGTGGCCGGAATAGTGGCCGGATATTACAAAGGGGCGGCTAGGGTTTGCTTTAGAGAGAGAGAGAGTAGAGAGAGAAATGATTAGTGTGTGTTTTCTAGAGAGAGAAGTGAAAGTATCAAATGAGGGGTTGGGTGGGGTATTTATACTAGGCCACTAGGGACCTCAAAATAATTAATTTGGGAGGAGGGGGCGCCGGCTTCAAGAGAAAAGGGGAGGGGTCGGGTTGTAATTTTTCGTAACTATCCCGTTTACCCATTCCCGAGCTCACATATTGTCCCCCGAGTGTCCCACAACATCTATTCAACTTTCCAACATCGTTATTTACGTTTTTCCACGAGTTTTGACTATTTATTTGTCAATTTTCGAGTTACAGTCTAAAAGTTACAATAATTCTTGTTTTAGGCTTTTCTTGTGCCGAATCGAATAGTGCCTACCAAATAGAGTTAAAATGCATACGATAACTCATTTAATACTGAAATAAATCATAAAAACCAATAGACGATATAATCAAGTCATGGTTTATAAAAATAGTGATAAAGGCAAAAGCTCGGTTTAGTTTAACATAATGCGGTTACCTAAAATAAACTCCCTAAATTTGCCAGTTGTCACAAAGTGATTATCATATTTGAAAGTTTTTTGTTTTTTTTTTTAATTTAGTTGGTTT
>OU343216.1:115556044-115574661 GCA_910596185.1 Chrysanthemum makinoi | reverse complement strand
GTTTTTGTTTATATTGGTGTTTATTTTATCAGAATAATTGTTTGTTTATATCTGTAAAATTGATTTGGTTATGAGTTAGATGATGTGTTCCACGTTTATGTGTTTTATGTGTTCCAAATCTTACATTCTGTATACACATGTTTACATAATGCATACATGTTTATAACCTTTTGTCATGGAATAACACAGATAAGATTAAGAAAAGAATTGAGACAAGCACAATTAGAGATCCTTCTACAGGTAGTTAGTCTTAATGTACTATAGTGTAGATATTTTTGTTGTAGTTAAAATTGAATTGAAAACCTAATACAATTTTGGTACCTGTTTTGAACAATTGTGGCACCATTAGGTGATAACAGTGTTATCGATATGTCGTTATTTGAAAGTGACACACCCGGGAAAAGATCTGGAACCCATGTGCAGACTGTTTCAATGGCATCAAAGGGTAAAGCTGATTTGAGTTATTATATTGTGCAGTGTTTATTAAATTTGATAATATACGTATTTTATTTAGAGTTATTTGTTGTAGTTAAACCTACGTTAACCAAAATTTTTGGGAAGCAAGTATCTTCTTTAAAGTCTCAGGCAGCTTATGATAGCTCTCAAAGTGACACACCTGCTAATAAGTCTATATCTAACATTGTTGATTGTGGAAGATCAGTAAAAGGTACAACAGTTTTTTAAATTGAAACATATATTATATTCTGAATGATTTGTTACTTATATATTGTATATATTTATCAGTTGGTAAAAAAGGCTCAGTTGATTACAATACTGTTGACTGTAAAAGGATGGAATACATCGGGAACCCAAAAAGATCCTAGAAGTGCAGCTTATTTGAAGTCAAGAAATTCCAACTTTTGTTATCAAGAAGACTATTCAGGGACACCTAAGTCCGGGTTTAAGAATAGTGTGTCGCGGACAACAAACAAAAGAAGCTTATTCTGTACATACTACGTCGTTTGAAAATTCGTCTGATGGTTTGTGTTTTAATGATTTATGAATATAAGTTATTTTGTAAATGCATTTGATAAATAACAATAATTTGTAACAGGTAAATGTCATTCTAAAAAAGGTAATGTAATGCATACTTCCTCCAATGGAAGTGCTTCATCAGGTATATTCTTATATTTTAGTTTAATTTACATTGATGTTGAAATGTGTTTGCTAGATTTATAAGGTGTAAAAATATCCAGATGAAAGAGTGAAGGAACGAATCATAACTCCAATAAGAAACGTTAATCCTATGGCTACCAACATGGCAATCAAAGGAAGATGTATTTCTATTTGGCATTCTCACAAACTAAATGAAGAACATGATCCATATAGTTTGGATTGTGTTTTCCAAGATCAAGAGGTAAGTATTATTTTTTTGATTTATTTTTTATTTTATGAAATTAATATAAATTACCACTAATTTTTAACAATGTATATCCAGGACAACCGAATTCAGATTTACATCAAAAAAGAATTCATGTTTAAATTTGAGCCTTTCCTTCAAGAAGGTCAATCCTACATAATATCTAACTTTGGTGTGGCAGAAAATGGTGGAAGGTTACCATTGTTACCAAACAGATGGAAAATATCTTTTTTCAAAGGGACTAATGTTACGCGTGTTGAACAAATAAATGATAATGTCATTGGATTTATATATAAGCCATTTTCCCGTATATTAGACCCAGTGAATGAGTACCATGATCATGATTGTGTTGGTATGGATTTCATTGACACCTACTTATAATATTAATTCCTATTTAATATTGTAAATACAAAAACATTAACCTATGTTATTCAACAGATGTGGTTGGAACAGTTGTTGCTATTGGGAAAATCGTAGGTGTGAACAACCATGGTGGTCCAAAAATCCGCAGAACAATTGTTATTGAAGATGTTGAGTAAATAAAAACTTTAATATGGTAGTTATATTGTATACAATTTTACAATGTAAATGTATTTATTTATATCATACTATACAGATCCTACAGGCTTGAGTGCACTTTTTGGGATAATTGGGCGTTAATGTGGAACGACTATGAAAACAAGCTAGAAGAAGTTGGCCATTTAGACATCCTTTTGATGCTTGGGAAGGTCAAGTATTGGGACAGTAAGTTTTTAGCCATATATTTTTTAATAATTTGGAAGACACTAAAATAGGATGCGTTTTGTTAATATAAATTGTTTTTCTTTTTTTTTTTTCTTTTTTTTTTCTTTTTTTTTTGTGTGTGTTGTTTGTACAAAATCAGATAAACCAGCTGTGCATAATGCGTTATTTGGAAGCAGGATTTTCATTAACAGGAAGATTCCACCGTTATTGTTATTTCGGAAAAGGTTTTTATAATAATTATACTATATTTGTTGTTTAATTAATACGTATTTTACTTTAAGCCTGTATGTAACATAATTTTAAAACATACAAGATACGAATCGTAAGAAGGATATAATGCAAATGAATTCAAGATCCAGTTGCACAATCAAGAAAAAGCTGTTGTTACACCTGCAGAATTTATGCATGGTTGTGTAAAGAGGTTTGTTGGTATGATCCAAAGCATTGAACCGGTAAGAAGAGAGTGCTTTGTTGCATTTATTTAATTATGAAAAAGCATAATACATCTGTCATAATATACTATTTGAATATGATAAATAAAAAACTATGCAAAATGCAGGATACATGTTGTGTTGTTTATGCTACTGTGCATAGCATCCAATATGAAAATGGTTGGACTTATACAGCGTGTAAAGCATGTAACACAAGAGTAACAACATTTTCTTCAAAAGGTGGAATGAATGGTCGAAACAAGAAGTAAGTGTGGTTCTGTAAGAAACACGGTGAAACATATGCTGTTGCATCGAGGTATTAAAAACATTGTGTTTTAATTATTATTTAAATATATAAAATTATGATTAATTATTGAAATACTAAAACTTTATTATTTGTTGGTCTAAGGTTCAAGATCATTGATCGTATTGTTGATGAAAGTGGAACCGCACAGGTGGTTATTTTTTATAACAATGTACACAAGATGACTAATTTGTCAGCGTGGAAAATTATAGAGAAACAAGGCATGAACCCTGAAGAATACTTCCCAGATGATCTAAACCAGATTATTGGGAAACAATATCTATTTAAAATTAAGTATTCTGAATTTAACCACAGCAACAACAGCCACATCTATCGAACTGAAAAGGTGACTGATGATGTTGACACAATCATGTATTTCAAAAATGGTTTACTAGATGAAGAGGTATTTATATTAGCATTTTAAATTACTTTATGATTGTCCATTTTTTTATTATAATCTTATATTGTATACAATAGTTATTAAATTAAAATTGAATTTGTAACACATGCAGGATGTAGAAGATGAGGAATACAATATGGAAGATTTTTCAGACAATGCCGATGATGTGTTATACAATAATGAAGGTGGTTTAGATGATAATGTAGATGAGTTTGGCAATGGTGAAGATGATTCTGAAAATGAGGAAGATGATTTTGAAAAAGAAGATGATGTTTTGAATTCCGATAATGTCTCAGATGATAATGAATATGATATAGATGAATCAGATATTGGCGAAGAAGATTTAGATACTCCTCATGTTGATTTTGAAGATGGTACATATGATTTAAGTGAGTTAGAAGACGTGGGAAAGAATGCAGAAAATCAGTTTAAAGTTGCTGAGAATATAAATACAAAACCATCAAATGATATGGAGGAGGTATTATACATTTTATTAATAAATGCAGTTTACAATTGTTTATTTTTTAAAAATAAGTTAAATTAACTTTGTAACTGTTGTACATTGCAGAATGCTGAAGTACACTGTCCTAAATCTGCAAGTAATGGAAGTGGTGTTGGAGGTGAAAAAACTGTTGATAGTATTAATGATCCAGTTGGTGTTTTGAAAAAAAGAAATCGTGGAATAGAAGAGTTAGCAGAGAATGATTGTGTCGATGAGGAAGATGTCCAACCAAATAAGAAGATGCAAACAAATGATAAAGAAAACAATGATGCATAGAACATGCCTTTGCATCTTCTTTTACCTATCTATTTAATTTTTTTTTGATAAACAATCAATTTTTTTAGTTTATGATTTTGGCAAACATATTATTATTTAGGTTATTATAGGATCAATTTTAATTTGGTATTAAGTTTAAACATTTGCGTTTGTTTACATTTATTATTGGACAAGTATTACGTTACATTTTTTAAATGTTTATAGTTCTTATGAATTTTTAATATATATGCAACCATGCAATTATTAGTTTGAATATGTTATGAAACACAGGGAATCCATTTACATTTAATAAACAAATAAGCTGCATAATACGAGGCAATTGTTTAATAATCAAACACATTCATTAAAACATATATCAGCTTACATAGAATATTTTACAACCGAACCATAGTCTTTGTTAACAATACATATGACCAAGGTAATACCTTAAACAGTTGCTTCAATGTTCCAAATTACAAAAGAGTAAAACAATCCATTGTGCACAAAAGATAACCAAAGTATTCCACAAAATCATTTTCTAACATACATGAAACACAGGGAATACACCTGTGTTAGGACCATTGAACTCCTCCAGATTCAACATGTACTTCAACCTTAGCATTTTGTCCTTCTTGAAGATAACCAAAGTATTCCACAAAATCATTTTCTAACATACATGAAACACAGGGAATACACCTGTGTCAGGACCATTGAACTCCTCCAGATTCAACATGTACTTCAACCTTAGCATTTTGTCCTTCTTGAATTTGCAAAATTGAGCAAATTTCTTCCATTCCCCATGAATGTTTACATGGTGTGTTCGATCGGGATTTTCTAAGTGAAGTACCATTTTTATACGCATCTCATATACTATGTATTTGTGTCTTATGAAACACTTTTTATAAGTATGCATTGGATGTTTGTCAAGGAAATCAGCTGGTATGCACTGCAATTAAGTGTAATAATTAGAATAATATGTTATTAAGCGCCACATCATAACCATAAAAAAAATCAGGTATAATTACAAGATAAATATAGTTAATAATTCATATAGTAAGTTTTGCACACATATTAAAAGAAACCAAAGTAAATACTACATAATTAATATTGCACATAAGTTCATTTAACATACCTAATGATAATTACCAAACATATGTCTTAATTACAAAACACAAAATACCAAATAAAGTAGTTTGTTTTAAACATATTTAACCATAAGGAGCAACATTTAAACAGGTAGATGTTAATTTTTAGCAAATATGGAATATTGGGAATTGTGTGTTCTGGCCATCTTCAACATCCAAATCTTCACCATTGGATATATACTTGAAGCGAATAATCTTGGTGTAAGGAAATCCACATCTTGCGGCAAGTTGCTTCCACTTCCCGTGCACATTGACATGATTGTTTCTTTCAGGATTTTCATTGTGAGGTTCCATGCGCACTTTCATCTCCTGACTATATTCTCAGTGTAAAATAAGGGCTCGATCATACATATGCATTGGATGAGTACTAAGGAATTTAGCTGGAATTGCCTATAAATTTACATATTGTAATTAGTAATAAGCAACTGTTTTCACTCTTAAAAATTGTATAACCAAAGAATTAAACAAACTTTACCAATCTGTTGTAGCATTGAATGGCTGCATATGCTTTGTAGAAGGACCTATCATACTCTCCAAAATGGTCCATGTGAGATGGCCAATAGCAGATATGGTTCATCCGATCATCTTCTACACATCAAAAGTATGTATTGTATATGTTAAGAATGTTATTAATTAAACAGATGTAATTAGTTAATAAAAACATAAAATACATACTCTCTTCATGCCACTCCAGCTGAAGTTGCTGCCTCCTTAATGTAGGTGCTCCTTTGTATAGTATCTGGGTAATCATGGTACCATCAGCATTAAAAGCATTGACCCACAGTTGATTTCCCCTGTTCTTGGTTATGACACACAGGTCCAAGCCTTCCCTATATCGTCGACCATTGTGTTCCATGATTCACCCAACAACCGATAAAAAACGTTCTAGTATTTAACAAAACTGCTTCACGCCTAACATGACATGGGTAATTTTCACCATTTGCTATGATAGTAACGACATCGAGTTCCTCTAGCCCTAGAAGAACCTCAGCTGGAATTATCTGTAGCAATGTATACCATAATAATAATTTTCAAATTGTAAATATATTGTATAGTATCAACTTCTGTAAGTTTTTTTAAAAAAACATTAAATAAACTGTTTCAGTATTCAATACCTGTGGCAAACGAGGATTTGGAAGAACATAAGTTTTAAACCTTGAAAAAGTAGACATGTGGCCATCATAACCAGCCACTTCTTTACCATTACGTAAATATCCAGTCACATAAAAGGAATCCTCTCCTTCTTCAATGAAATGCAACAAGTGAACATCTAAAGATAAGTTGCGGTTGTAAAATTCAGTCCATTTTGGACCAGTCAAATACCATTATCCATCACGAGGCCTAACCAACTCGACCTTGAAACGGTATCCATCAGGTGAAATGATGTATATGTCAATATTCCCATGGTACGCTTCCAAATTGTAAACTTCAGGTAACATCTAAAACCTAAATAAATAAAAACAAATTAAAACTGTTTATTAATAAAACACCAAATTTTATGTTTCAGATTTGTGGAATGAAGTTTATAAGTACCGAAACTCAAAAATGCTCTCTTCATCTTGCTGAATCACAAACTCGATACACATACTTCCCTACACAAACAAGTATATTTTCTAAAACATTTTTATAAAATACAAAAGGAATAACAGAGCATTTACATATATAAAAAGGTATTATACTTCTGTTAACATATGACTTAACAACAACACATTTAACCTTTGATCAAAGTGTATCTAAAAACGATACTTAATATATAAGATCATATTTATTCCAATTGTAACATAACATCATTTGTTAATTGATATAAAAGCGAGCATATACATAAGAGTATATTCTAAAAATTGTCATAAGCATAAGATGTAGTAAACAAATTATTATATACAAACGTATTATACTTCTGTAAACATATCAGTAAACAACAATACATGTAACCTTTGATTAAAGTGTATCTAAAAATGATACAAACTATATGACATCAGATTTATTGATATTGTAACATACAATCTGTTGTTCATTAATGTAGCAACCTTAATACATAGAAAGTATATACGTTAAACCAAGTTCGATATCATTAGGGAATTACGATCATTTACATAACAAAATTACTGAATACAAAGTACAAAATAAAAATCATATTTTGTGTCATATAATTCTTACCAACACCTACAAAGGCAAACTTTGATCAAAGTGGATCATTTACATAACAACGTTAATAAGTACAAAGTACCAAATTTAAATCATATATTGTGTCGTATAATGTTTATAAAAACCAACACATGCAACCTTTGATCAAATTTATTTCAAACCATACTTCCAATCAAAAGTAAATGATATTTGGTTTAGGCATATTCTAACATAATATCCAAGGTTGCAAAAATCGTGAATCGGTAGTGAGGCGGTCGACCCCCTGTAGCTTGTAATCGGTCTAGGTGGGATTAATCGGTGATTAATCAGATTGACATTTTTGGCAAGTGATGACGTACCCTCCGATCAGGTCGAAGGACCCCCCTTCGGCCTCAGTCGAACTTGCATTACGAAGACCCAAGTCTTTCTTCATAAGTCATTGGTGGCGTAAAACCATTCATCATTGACATGGTTACCATTGGGAATTCGCCAGCCAAAGGCCTATGCCCTTCGGTGTCTTCTCTTGAAGACGCCAAGACAAAGGAGAACCTTGACTTGGTCTTCCCCACGTTCCCACTATTTCCTTAGCTTCCCCGCCAAGTCTGAGATAGTGGGGATGAAGCCCTAGCGGTTACCACAAATCAAGGGACGCCCCCCATGATCTCCTAAACGTGTGCTAACACTCTCCAAGCTATTTTCTTCACCTATAAATAGGTTGGACGAGTCATTTCAAGGGTATGTTCACTCAACACAGTATTTCACATACTCCATATTATTTACAACACATATCACATACTTACTCTCATGCCGGAGGTGGTTCGCAGGGCCCAACCCTGCAATCACTTAAGTGTTCTACTATTTCTTATTGCAGATTGGCTACAAGTTTGGCGCAAGCATATCACCCCTCATAACCTTCGATCACCATCGAAGGCTTGGTCGTACAAATTATTGTACAATCAGTGGTGCCATTCGTGGGACCCGCTACTGGTCTCTCGTTATTCCAAACTTACACCCAATCAATCATCTCACTAGTTTTACAGCATGAATCAAGGAAGAGGATACACCCCTCCGGTTTCTCGACCTTGACACCATCCCATCAATGATCCTAACAACCTTTCCAATATAACGCATCCACCTTTACCACACGATCTTACCCGAAATAACTCCCAACAAACCATGCTTCACGCTAACCCCGAACGGTAATCGGTCCAGCGCTGTCGGCTAACATCGAAGCATTAGAATCTTTGAGGCTCGAAGAAGCTTCGGAATGTGGAGATGCGTAGGGAGTTAGAATACTGCGATGAGTATGAAAAAGAGTTGGAAATGGAGGCTAGGCCCTTGGCTCCTGAGGCTACACGCTCAGTGCTAAGGATAGGTCTCCGAAAATCGGCGTCGAAAGTGGAAGGTCGGTTGGTTTTGAAGATGTTCCGGAGAGAGCTCCGACAAAAAGGGAAGGAACGATAGAAGGTTCCAATGGAAGGAGTCACCGAGGGATACTACAGGAGGTTAATTTGCCACCAATTTTGGCAGCCCATCTGGGAAGAACTGAGGCAGGGGTTCCGTTGCAGCCTTCTCACGCATCCGGCGTTGAAGGCAATCCATCTCAAATGAATGGAGGAGGAAATCTTCCTCCTCATGGTATGTACCCTCATTTTCAGGCTCAATCTTACCCTTGGGGTCTATCCCACCTAATGGGCAGGCTAGCAGCCCAGTTTTACTCAACCATACGGAAGCATGCCCTACGCGCCTATGGTATATCCTTCGTACTTCGTGGAAGTCACCCACATTATATACCTACTGCTTACCCTCAATATGTTAACCAAAACCCTGTTGGAATACCTCCAAATCATAACCCGTACAATGCTGTCCCTACCTACATGCCACCTTATAACTGCCTTTATTCGGAGCCCATAGGCTCCATAACACCCTTCGTAAGATGGATAGAAGACTACCCTTTGCTTGATGGGTTGAAAATGCCCGCACATATTGGTACTTATGATGGGAAGGGGGACCCGGATAACTTCTTACACCTGTTCGAAGGGCTATGAATGCATTGGGTTATGCCCGTTGTTTTGCCACATGTTTACATATACCCTCCGAGACTCGCTCGTATATGGTGGAATGGGCAAAAACCGTAGCATTGTGAATTTAGATGATCTCAGGCCAAATTCAGATCACATTTCACCAAAGAAAAAGTTTACAACGCACCTAACAGTGCACAACATCAAACGAAGGAGAACGAGCACCGGGCTTTCATTACCAGATACACTGATGACACCTTACAGATAATGGGCTTGCACGAAGACCAACGCATCTCTGTGTTTCGTCCACGCCTACTAAAAGAAGTTTGGTTGAATTCTCTCCATCGACCTTCTTGCAACCTATAAGGGTTTGGTGGAGAAGGCTTACACCTGGATCAAAGCCAAAGAAGTGTCTACCAACGGGCCCGGTCAAAAATAAAGAAAATCACAAAGAAAGCCCGAAGCATCCTTCGTGGGAAGGGTCAAAGAACAGACACAGGAAGGGATAGGTTTACACCGCACTACATAAAAACATGCAATCTTGGCTAATTGTCCGAGGGAGATACTTGCTACAGAAAAGGCTGCGAAGACCTTTGACCCTCCTCCCCGCTTGGCAAACAGAGGAAGGCCCAGAGATACTTCCAAATACTGCTATTTCCATGACGATTACGGACACGACACCAACAATTGTAGAGAGCTCAAGAAACAGATAGAAGAGGCCGTGAAGTCCGGCCAATTGGGACATTTGGTGAAAGGTATAAAGAAAGGTAAAGAAAAGGCCTTCGACACGCAGTTGGGGAAAGACACCACACCTGCCAAAGCACCTATCCTCATGGTGTATAAGGATTAATCTGGTTTAAAGAGGGAAAGCGGAGGAAGCACTATGGAGTAGGAGATGTAACTTTTCCTTCAATCACGGGAAAGTTCTTTCAAATGACCCCGGTCAAGGTCTTGATCTCCAACGAGAAGTAAACAGGCCTACCTAGACTGTGGTAGCTCCTATGAAGTGATCTACGAACGCTGTTTTCTAAAGCTCAAGCCTTCGATAAGGTCGAAGAGAGTAGATTCGAAGGTACCCTTGGTAGGGTTCTCAGGGGAGCACTCATGGCCCTTGGGAGAAGTCCCTCTAGAGATTAGGATTGGAGAAGGAAGGCTAAAAGAAGAAAACCTCGGTTTTCACGATCGTAAGGTCTTAATCTCCCTATAACCTATTGATAGGGAGAACGGCAATGCAGAAGATGGGCATCGTTGTCTTCACCATACATGCCGCGGTCAAATTCCAAACACCTTTCGGTATTGGAACAATTTTCTCCAACTACAACGTGAAGAAGCCTACGGAAGTAGGCAAAAGGGTCAAACAAGTTTCGGAAGAGCCTCCGAAAGATGTTCTCAGCTGCACTGATGCTGAAGAACGCATTGTAGTAAACGACCTCTATCCTGATCAAACGGTGGTAATCGAAGCAGCCCCTCGCCCTTTTAAAGCGCGTAATTGGAAAAGGTACTAAGGCCAATGCGTGATGTCTTCGTGACCGGACCTACTCGACATGACGGTTCCTTAACTCTCGCCATAGACGGAAGCCCTTTGGCACTAAACACAAGCTTAATACGAGTTCAAACATATTGAACCTATCAAGCAAAAGCCGCCAAAGCCCGGCCTCCGAAAGAAAAATGCCGCGAAAGATGCAAAGAAGTAGATGAGTCTCAGAGCAGCATACCACCTGAGGTGAAGTATCAAACTTGGTTAGCCAATCCGTGATGGTCAAAAGCATGACTAGGGTGGCTTAATGTGTGCGGACTTCACTGATATTAATAAAGCCCGTCCCAAGGACCGCTATCCTCCTGTAAATTGATTGAAAGTAGAACTTTGTCGGGTTTCGCCGAAGCGTCGACGCTTATAGGTTACCATCGATACAAATGGCTGAATAGGACAAAGAGAAGACAACCTTTAATGGAAAGGCGCTTGTTACAAAAGATGCCTTTGGTTTGAAAATGCAGTGCCACCTACCAACGCTAGTGGACAAAGCCTTCCACAAGCAGATAGGTAGAATCTAGAGGCGACGTAGACTATATGGTTATCAAGAGTAGAACGGAGGAGGACATGCTCCACATCAAGGAAACCTTCACTAGCTCTATCAACATGAAGTTAAACCCAAGAAATGTTCCTTCGGGCGTAAGAAGGACAATTTTGGGACATCCGATCACCAAGCAAGGTATTAAGGCCAATCCTTCCGTTGTTAAGGTCATCACGGATTTGCCCTCCTAAGTCCCTAAAGGAAGTGAAAAGTCCGAACGGAAAGCTAGCGCCTCAAAGTGTTCAGATAAGGGTCCAGACAGATCTTTGCCATTCTTCAAGACACTCAAAGGATGCATGGATAAAAAGATTTTTCAGTGGAGTACGGATGTAGAAGCTGCCTTCCAAAAGCTCAAGGATTTCATGGCTATTCTACCTACACTTACTGCCCTAATCAAAGCGCAAGTGTTGTTTATGTATATCACCTCCTCGAAAGCATCGTCTGTTATTGGCGAAGCGGAGAAAAGCAAATCCCTATCTAGTCTGTTAGCGTGGTTCTACAGGAGTCGAGCTAAATTATCCAAAGATTAGAGAAGCTAATTTTGGCTTTGGTCCATGCCGCGAGACGCCTTCGAAGGTACTTCCAAGCTCACCCCATAACCGCATTTTACCGACAAACCCATTAAGCGATACTCAAGCCGGAGAAACTGAAGGATAGCAAGTGGGCTATCGAGTTAGGAGAACACAAAATTGAATACAAAGGTAGAAACTTGGTCAAAGGGCAAATATTGGCGATCTTTTAGCGTAAAACACCTCCAACCAAAGCAGACATAAAAATTGCCGAAGAAGCCCGAAAAGCGGCCGGAAGTGGAAACTTTATATCGACGGAGCCTCCACCCGACGCCCCGGGCGCAGGTCTCATGCTTTGTGACCCAGGGAAAGGAGCACTCCACGACCGCTTTGAATCGATGCTACTAACAATGAAGGCAGTACTAAGCCTGCTACAGTGCCCGATTGGCTAAGGACATGGAGGTAGAAGACTTGGCCATTTTCGCTGACTCACAACCGGGGCCAATCGTGATAAAGGGCTCCGAGGCGAGACAACCTGGATCAAGCAATACCGATAAGGCCAAGGAAAAGCTCAAGGGTTTACATCCTACAACATAGAGCATGTTCGAGAAATCAAAACAAGAAGGCGGACGACTTAGCAACCGCATCAATGGTATTTGCTCATTTAACTAAAGAAGTTCTTGGTCGGCGTTGGCGATAGGTCCATCGTCCGAAAAGGAGGTGTCTGATGTAATACAGAGGAAAACTCAAATTGATGACCCAAGAGAATATCTAATAAGTGGTATACCACGGAGGATCGTAAATTAGCTCGAAGGTCCGCATCAAAGCACCACGCATGCAAAATCATGGAGAACTATCTATACCGAAGATCCTTTTTGTCCCCTTGGCTTCGCTGTAGGACCCAGGCAAGCCGCCAACATCATTCAAGCGCATGAAGGATCATGCGCGACTTCACGCAGACCCCGCCCGTTGTTTCTAAAATCATGAGGATCGGATATTACCGCCTCGATGCGACACGTGGACGCCGTCAAACCATTCAAGCAAGCCCGCCGTTCACTCCGGGTTCCAAGGCTACCAAACAAGATATGACCTATGTGACGCCCGCATGGCCCTTCACCAATGGGGATAGACATCGTAGGCCTCTCGCCAATTACTCCAGAGGATTAAAGTTCTGGTAATAGCCATCACTTCACTAAATGGGTGGAAGCGAAGCCTTTGCATCCATCACGTAAGGCACATGGAAAAGTTTGTGTGGGAACATATTATCCGTTGGCTCGAGTACCCCACATCATTATTTCGCATAATGGGAAGCGTCACAAGGGTATTCCCGTTTTTCAGAGGCCCTAATATCAAACAATCCTTCACTTCTGTCTACCATCCTCAAGGTAACGGACAAGTGGAAGTTACAAACAGGGATATCATCCAAGGAATAGAACGGGTGGGATACAATACCGATTGGGTAGATGAACTACCCAAGTACTTTGGGCTCACGTAACACATACAAAGTCAAGTCATGGGAGACTTTAGCATTGCACGGAAGTTGTCATCCCTTCTGAAGTAAGTGTCAAACAGAAAGGGTCATGAACTTCACAGCCAGACAACGAAGAAAGACCCGTGAGCAACCCAGACCTACCAAGAAGAACGAAGGGAAATAGCCTCAATAAGGGAGGCTATCCATAAGCAAAAAATTGAAAGATACTACAACATTCGGTTCGACTTCACCTTCAAACCGGGAATACATCCTCCCACTCAACAAATAAGCAAGTAAAGCCGAAGTATTGTGGTAAACTAGGACCTACATGGGAAGGGCCCCACGCTATTAAGGAAGCATATGGCAATGGAACCTACAAGCCGAAACCTTGGATGGAGACGCTATTGATAGAACTGAATGGCACTACCCTTCCGTAAGTTCTACATATGAAACTTACAACGCCTAAGGACATTTTTAATTTGCTTTCAATCAATGTATTTGCATTCTTCTCACTTGGAGAAAGAAGCATTAATGGTAGGCGTCTAGTATTCATTTCTTAAAATGATGTAATCCTCCCTACCCACTTAATGATATAACGGATTTCACAAATCTCTTGTTTTGTTCAATACAACAAAGATTTGTCCACCAAGTCACTTTATAAGTTTCAATGTCGAAGGGATGTACAAAGACTAACGACATGTCTTGCTCATATGCATAACATCCACCTCAACTTCACATTAACTTTCCTATATAGCCTTAAGGTATTTTAAGCCTCACGCCTAAAGGACTAAGATGATGGGTCGCAACCCTCCTCACACAGTCAAATTATACGATTGCATATTCTTGGTGAAGTAACTATCACAATGAGGCTATGCATCTAGCATACTAGTTGAAAAAATTTCAAGTAAAATAAAAAGAGAAGAATCACACATGGCAAAATACAAGCCCTAGTGGCTTTAATGTAGATTAATGACTAGTTTAACTAGTCTAAACAGTCCGTAGCCTTAACGATCCAACCAAGCAAACCATTGTCTTAGGTCAGCCTATCACACACACACACCAACCTTAATTGTTTCATCGCACAAAGCCCTGAAAGGAACACGTACAAATTGTTTTATAACAGGTACATACTACCCGGGATCAAATTACAACCACATGGTTGCCTTCATCAAACCTTGAATGATGGGATCACCAACTCCTGGGATGGAGCCTTTGGGATCGGAGTCTTCAAGGAGAGGAGGCCGACTTTCTTGCTTAGCCACAGGTCCTCCACAGAGTCATTGGTCCCTCACACACTTTGGCAAGGAAAGGGAACTCCAAAGCAGATAATTCATTACCCATCATCATACTTTTCATGAGTTGCCCTATAGTATGGAACTTTTTCCAACTTCACGGTTCCTTTGTCGCGACCTATATCCTCCAGTGGTACACTTGCCATGATGATATATGGCGATTTACACAGTTCCCAATTGCATTCCCTACATCATCACTATGGTAAAGTTCCATGGCAATGTAGGGGATAACCTTGGTTATCAGATCCACCCTATCCTTCAAAGATCTTCGCAAGGTTTAGCCCATCTACGCTTTCCCCCAGCTTGATCTCTTGTCCAACAGCTCTCCTTCAAGGCCCCACACTTTGATGAAAGAATAGATATCCGCTTCTTATAGCCTACGCACCTTTGAACCTTCGATAGTTAGTCTCACGTGATTCAAATTTCTCGCCGGCCGCTACTTGACCTTGAGCTTTCATTATCACCGAGATCTTGCACCCGGGGTTCTTGTCAAAATCCTCCAAGGCATCTTCACACTTTTCTCCAGTCTCCAGATACTTCGATCCCTAGCCTTTCCTTCAAAGATAACATCCATTTCTTCTCGAGCTTGGTGACGGAGCAGCCCATTGTCCTAGCATTGAGTTGGTTGTCTAGCATGCATCTGTTTGACATAACTTTTGTCAAGGTCGAGAGTTTTTATGGACATGTTATCCATCACCCCCTTCCAGCTGGGTGGGATTACATGGTCCACGAGTTGATGACAAGCTAAGGGAGAGGGAAGTTCTTTCGACGTGAACTTCGCAGATATATAAATTTGTTAACATATTATTACCGGTATCTAATTTTTTTATTACGTGCAAGAAAATTACCATGGATATCATCATCACCGGGCCCTTCGATGTATGGAAATACCACGCCTTTACCCTGGCACTTTTTTATTCGGGAGTTCGAGAGAGAGAGTAGGTAGGATAAGCTTCCTCTTCGCCGGACTTCAGATTTTGCACTAGTACCTTTCGCTTGACCCTCTACCAATGCCGGAGGTCCTACGATGGCTAACCGTCCTTCTGAGACTGATTCATCGAGTCGCAACATTCTCCACAAGTTGGCCTTCCACATCTATGAGTTCCTTTGACAGAGGAGCAGAGGATACATGTGTTGATGGGCTGGGCTTCCACATCATTGTCATTTATTGACACTCACCGAGAGCCCACACCATCGCCGCCCTTTAGGATTCTTTGAATGAAGCTCACCTCCTTTGCACCACCAAATACACAAAGTTTTTGAATGACATTTCGCACTAAGGAGCAAATAAGATAAATATCAGAAAGATAAGTTTTATCTCTTATTTTAATCAAAAAAATACATACTTTCTCCATCACAAATAATCTCATTACAAAGGAGATCCCTCCCATCTTTCAAAGAAGGCTACCATGAAAAGAATTGGCTCGAAATGTTTACAATCACCGATGACGAGCAAATGCCGATACAAAGGATTCTCCTCACAATATAGGGCAAGTGGGATCGCTGAACCTTTTTCATCATATTGGAACTCGGGTTTAACAATGCATGGAAAGTCTGGGGATAATGGTGGTTTAGATATAAAAGAATTTGCCTTTCCAGCCTCGATGTTTGTAAATGGCCTATCGATGAGAATGGGCACATCCCTTTCACCTCTCTTAGCCAAGGTCAACCAATCTCCTCCAGTGGTATAAATGCGTAAAACCCCTAAGCACAGCTTAATGATGGTTCAAACCCATAAGCTTTGTACATCACAATGTATGTCATGGCTAGGCCAAAAGGGTTGAACCTAGATATGTGTACCTCATAGTACTAGAGGAATTCTAAAATTAAAGGGTGCAAGGGTATCCTAAGGTTGGAGGTGGTGAATGCATGGGTGTACAAACCTACATAGTTTTCGGGGGCATCAAATATCCCTTGATTTCTACTAGGTAACATGATTTTATGCTCTTTTGGAATTGGGTAATCAGTGAGGAACGCTTTGAGCTCCTCCCTTGTCAAGGTGCAACCTTGTTGTTTGATTACAAATTTTTTATTTGTAGACATTGATCCTTCTAAAATCCACAATAAAGTATTTGAAAACAGATACGAAAGAACACTTTACCTTGTTTGATCGGAAGAGGTTTTAGTAGGTGAAAAACTGGGCGAGATAAAATAATGTTAGGTTTTACTGCTTTTTAACTTTATATCCCTCACATATGTTAAATCTCGCCCTATATCACGTCATGACTTCTTATCCTTACCATCGGATTTCAAACCCTTTTTAAATTTTGAAATGATGTTTTCTTTTACCGAGGAAAAGGGAGTGGTTAGGATAAGTGTTTGCATTAATTACGTTCAATAGGTACAAGACTTTTCATCTTCGCTTCATTTTTGTGACTAATGGGAGGTTTCGCTTCTATTTATGAGTCGTAGCAATATTTCTTGTTCGTATATCACTTTCGACTGGGGGCTTGATGATGTACCTCCATCGGTCAAGGACCCCTTCGCCTTAGTCAAACTTGCATTACGAAGACCCAAGTCTTTCTTCATAAGTCATTGGTGGCGTAAAACCATTCATCATTGACATGGTTACCGCTTGGGAGTTCGCCAAATAAGGCCTATGCCCTTCGGTGTCTTCTCCTGAAGATGCCAAGACAAAGAAGAACCTTGACTTGGTCTTCCACACGTTCCCACTATTTCCTTAGCTTCCCCGCCAAGTCCGAGATAGTGGGGATGAAGCCTAGCGGTTACTACAAATCGTGGGATGCCCCATGATCTCCTAAACGTGTGCTAACACTCTCCAAGATATTTTCTTCACCTATAAATAGATTGGACGAGTCATTTCAATGGTATGTTCACAAACAAGATTTCACATACTCCATATTATTTACAAGACATATCACATACTTACTCTCACGCCGAGGTTGTTCGCAGGCCCAACCCCTACAAGCAATCACTTAACGGTATCTACTATTTCTTATTGCAGATTGGTTACAAGTTTGGCTAAGCATATACTCTCATACCCTTCGGATCACCATCGAAGGCCTGGTCGCATAAATTATTGTACAATCAATATCCGCACCAAAGCAGTTGTTTTACGCGCGATTTGTCATGTTTGACTTAATGATGCGAGTTGTCGCTTCAATTACCTAATGCGAAGTTGTCCCCTTGACAACTCTGCCGCGAAGTTGTCTCTAGTTACTTGATGAATGAAGTTGTCTTATGCGACTTGTCTCATGCGGGTTGAGTTATGCGAGTTATTATATGCTATATGACCTATGCGAGTTGTGATATGCGAGTTGCTCATATCCTAGTTCAAAGCGAGTTGATGTATGCGACTTGTCCCATACTAGGTATCTTATTCAATATGCGAGTTGTCCAGATTGCGAGTTGTATTAACTTACGACTTGTCCTATGCGACTTGTTCATATTATCGATGTTTACATGGAACTTAATCTATATATCCTTCTAACTTGGTCTTTATATGATGTGCTGTTTATGTCTCCGCCTTATTCATATCTTGCTTTCTATTGTATGCATATGTCTTCGCATGCTTTTATCACTTTCTTAGAGTCTATGATATGGGGTGGCTATTTGGTCGATCTAATAACCTTGTATAACCTAACAAACTTTCCGGATATTGTTGTTGTATGTGTTCTTGATTTCAATGGCACACCACGTCCTCCAGAATCTTGCTACCATCAGACTACAACCATTGTTCCTACCGATGAGGAACTTCTTCCATTTAAGGAATGGGTGACAATAGAAGAGCAAGCTATATATCGATGTGGATAAAAACCAACAGAATCCAATCTACCGATTAGCTATTGATATTTTGAAGGACACTAACTTCTTTGGAGCTTTAACCATGCGTTGCACAATTCCTTCCATTTATCTTCAACAATTCTAGAACACAATAACATGGGACAAGATCACTACTACATACTCGTGTAAACTTGAAGACAAGTGGTATGACATCACTACTGAGACACTCAGGGATGCCCTTAA
>OU343216.1:115507722-115555944 GCA_910596185.1 Chrysanthemum makinoi | reverse complement strand
GCAGGGTCGATATTGGAAGTCCCTGGCTCTGAAATTTGAGAGCCACTTATTGTTTTCATGACTTCCTATCTGTAAATGAAGAGGAAACTTTTATTACTAAAGACTATAGACAAACAATTTAGAGGAAATGAGTAGAGAATGTTATACAAAGAGTTAACTATTACACATAACCCATAGAAAGTTAATTAAAAAATGCAGAATTAACAGATGGACATCACTTTAGAGCTAATTAAACAAAACTCACCTGCCCTTCCGTTCTTTGCTCAGCTTCTGATACTGGCTTATTGACAGCTGAAATCAATTTATTTGTATAAAATCCTCAATTTTCTGAGATGATTTCAATCACATAAAGTTTGTTTGCCACCTGAAAACAGACATAGGCAAAACTCCAATCAAACATTCCAACAAAACTCTTGGTAATTCTCTGGTAAAGCTCCTGGTTTGGTTCTTCATTATATTTATTAATAACAATGGACAGAAGTAAAAAATTGTTGCTGGAAAACTGACCGCGTCTCTGGAAAACCAAATCAGTCCACAAAGATTATTTACCAAACCAAACATTGTGTATTTTGTGATTCATAGAACTAGTTTATGCATAGAGACTGACGTATCAGACCCAAATGAAAACTAATTTATCTTTTTTTGCTCTTGTTTTTATCTTTTCTTTTGAAAACAAAATTTTTCTGTCAAGCTAACTTTGACTTTGTGATCAAACACAAATCACTAACATTATAAACTTAAAAACCAAGTGTTTCCAAACTAGACCATAAAACCCCACTTGCATGTTTAAGTTAGAATTTTCCTTACCAGACGGATAGCTTTTGCACGGATGTCATCTTTTGGATGAACAGCACACTGCATTTCGCATCAATGTGAGAAGCAATACAAAACCAACATAAAAGCATGTGACTTGCACAAAATAGCAAGATCATGGCGATGACATCACAAATGGACAACGATAGAATGCACCTAGAAACTGATGGGCAATGTGTTGAAAAAACATTCAAATCCAAAATTAATCGGCAATGAGTGAAATACTACAATTCTATAAGCCACATACATTCTCTTTTCAATTAACAGCAAATGCTCCAATTGTTGGTTTGTGGGAGTTATAAACACGACAAAACGACTAAGAGTGTGTGAGCCGATGGGGGCACACACGAGTATACGTGTTGAACGTTTATATATACTTGAAAGAATACCCGTTAATGCATGTTGCTTGACCCGAATTGTTTTGGACGACCCATGGCTTGTTTAAGTCTCAAGTAGGTCGGTTTGGTTTGTAAAATACCATGGGCTTTGTAGCTTCAAGCGAGTTGAATTGCTTGGGCTTGTTTGCTTGTTGACCAAGTCAAAGATCCAAGCTCAAAGTTGGTTTAGTTTACTATATAAGCAAACATATATCTCATGCATTACACGACAGATATATACCCTAATACCACTCCAATCGATACATGTTTTTTCCTGCTCAGATTCCTAGTCAATTTCTTTGTAAATTGATTAAGGTTTTGTTTGCTTTTACTTGCTCCTAAACTTGCAATGATTCAAGTGTATTAGGTGTAAAATAGATTGGAGGTTTCTCTTGTTACAAGTTCCTGGTAGAACTCGTATGGTAGCAAGGTGATTCTTAGGTTTTCTGGTCATGCATTTTCTCGGACAGAATAGATATATCGGACATTACTTATCCGATATCGGGTATTGAAGAGTTCTTGTTTTCTCGGACAGAACTATATCGGGCAGAAAGCAAGTTTGATTTCTTGGTGGTTTTTCTTGTTCGTGTGATATTCAAGTAGTTCACTTGTTGAATGGGGTTTTAATACGTTCTCGACTAGCGTCTTTATTGAACGTATACGTTATCGGGTTTGTGTGTGATACTCATTGAGGCATCTATTTTAAGTGCTTAGTTTTGTATTGGTTTTATTGTCCGTTACTAAAGATCAATTGCCAAGCAAGGTTAGGGTTTTCTTTTATCCCTTTTATTAATTAATTGTTTATTAATTACGTGTTTAACCTAATTGCGATTACTAGATCCTTATCCGATGTGTACTCGTAGTTAATTGGTTAACTTGTTCTAAAATCCCAACACCAGCCAATGAGCTAATTGCTACTAACATAGAAACGGAAAATAATATAATGCATAATGTTAATTTTGTGACAACCAAAAAAGTGTTTCATCCAGGTAGATTTTACTATAAGCCGGTATGTAGTGAGAAAATACCCAAGACATATATGCAATACTCTACTTAATATTCTACTAACAATTTGCTTAAACCCATGAGATGGTTGTAGATAATAATTAGAAGTATCATTAGACCATGTAAACAGATTTATTAAGAAAGAATCTAAACTGTATTTAGAGTTTCCTCAAAAAAATAGAGTATGTAAACACACTTACCCTTAAAGCAATATCCAAAAAGGCCTGGCGATCATTAGGACGTCCTAGAATTAAACTCCACAAAGAGCCGAGACCTTGATGTACACGATCACCATCACGAATATCTTTTCCACAATTATTATCTGAGCATCATGTTGAGTTTATAATACATTACATACAATAAAACATGTAGACATCAAGATTGTGGGTAAAGATCATAACAAATAAATAATTAATTGAAAGTATGCGTCACTTGCTGAATGTCAGATCTCTTGAGCAAAACAAAGAAGTGGTTTAAAGAGTTGTCCATTTCCGTTCTACAACTCAAACCAATTGGTGTAAGAATAGTGTCTTACTACCCCGTTCTTGTACACACGAATTAACCAACGAATCAAGCGATTGCTAGATCTAACACAATTCCTCGTTTTAAGAAAAGCGAGCAAACTCCCAATAACAATGGGGTGTTTGGCGAATAGAGACAAGAGAGAGGAGAGGAGATCTAGGGTTAATTCAATACACAAAGTTATGAAAAACCCTAGAACCTAGCCTTGTTTATATAGTGCATGGATACCTTTGGGAACAAGTTAGGGATTTGGGTTGAAAACCCATTCCACTTGGCCGCCATTAGAACAAACCCGAAACCTACTTTTTCAAGATCTTCCATTTCTAGTCCTTTCTCTTTTCATTTAACGATCGTTAGTCATTTTTCCGTTAAATACTTAACGATCGTTAAACGGACTTAATGTGCAATAATTAATCGTAAACATAAACATTAATTATTTAACTTTAATTCTCATTCGCTAATGTGTGGAATCCCGTGGTCACGAGTTGAATCGGACATTTCATTATTTGTAAATATATACATTTCCAACAAACCTCTTGGATATGTTTTACAACGCGATGAAATGACATTGGTTAGCGTCCTAGCAACAGCAATGCCCCTTACAACTCGTGTATGGTTTTCTGGAGAAAAACCAAGTTGGATGATTCATCATCATATTCATCCTTTTGTTTCTAATACCATGTTAATAAGAATATGGATCTCACTCATTTCTTAATTAACTATTTTGTTTCTCGCTTTATGTGATTGATCACGATTACCAATTCTTCGAACATATTCGAGACCTTGGAACGGATGCAAACATCTTACACAACCCTACTGAGGGGCCCAGCAATATTATACTTCAAAATAAATTTGAAGGAAACAAATCCCATTTTGACTACAAGCGAGATTCATAAATTTCACAACATTTAGAAAAACAACCCTTATACTACCGATTCGTTAAGCGTTAGATTGCTTCACAAAAATGCACTACATCCATGACATATCTCTTTTATCTCAAGTCAGAGGATAAATATTCATGATATACTTAATGACAAAGATCCATAAAGTATCATCATGTGGGTGGGATAAGTCCTATACTCAATCCATTGAATATCATCTGATATTAGTCATGTTACGCATCAATATACTTTCAAGTATATTCTAACCAATACTGATTTGTCTTAATTCAATATCATTCCCATGTTATTGATTGACAACGGACAATTTAGAATAACTTAAGTTATTCAAGGATTTAAACATGCAAACATAGGATAACATCACAATAAATGAATAATAAACATAACAAAATACTTTATTTCATTTGAATAATAATTTTTACAATATCCTTTATCCAAATACTAAATAGATCAATGCATGATAATTCTTAGTTAATGAATTTTTACCACAAGTCATCATGACTCATACTTGTTGACAAGGCATAATTTCAACTAACTTTGATCTATAGGAATTTTGAGAATACTTATTTCAAAAATTCAATAAGTGAATTTTTTGTATATGTTTACACATATCTTGATATTGTCATATCATTCCATAAGGTCGCGTGATAACACGAACCACCCTTTTATGACAATTATCTTTCAAAACTTTAAAGTTTTAAAGTATTCTTTATTCTTTAATGTATAATGCAACTATGCTCTTAGTTGAGCATAACTAGTCAACATGGTCATCATCAAGGATACAGTGACTAGAATTGAGTGTCATCTCAATTATACTAGCATCATTGTGTACAACAATATGCTCTTTGAACATCCGTAAACTTTGAGCAGTTATAGTGTAATGTTGGTGCCTACCAAAACTCAAGTTTGTTGGCAATGACAATTATGAAACAATTGTCATATAATCATCCATAAAATCTAGGAGCATCTTGGACTATGGAATGTGATTCTAAATCCAAACATATTCCTTTTAAAATATTTATTACACTAACAACTTTCAATGTTGTCAAATCATCTTGTAATCAAGCATGACACAACAATCTTATACACAACATGATGTTCATGATGAATCTTCAAGTTAAACTTTAAGATCTCATCTATCTTGTCAAAGATATGTATTCATCATGTTCTATTTGACTCATTTATTTACCGTATATGTTTATAATAATAAACATATATTCTAGGTTGTATATATTATTTCCAAATCTTACAAGCGAGTTTCATTCCCAACTAAAACTTAATTTAAGTGGAATGTAGTTGCCCATACAACATATAAGATTTAAGATAAATAAATAATACTCTCCACTAGCTTTCGGGGAATACTTATGAGCAATCTTATTTTAATTATTAAATCAAACATGGATTTAATATTAAACATAAGAATCATCTCTTAGATGCATGCATATATCCATTCATGGATTCTTGCGATCATACATAAAGATTATTTGAATTTATAAAACTACTTTGTATTACTCATCGGTCACCATAAAAGTAATACACAATAAGAGTTTTATATATTCATTTTCAAAATTTCATATCAATGAAACTAAGTATCATAATCTTTATACTTCTATTTAATGTATCTAGGAAAGAATATTCAATCATAGTTAATTGCTTAAGTATGATTAATATTATTATCACTAGACATGCATTAAATACGTGTACAATATTGTCCATATGATTTCTACACAAATATTTAAACCACTAGGGTTTTCATCATTTGAAGAAAATTATTTTCATTTAGATAAACCAAGTATCTAAATTGATTATCTTTATGGACAGCATCTCAACATTCATAATATGATTGATTTACCACAATTCAACATTTGGTAAATTCATCATTATGATTAACAGGCTTACCATGATCCTGTAGCTCATATTCCCCAGCATATTAAATATCTGAGATATCCTTACGGATCTATGAATGACAATTTAAAATTACCTTTTATAGTTTAGCATTTAACATTTTGTAATTCAATCTTTCAAGATCTAAACAAAACTCCCACTTGCCTTTAACAATTTAAAAATTACCTTTAATAGTTTAGCAAGTAGAGCAAAAATACATTGTTCTCTTTTGGGATATTACAAAAAACATTGACAGTTCCTGACATTAGTTTGTTACAACCCACTTTACAAGTAGTTTAACAAATTGAGAACTTCATTATAAGACTTAATGTGATTCATCACATTCCATAAAAAATGGTGTCTTATTAATCTTCTAGGTTGGAGTCTTATTGAGTATATTAAGTCTATACTCAATCTACTAACCTGGATAACATGTGGAAGAAACTATAGTTATCTTGAATCAAACATGCCAACAGATTTTGATTCTTCTAACTGAACATACCATAAAACTATGGTATTTTCTTAGAATTAATATTGTAATAAAATCTAACAATATTTAAGATAACCATCTACTCTTTGGCTTACCTATTTACCAAAAAAGTAAAACTTAATGGTACAATAGAATTACCAAGTCAATTGCATACATTATAACTCAAGTATTTTTTACCAAATCAAAAGACATATCGGTTATAATCCACTATCACGTTATAAGTCATTTGATCAACTCATTGACTTCATGCATATGTCTTAAAACATAGCAAGTTAACGTCTTACTTTATATTGTAAGTCTTGTATAAAAATACTTCATGTTTGTGAGTTTACAAAATCATAAACATTTATAATTAAAGTAATTATGAACACCACCTCAGGTTTCAATTAATATTTCAAGTTAATATTTACTACATATATTTAAGTCATTCAACGAATACTTAAATTCAAAGTAGTATTAGATTACTTCATTTAATTATGTCATTCGATGAAATTTTCAACATAAGAAACTGCAAAATCATCCATGCTCGTTCTCACGACACGTGGATATTTTACCTTGGGCTACAATCTAGTTCACATTCTCACGTAACATAAATTGTAACTACAAGTTTTCTAAAATATTAAATGACATAAATATTTATAGTAGTCTTTGTTATCATCTTGACACATGTTCTTAATGGGGCAATCATACACATTTAAATGTATACTTCCTATTAGAACGCTATTCTCTTACTTTACAGTCAAGAGAATCCATTTAAATCATATTAATATGCGTTGTACCTTGCACACAATAAAGATTTCTCCCACTTGTGCATGGAACAACATGATGTATCATATAAACAACCACGATACGTTCGTTTATTTGATTAATATGATTTGTGTCATAGATATAACTAGTAGATATAGGACTATATTGATTTGTAAGGAAACGCACATGACAATCCTTAAAAACATAAGTGCCTACAATTGGAAAGTAATTATCTACATGATATTCAAGAGATAATTTGGGTTACTACACAGGAAACAAAGCTTGTAGCTCCCACTGAATTAGAAATCATTATAACAACTTCTTATTGGTAATGCAACACAAATCCTCCCACTGAATTAGAAAACATTGTAAGTGTTTCATAACCAGTGAAAACAACTTGCTTGCTTTTTACTTTCCTGCACCTTTGAAGAACCATACGTAATCATTACTTAGGTACTAAAAGGTGTATTCTACTCTATAAATGATGGGTTATCCATCAATGTTATTAACTCGAAAAATTGGGTATGCAATTTTTTCCTTAACAGGCCTACCATGCCCATAATGGTATGTAGCACCTTTAAAGGTTAAAGCAAAACAACTAGATAAATAATGCTAGTTTTCCTTTTACCAATTTTTGCGGTAAATAGTCTAACTTCTAATTTAGTAACTCATATACATGTTTTCCAGTTAACCAACATTCATGTTTGTTACAAAATGATTCATTCACCAAATGAAGGTAATGAAATCTTTATGGAAAATAAGATGTGCAATTCAATGCTATGAGTTACATTAGAATTTAGACAATTCAAACGTTCCTATTATACCTTTCTCATTCATGAAAAAGAATAGGATTGAGTCTCATGCTTCTCCCATGGAAAAGAGACTTCGATTGTATTTTCGGTAAATTATTCTCGATCAAACATTTGTTTGGCGAGAATGGATCAATTCTTGATCAAAGACTAAACCACGTTTACGGTTAAATGTTGCATTTATACATTCAAAAGAATTACAAAATTCAATTTTAGTATTTTCGATAAGTAACCTTTTCAAGAAAATTAAATACCCATGGTTCATAAACATATAACCATTTAATTTTTCTTGAAAACTAGGATCCAAATTGACATAGTTTCATCACATCGCTTGATCGCTAGTAATGAAATTATTCAAAATGGTACGAGTCGAACCTCAATTGCCAATTTTCAAATTGCAATTCCTAGATTTATGGGATTTACATTTAGCCAATATCAATTGCCATGTAAACATGTTTTATCCCATCTTATGCCTTGAGTTGTCTCACTACAAAACTCAATTAAGTTGTCCAACTTAAGAAAGCGCAAAATCAATCATGCCCGTTCTCACGTCACGTGGACATTTTACCCTTTGATTACGATCTAAGTCACGATCTCGCATAAATAAAAAGTAATCTTAGGTGTTTCCGTTTCGTTGGATGGCATATAACTTAAATTAAAGGGTAATAATTTTGATGTCAAATCAAATATGTACAAAGATGTCATGCATTCATCTTCGTAACATAGATTTTATTAAAACATTTATATCTTGTTTTAATGTATAAGCTTTTCGTCATCAAACTTTAATTGAGGTATTGGATTCACCAATCAAGGAATTTAGTGTTAATTATCATCCATTATACCGTACTTTTGCATAAGTTTAAACACTTAGTGTTTGCAATTACCACCAAAGTGGGCATGGAATTAAAACTAATTCGCCCTTAAGATGAGCTTGCACATTTTATGGATTACTAAGTAGCTCCATTGAACTTACGAGTGAGGACCGGGTGGCGCAAAGCATAACCTTAGACATCCTTTCGGTGTACTATCTGCGCACTTCTTTATTAACCCCTTTATAGTTCATTCTAGTGGGTGAGCGTTCGACCATTTGTACCAAAGTCACCAATCAATTAAACGATTATGATTATTATGCTTAAAATACATGTTTCACCATTATTTAGGTCAGTTTATTTTTCTTGTAAAAATACCCTTGTTACACATAACAAACAAGCAAGTATTTAAAAAAAATAAACAAATAAACAATGAATGCATAACAAATAAAAAGTCATGCATGTCAAATAGCCACATGCAAAACGTTTTGATAAATCCTATTAATAATCAATTCTAGATCTGTCAATATGCATATATTTAATTAAGACTTTCACCCGTTTTCATCTATGTACAAGGTGAGCCACATGCATCGATTCATCGATTATGTAAGTCAAAATTAAATACATACCACATAGCACATAATTGATTAAATTAATAATGATTGAGGTATTCCCCAATTTTAGATCTATCATAATTTAGTGTATATCACTTAAACAAGAAAGACATACAATAAAAGCAGATCCATGATAAAACATGCATGTAATTATCATGGACATAAAATTACACTTAATAATTAATGCAATTAAGCGAGTTACGCAATACACATAAATTGCATGCATCCTAGGGTTTCTAATCCAATTAAAACTTTAGTTTACAAAACCCTAATTAGGGCACCAAAAAGCGCCCCCCCTAAAATTAGGGTTTAGGTTTTGCAAACCCTAGATTTACGCATACAAATAATAACACAACATGTTTATTTTATTTATGTGTTTCAGTAATTAATTACTTGTTAAACCTGGCTCGTGATGCCACTGTTGAGTTTATAATACATGACATACAATAAAACATGTAGACATCAAGAGTACACAGCGGAAGACTAAAGATCATAACAAATAAATAATTATCTGAAAGTATGCGTAACGTGCCTCTTGAATGTCGGATCTCTTGAGCAAAACAAAAAAGTGGTTTAAAGAGTTGTCCCTTACCGTTCTACAACTCAAACCAATTGGTGTAAGAATAGTGTCTTACTACCACGTTCTTGTACACACTAATTAACCAACGAATCAAGCGATTGCTAGATCTAACACAAGTCCTCGTTTTAAGAAAAACGAAACCAAACTCCCTAACAATGGGGTGTTTGTCCGAATAGGGACAAGAGAGAGGAGAGGAGAGATCTAGGGTTAATTCAATGCACAAAGTTATGAAAAACCCTAGAACCTAGCCTTGTTTATATAGTGCATGGATACCTTTGGGAACAAGTTAGGGATTTGGGTTGAAAACCCATTCCCTTGGCCGGCCATTAGACAAGCCCAAGAGAAACCCATAACTTTTTCAAGATCTTCCATTTCTAGTCCTTTCTCTTTTCATTTAACGGTCGTTAGTCATTTTTCCGTTAAATACTTAACGATCTTTAAACGGACTTAATGTGCAATAATTAATCGTAAACATAAACATTAATTGTTTAACTTTAATTCTCATTCGCTAATGTGTGCAATCCCGTGGTCACGAGTTCGAATCCGGACATTTACGTATTTGTAAATATATACATTTCCAACACAACATATATCATCAAGAAGCTTAAATGCAGACTGAGGCAAAAAAGGAGCTTCACTAAAAGTTCGGCTGAACGACTTATCATTTGCTGATAAAGCATCCATCAAACAATTGGCCTTCAATAAGAAAGAGAATACCGATCAATCTCAAAAATTCCACAAACTTAAAGCTTCATTTCATCTAGATGTGTCGCATATTAGGTGGGTCAGGTAATGGGTCAAAACAGGTGATTTTTTAGGACGTCTATTTTAAGATATATTATAAAAAAATTCAATTGGTATATAAATAATTTGTGAAATAAAGCGATTTTGGAGCTGCTTGACCAATTGACCTGTTTCCTAATTCGAACACCTCTTACTATGCATACACTCCCAACCAAACTCCCAGAACTCACAGAAGAAGAACTTATAGCTCAACTAGTGACAAAGATGTTTGGGAGAGTTGGTCAAATGTCAAAAGAAGATGAAGTGATCTATGACTGTCTGGTTGCAAAACAACTTTAGACTTCTTGCAAAGCAGGTGCGAGTTTTGAAAAGCGACCAAGAAAAGATGACGAACATTATCCTAATCCCAGTGCAAAGAAACAGAAGACGGATGGTGGCTCGTCATCTCAACAACAACAACCGGTCAACCCCTCCACCACCACAACCCCAAAAACTACCCAATCGAAGGAGTCTGAATCAGCACCAAAGGCCGATGATCACTTTGTATACACCGGTGATGATGATTTGGAACAACCTGACACTCAACCACCAACCAAAACTGTACCATCACCATCATCCAAGAGCAGAAAAGCCAAGCAACCAGAAGTTTTCTACTGGCTAGAAAATGACAACACTGCTAAATATGGATGGTATGACGAATTGGTCAAAGCTCAATCGCCACTTGAAGACGATCAAGAACCGGTGGATGGTCGAACCATGGAATACGTCCATAAGCTAAGTAAAGACTTTCAAGTCAAGAAGCTCAACAAGAAAGAACTTAGACGGATCAAGCACATAACATTCAATCTTCTGAAAAACAGATTTGGGAGTGCGATTGAGCTCGAGTATCATGTTGAAAACTTTTCCCGTCCAATGTCAAATGATATTGATAGCCTCAATCCTGAGTTCAACGTAGATCACACGTTAAAGAAGCATGGACCATATTACACTGATTGGACCAAGCCTCTACCAATGGTCGGAAAACTAGAACAACCCAAGATTCCATTTCGATTCTTCTTCAACAATAAGTTAGAGTTCTTACAACATGGAAGTCAAATTGACAAGAAATATGCAACTTCCCTAACCTTCAACATTCCAGCTGCAAGGTACCTAAACAAAGCTATTGAAGAAGATGCCACTAGCTTGTTTGTTGATGAACTGGTGACATACGACAAAGATGCCTTGTTTGGGATTCACCACTGCCAGAAAGATGAAGGATTTTCTACCGAAGATGCAGGTTAAATCAAACACATGGGAAAGTCATGCATCCTCAAAGAATTATTTCCATCATGACCATCATTACTGTAACAAAGTGGGACTACTCCTACATTAAGAAGATCTTGTCAAACGACAAGATGAAAAGAAGTATGGATTCTCTGAAGCTGACTTTCCAAGGTTGACTCTAAACGACATTGAGGACATGTATCTCCTCAAAGTTCAAGGAAAAATGAGTCAATTTTCAACCGATTTACAGCTGGCATTCATCACTTCTCTTCTCATCTACATAAGGAGTGTAATAATTCAGGAAATAGTTGAAGATCTCCAATTAGGTGTTGAAAGTTATCAAAATAAGTTTAACCTGACCAAGCCACTCCTTAATTTCAACAACATCAACAAGGAGTCACAATACACTCTCAAAAAAGAAACTGGATTTGGTTCCGTCTACAGAAGTTCCTATCTTCACAACTGCTTCATGGCATTTGAAGAAATTCACAAGTTCTGTGACGATACCTTAAAGACTGTTCATGATAGCTTGGATATTCGCTTGAAGGATCAGAAACTATACAAGGGCAAAAGATCATTAGAATCAAGGGACAATCGTCGGTTCATTGCACGGATTGATTAGAGGTTGAAGCGTCGGGATCAAACCAGATGGTTGGAAAGCTATGTTGGAGGAAGACCCAGCTTCTTGTTCATGACATTTCAATGTCCTGAGTGATTGGTTAGTTGTGTGATTTGTTGAATATTCTTGATAAATATATGATTTGTAAGTAATATTATGGTTTGTGCACACATAACAGTGTACAACCCGTACTTTGTAAAGAAAGGACCCTGAGGTACGCTTCAGTGCCTCAATCCTAATATAAGGAGCGAAAGCTTCTTACTTTTGAGTAGACTTAATCAAATTTTATATGTTTTTCATAATTATGCTCAAAAAACACGTATTCCCTCCTGTAATTAAAACCTCAAAAAGTTATTTTACTTGTTGAGGGGGAGTATTTGAAAATATCTTTGTTCTAAACAAAAAGTTCTTGGCGAATTCTTCCCATAAACCCCAAAATAGACATATTTTAATCAACGTGTAACGCCCCGACCCGACAAGGATAAAGGAATCACAAACAATGGTGTCATATCAAAGCAAACATAAATATCCAAAAGAAGTCTTAACATAAATGCGGAATAATTCAAGTCAACATGACTTCAATACATAGGTCCCAACGGAAATAAACTCCAACAAAATATCTGAAATAATGAAGTCTTAAATGGCATCATAAGATCAAAGCTAAAATCTCTAAGGTAAGTCCACTCATGCACTCATCCCAAAGCAAAACTCAGCTTCAATGCTTAGATACACGCCGGAAGAAAGAAAATGCGGTGAGCTTCAAAAGCTTCAAGGATGAACAGATATAAAAGCAAAGCGAATACGAAACAATATCGAATACGAAATATAGTGAACGAAAGATAGAAAAATCATAATCATTTTCAAAGTATAAATCAGAATTATCGAATAAAGTTTTTAGTTAACTACCACGAGCCCGAAACAAATATCGATCATAATCATATTCACATAAGGCAACATTTGTAGGGGAGACCTACCAGAGTTATGATAGACGTGCATGCACGCGAGCATCAATCATCGATAACAGATAACATATAAGATAACGGATCTAGGATGCATCCATCGCCCCATGACGCAGATATTGGTCATATAACATAACTTGAGCTCATAACAGATAATGAGATAAGGGCGTGGCGAACATCACTCTATCTTGCCCTAGAGTCATGTCAGAGGTGCATCACTGACACGGACATGGAACCCCATGACTAGTGAAATATTTGGCTCGGTGTCAAACTATCTTAGGTCAAATCAGAATGTCAAAACTGACACAGATCATACTTTATCATAAGTTTAATCATATTTTCAAAATCAGAGTTTTCATATCATATAGTTCAAAATCAGATGTTTCACAATTCAGAAATCGAGTTCGATAAGCAACAAACCAAACAAACAGAATGGGGTTCATAGCAAAGGCTTAGGAAACCTTAATATAAAAGCTAACGAAAAGAAAACGTTATAAGAAACCTTTACTGAAAAGGTCAGAATATATGTACCTTATTCCAAAGCAAATGACCAAAAAGCAAAATACGGAAAGCAAAGGATTACTCCTTCTTCACAGAACCTATACACATTAACGGTCGTACATGTTATTTATGATTCCATAATTTTCGAAATGATCTTTTACTATTTGATGCTCATACTTAATGTATTTTTAATGATCTTAATACTTTAGGGTTTATGATTAAATGAGACTTAAGTGTTTTAATAATCAATATCGTAGATTAGGGTTCATCATGTCATTTATTAGAGTTTAGGGTTAAATGTGAAAATAGTTTATAAGTCATAACTCACACATGAAATAACGAATTAATATACCTAGCTTCAAACCCTAATCAACTCTCATTTATGTTCTAGGGTTTTCTCATTCTTTTAATATCACATTAATGCGCATTTACTTTACATGCTACGTCATTTAATGACTCATTACTCTTGTTTATTTACTCAACACATTCATGTCTTAACCATACGTTACTTAAATACATGTTATACGTCAACTTTTATATCCATGCACGTTATGATTTCATGTGACAACAAAAGTTACTTATTATCCGGATTAGATACACATCTACACACACATGCACACTAGCTTCGACTAGATATGAGCACGTACTACGTTTACACATCGATAAGCTCACTTGACTCACAACACACGCGCATGGTACACGGTTCACCAACCATTTAGGGTTTAGGTTTTGCATGTTTCGGTTCACACCTCAATCTAGGGTTTAGGTTTTACATGACCTTTCTCGTTTAACACACGTTCAAAACCCTCACATGGTTCGGATAACATGTAGGTTTCGGCTAACATGTTTTACGCAAACCCTAGCTCATCTACGTATCTTACTTAATCACGTTTGCATGTTTTACCTTGTCCGATTCATGATATATGTGGTTCGGTTTTCTTAAGCTCGACATACTAATGATCCGATTCAAACAATACATATATATTACATGTTCTCTTAATATTACAAGGTTCAATTCATATTGGTTTGTTGGTTTCATATGGTTCGGCCAAAAGAAAAGAACACAAGCTCGACTAAAACAAATATGATACAACATATTATACGTTAGGTGTTATAAAAAGAAGACGAAAAGATCATTGTTATACCTTAGCTTGTTGGACACAAAGTCTCGACACCAAGGGAGTTAGGGCTTCGGCCGAATGAAAAAGAAAAGAAAAGAGAGAGGCAAAGAAAACTAGGGTTCCAAATTATGTTTAATGTGTTGTATATATAGCTAGTACAATTTTCGGTTTAGGCTTGAGATGGGGTGGGCTTCGGCTTGGTCCAACCGAACAAACAAAACTCACGCCCCTTTGGGCTCTCGGCTCACTAGTCCAACCGGAAAAAATTACACGGCCCAACATGGTTCACCAAATAAACGAAAACAAGGCCCATACGATTGGCCCAACTATTTACGCGAGACTTTTAACTTCCGTCGTACAAAATCGATCACGTACACATATTCGTTAAGTTTTAATTATAGATAAGTTAAGTTTTTAATTTCGTTAAATGAATATAAATATATTTTACATATTTTATAAATTTCGATTCCAAGGGTATTTTAGTCTTTATTCATGTTTTAGATTTTCAGGTTTTACAACTCTTCCCCTCTAAAAAAAAATTTTCGTCCTCGAAAATTGAAATGAAACAAACGAAAACGAAATGAGAACATACCAAACTATTCAAAGAAATGAGGATAACTAGCTCGCATTGACTCCTCGGTTTCCCAAGTAGCCTCACGCTCCGGGTGATTTTTCCAAAGAATCTTAACGAACGGAATGACTTTATTTCTCATGACTCTTTCTTGCCTTTCTACAATAGCTTCCGGTTCTTCAGATAAAGACATATCGGATTGAATTTGATCAAACGGATAAGAAGCAACGTGTAACGGATGATAGTTGTATCCCCTTAGAAGAGATACATGGAACACATCATGAACATGCGATAGCGGCGGAAGTGCTAACTAAACGAAACTTCTCCTATACGCTCCAGAATTTCAAACGGACCGATGAATCGAGGACTGAGCTTGCCCTTGATTACAAAATGTTTCACACCTCTAAACGGCGAAACTTTCAAAATACACGATCTCCAACCCGAAATTCTAAATCACGACGATGCTTGTCGGCATAACTTTTCTGCCGAGACCTAGCCTCCTTCAACTTTTCTCTAGCAACAGCTACTTTCTCATTCCTGATCTCAATCATTTCCGGACCTTCAATTAAGCGTTCACCTACTTCATCCCAACAAGTAGGTGATCTACATTTTCTCCCATCAAGAAGTTCAAACGGTCTTTGCTTAATGCTAGCATGCCAACTGTTGTTGTATGCAAACTCTACTAAACACAAATATTCATCCCAACTGCCCGTCCATTCCAAAGCACAAGCCCTTAGCATGTCCTCTAAGGTCGAATAGTCCTCTCGATGACCATCCGTTTGAGGATGAAATGTTGTCTTGAATTAAGTCGAGTACCCCAAGCTTTTTGCAAACCTTTCCGAAACGGAAGTAAATGCGGATCTCTGTCGGACACAATAGATGCCGGAGTACCATGAAGCCTAACGATCTCTTGTGAAAAATTTCGCCAATCTACCAATACCATAATCCTTTCTAATTGGTAAGAAATGAGCCGATTTGGTTAGTCGATCAACAACTACCCAAATCGCATCATGCTTCTTCCGAGTAAGAGGTAGTCCAGCCACAAAATCCATAGATATCTTATCCCACTTCCATGTTGGAATATCCAATGGCTGTAACAGTCCACTAGCCATTTGGTGTTCAATCTTAACCGCCGACAAATCATACACTTCGACACAAACGTCGCCACATCTTGCTTCATGCCATTCCACCAGAAGTACTATTTCAAATCCCTATACATATTGGTAGAACCAGGATGGATAGTGAAAGGAGAACTATGAGCTTCAGTCATAACTTTCTCGAAGTACCGATCATTGGGAACACAAAGCCTATCTTCATACCATACAATTTCGTCATTATCAACCTTAAACTCCGTCTGCTTACCTTCTTCAACATTTTGCGCCACGGCCCACAGCTCACCATCATCTTTCTGAGCTTCTTTAATTTGCAGTATAAGGTTCGAATCCACCTTCATACTAGCCCAGTATCCATCAAAACCTCGTACACACAACTCAACATCCAAACGCTCTAAGTCACGAATAATCCTAGGTTCAATCTTAATACTTGCAAGAATGCCGATTTCGGCTAAGTGCGCGGCAACTACATTAGCCTTACGGATGGTGCAATGTTGGTGTCATAATCCTTAAGAAGTTCTAACCATCTTCTTTGTCTCATGTTAAGTTCTTTTTGAGTGAAAATATACTTGAGACTCTTATGGTCGATGAAAATATCACACGTCTCTCCATACAAGTAATGTCTCCAGATCTTCAACGCGAACACCACCGCAGCTAACTCAAGGTCATGAGTTGGGTAATTCTCCTCATAAGGTTTTAGCTGCCTTGAAGCATAAGCTATTACCTTCCCATGTTGCATCAAAACACGACCCTAATCCTTTCTTAGATGCATCATGTATATTTGAAATCCTCGAACCGGATGGAAGAGTCAAAATAGGAGCGGACACCAATATCCGTTTCAACTCTTCAAAACTCTCTTCTCGTTCATCCGTCCATACAAACTTTTCTCCTTTTCTCATCAGTTGGGTTAGGGGTAGAGCTAAGCGAGAGAAACCTTCAACAAAACGTCGGTAGTAACCAGCAAGTCCTAGAAAACTTCTAACCTCAGTCACTTTCGTAGGTCTTGGCCATTTAGTGATAGCCTCAACCTTAGACGGATCCATGGTGATACCATCGGCAGATACAATATGACCAAGGAAAGTGACTTGTTTTAACCAAAACTCGCACTTCGAAAATTTGGCGTACAACTTCTTCTTCCTCAGAATCTCCAAAACTATCCGGAGATGTTTTTCATGCTCTTCTTCAGACTTAGAGTAAACCAAAATGTCGTCGATGAAAACGATAACAAACTTGTCGAGGAACTCATGGAAAATACGATTCATTAGGTCCATAAACACAGAAGCATTTGTCAAACCGAAGGCATAACGAGGAATTCATAATGACCATATGGTGCAAACGCAGTCTTAGGAACATCTTGCTCCTCACACGTAGCTGGTGATCACCGGATCTCGATCAATCTTAGAAAAGAACTTCGCTCCTTGCAGTTGATCAAACAAATCATCAATACACGGAAGAGGATAACGGTTTCGAATGGTAATACGGTTGAGTTCACGGTAGTCGATACATAAGCGCATGCTTCCATCCTTCTTCTTCACAAACAAAACAGGTGCACCCCATGGAGAAACACTGGGTCGAATAAATCCATTCTCTATCATCTCTTGCAGTTGCTCCTTCAATTCCTTCAGTTCTACAGGTGCCATACGATGCGAGCCTTCAAATCGGTTCGGACGGGAATTAACTCAATGCTAAACTCAACTTCTCTAGTCGGGGAATACCGGAAGTTCATCGGGGAAAACGTCGGTGAATTCACAAACAACCGAAAGATTTTCAATGTTAGGACTCTCCAAAGATGTGTCCTTAACAGATGCCAGAAAACCTTGGCACCCATGAGCAATCATAGTCCGTGCCTTCATAGCAGAAATGAGCTTAACAGATTTGAGGGGTTGAGAACCATAATAAACGAATTCAGGATGTTTTACGTCTCCAAAGATCACAGTTCTAGCATAGCAGTCGATGGAAGCTCTATGATAAGCCAACCAATCCATGCCTAGAATGATATCAAAGTCGACCATATCGAGAGGATACAGATTTGCAGAGCGAACACGATCATCAAGACGAAGAGGGCACTTAACGTATTTATGATCAATGATCACATGGTTTTTCATAGGCGTAGAAATTGATAAGTGATTTGTTAGTGGTTTGGGGGTCATATTAAGTTTCTTCGCAAATGTGACAGATATAATGGAGTGTGTGGCACCGGTATCAAATAAAGCGAAGACAGAATAATCATCAATGAAAAGGGTGCCCGTAATGGTACTGAAGTCGCGCTCGCGATTCGAGTAGTAGCATAAACGCGTCCAGTAGTAGGTGGCGGCTTGATGTAGTTTCCAGGAATCGCCGGGTTCTTCTTAGGGCAATCCTTGATCTTGTGAGTAGTGGAACCACAAGAGAAACATCCACCAGTGGCCTTGAAACACGGGCCCGGATGAGCCTTTCCACAAGTAGTACAGAGAGGTGGGGGAGGCAAAACCTCACGTCCTTTGCTGACTGAAGATCTGAAGCACGACGATATGATCCTCGAGTGACGATCCTTGTTGTAACGCCGGTTATTGTTACCATGATTCGACGATCATTTCCATTCTTACCAAGCATTTCTATTATCGACTCCCCGTGGCCTAGAGTCAACATTCCTTCCTGACCGACCACGATCATAACTCCTATCCACTTGACCCTCGAATCATAACTTCGCGAATTTCCATTATAATCATTACTTTGAGTCCTACCTTGAATCCGATCACCATCGCGGTTACGCTTGTTGGAACCCGAAACCTCATGAAAGATCTCAATGTTACGAGTTGCGTCATTGCAGGCCGACACATCCTCATACTCGATATTAGCGGTCGGTCCAACACCCACTTCTTCAGTCCCCACTTGAAGTGCTTAGCTTGACGCCTACCATCTCCAGCATTCGTTCCCACAAAACTGACCAACCTCATAAACCTGCCCATGTACTCATTGGAGTTCTCATGATCAAGTTGGTAAATCGCTCGATAATCCCTCTCATACCTTTCTTTGCCGATCGGAAGTAACGGTTATAGAAGATAGTCCGAAACTCAGTCAAGTACAAGTAATAGCAAAAGCATCTCCTCCTCTTGCCTGTTTGAGTGCCTTCCACCAATTCAAAGCATCACCCTCCAACTTAAATGTAGCCAAACGGGTCTTAAACTCGTCTCCACAACCCAAGACTTCAAAAGCTTCTCAATATGAGTGACCCAGTCCTCGCCTCGGTGGGAGTAGCAGCAGTGCTAAAAGAAAGAGGCTTGAGCTTATCAAAGCGCTCGAGCCAAGTGTGAATGCCGACGGGTTGATTTCCTCCACCACTACCCGAAGCACCGGTCCGATTGAATGTTGTTAATCACCGTGTCATCATCTCGGTGTGGTAAGACCAAGGAAAAGAGTGTTGAGAGCATTAGCAATCGCAGCATCCAAGTTAGGAGCATCATCGTCTCCATCCACGTTACCGTTACGACGAGTTTGAACCATCTGAACGATATTCAAACGATTAGCAAAATGAACAAAGGTGAGATACGAAATGGAAGTTCGCAGAAGGAAACCTAAAGTCTACCCAATCCTCACGGGTCATAGCCTAAGCTCTAAGGGTCTCAAAACCTAGGGTCCATATGTCACTGAGTCCCGACTACAAGTCAGTAAACCGGGCTCAGATGCCATAAATTGTAACGCCCGACCGACAAGGGTAAAGGAATCACAAACAATGGTGTCATATCAAAGCAAACATAAATATCCAAAAGAAGTCTTAACACAAATGCGGAATAATTCAAGTCAACATGACTTCAATACATAGGTCCCAACGGAAATAAACTCCAACAAAATATCTGAAATAATGAAGTCTTAAATAGCATCATAAGATCAAAGCTAAAAATCTCTAAGGTAAGTCCACTCATGCACTCATCCCAAAGCAAAACCAGCTTCATGCTTAGATACCGCGCGGAAGAAAAGAAATGCGGTGAGCTTCAAAAGCTCAGTGAACAGATATAAAAGCAAAGCGAATACGAAACAATATCGAATACGAAATATAGTGAACGAAAGATAGAAAAATCATAATCATTTTCAAAGTATAAATCAGAATTATCGAATAAAGTTTATTGTTAACTACCACGAGCCCGTAAAACAAATATCGATCATAATCATATTCACATAAGGCAACATTTGTAGGGGAGACCTACCGGAGTTATGAAGGACGTGCATGCACGCAGCATCAATCATCGGATAACGATATCATATAACGGATAACGGATCTAGGATGCATCCATATGCCCACGACATATATTGGTCATATAACATAACTTGAGCTCATAAGATATGAGATAAGGACGTGGCAGAACATCACTCTTGCCCTAGAGTCATGTCGAGAGGTGCATCACGACACGGACATGGAACCCCCATGACTAGTGAAATATTTGGCTCGGTGTCAAACTATCTTAGGTCAAATCAGAATGTCAAAACTGACATAGATCATACTTTATCATAAGGTTAATCATATTTTCAAAATCAGAGTTTTCATATCAATATAGTTCAAAATCGATGTTTCACATTCGAAATCGAGTTCGATAAGCAACAGCTCAAACAAAAGAATGGGGTTCATAGCAAAGGCTTAGGAAACCTTAATATAAAAGCTAACGAAAAGAAAACGTTATAAGAAACCTTTATGAAAAGGTCGAATATCTCTGTACCTTATTCCAAAGCAAATGACCAAAAAGCAAAATACGGAAAGCAAAGGATTACTCCTTCTTCACAGAACCTATACACATTAACGGTCGTACATGTTATTTATGATTCCATAATTGTCGAAATGATCTTTTACTATTTGATGCTCATACTTAATATATTTTTAATGATCTTAATACTTTAGGGTTTATGATTAAATGAGACTTAAGTGTTTTAATAATCAATATCGTAGATTAGGGTTCATCATGTCATTTATTAGAGTTTAGGGTTAAATGTGAAAATAGTTTATAAGTCATAACTCACACATGAAATAACGAATTAATATACCTAGCTTCAAACCCTAATCAACTCTCATTTATGTTCAAGGGTTTTCTCATTCTTTTAATATCACATTAATGCGCATTTACTTTACATGCTACGTCATTTAATGACTCATTACTCTTGTTTATTTACTCAACACATTCATGTCTTAACCATACGTTACTTAAATACATGTTATACTTCAACTTTTATATCCATGCACGTTATGATTTCATGTGACAACAAAAGTTACTTATTATCCGGATTAGATACACATCTACACACACATGCACACTAGCTTCGACTAGATATGAGCACGTACTACGTTTACACATCGATAAGCTCACTTGACTCACAACACACGCGCATGGTACACGGTTCACCAACCATTTAGGGTTTAGGTTTTGCATGTTTCGGTTCACACCTCAATCTAGGGTTTAGGTTTTACATGACCTTTCTCGTTTAACACACGTTCAAAACCCTCACATGGTTCGGCTAACATGTTTTACGCAAACCCTAGCTCATCTACGTATCTTACTTAATCACGTTTGCATGTTTTACCTTGTCCGATTCATGATATATGTGGTTCTGTTTTCTTAAGCTCGACATACTAATGATCCGATTCAAACAATACATATATATTACATGTTCTCTTAATATTACAAGGTTCAATTCATATTGGTTTGTTGGTTTCATATGGTTCGGCCAAAAGAAAAGAACACAAGCTCGACTAAAACAAATATGATACAATATATTATACGTTAGGTGTTATCAAAAGAAGACGAAAAGATCATTGTTATACCTTAGCTTGTTGGACACAAAGTCTCGACACCAAGGGAGTTAGGGCTTCGGCCGAATGAAAAAGAAAAGAAAAGAGAGAGGCAAAGAAAACTAGGGTTCCAAATTATGTTTAATGTGTTGTATATATAGCTAGTACAATTTTCGGTTTAGGCTTGAGATGGGGTGGGCTTCGGCTTGGTCCAACCGAACAAACAAAACTCACGCCCCTTTGGGCTCTCGGCTCACTAGTCCAACCGACAAAATTACACGGCCCAACATGGTTCACCAAATAAACGAAAACAAGGCCCATACGATTGGCCCAACTATTTACGCGAGACTTTTAACTTCCGTCGTACAAAATCGATCACGTACACATATTCGTTAAGTTTTAATTATAGATAAGTTAAGTTTTTAATTTCGTTAAATGAATATAAATATCTTTTACATATTTTATAAATTTCGATTCCAAGGGTATTTTAGTCTTTATTCATGTTTTAGATTTTCAGGTTTTACACAACGTTTCTTCAAAAACAACATCGATATGCCATTTTTGAGAGGAAGAAAACCTATGTGATTAAAAATATGTTGTGAATTGTATGGAATCTCAAAAGTGCTCAACTCAGATTTAACCCATGGATTGACGAACTTTAAAATGCCAGTAATTGAAAAAAGACTTGTTCGGAACGGGTAATAATTTCAAGTTGGCCTAGCTAGTGATGTAAACGTGTCTCGCAAAGGACTTATCTGAGTAGAATTTACCAATCCAAGAAACTTTCTTTGGACTTGACCAGGTCGGGTAATAATTTCAAGCTAGTTCGCTAGTGATGTAAGCGTGTCTTGAATTGGTCTTGTTCATTGAAAGTCGATTATTTCAAAAGTGCGAACTTTACCCTCAATGTGCAGATTTAAGTTACAACAATACAAGAAGACGTGGAGGGGGAGTATTTCTGAAAATACAAAACTCTCAAAGTGTTAACAAAATATGTTTCATAATCATAAACACTTTGAGATATTTTCAAGAAAAAGGTTTTATGGCAACATAGGAATGGTCATGGAGTTATAAGGTAACTAAGGATAGGAAAATATGTCCTATGATCCAAGAGAGCCGAAGGGATCTACCCAAGGACAACATCCATAGTTAGTATTAAAAGTCATTATGTATGATTGAAAAAGGGAGAATATGGGAAAAGGAGAAAGATGAAGTTGAAGAATTAAAAAGAAAAGTTAAAGAAAATGGTGAAAACAAATAGCCCTCCATATGTTCAACTTAGGGCAGAAACCGGGTTCAATTCATATGCTATTGGTTATCACTAAGATGACACCGGTATTGAAGATAAAGATGTTAGGGACCCAAAGGACGCACTGCACTTAACCTTTTAGCCACTAAAGTTCTCTCAAAAGGACTTGTTTCATTCTCACGGGGAACCTTGCAGAATCTATCAACCTCTCACTACGAGATGTGTTGATATTGAATCAGGAGACACCGCTCCAGTCTCCAACTACTAGAACCAAAACGTACAAATCGAGTCTAGAGCCACGAGATTCATAAAAAGATCTCTTAGGAACACTAAATATTTCAACACTTGTTGTTCAAACAAAAAGAACACAAGTGATATATTCTCGAGTCCTCCGTAGATCCTTGCAATCTGCCAGAACATTCATGAGAGGATTTACAATTGTGATCCTCAGTGATTAAATGGAAACTCCTACTAGGGTCAACATTAAGTAGCCCTGATAGCAGGTCACTTCGATAATCCCTTGTGGGTTACGATTAGTATTCGTGGTGGTTTCAAACGGTCTACAGTCGTAGAGTGATACCTCGGTGTACCCTAGCGACTCACAACGACAGAGTAACGATATTGAGTAAGGGGACATGCCAGTGATCATCCGGTCTGAGATTCGTCAAAGAACGCACCAACGATCTGGGATGTACCTGTACGAAATATCCGAACTCTTACGTTAGGAACTTTATTGCTAACTGTTTACATGCAGGTTGAAGATCCGGAGTTCCAGGAGACACCATCACTACCTCCACTATCATCAACAACACTTCATCTCCACATGCTCATACCATTATCATGTCATAAGAAAGTTTTCACCAAATATCAAAGCAACACAAATTTCTCAATGATTCTACACCAAAGTCAAAGAATGTACAAAGTTTAAAGACTTGAGAACTACGCAAGTATGGAGATCCAAATTCAAAAGAAGTATGAGCATGGTGGAGAAAGACGTAAAGACACCAGTAGGTAAGACGTTGATGTAAGGCAGAAAACAACATATAAACACAACAACAACAAAGAACGACAAACAAAGATACATGAGACGTCAAGCTGAAGAAGTCAATGAACGCAAAACACATCTACTCTATTGGGGAAGTTTGTTGGACAGACGTCAATAAACCTTGATGACCAACCCTTAGAGGGAGATTGTTGGAATTACGTGTAACTATTATCAAGTGTCATTCATTAACTATGTAATAAGTTGCAATGTTATCAGGCTTATATGTTAGTTATTATCTCTAGGCTTATGTAGTAAGCCCATGGGCCTAAGATAAATCCCAAACGAACCAAGGAAGGAACTAGGAGTGTTGCCCTAGCATCTTCTCCTATAAATACATCTTGTAAACACACTTATTATTGTTCGTTATTTCATATATGCTAAGAAACCTTTGTTACTCTCTCTTGTGAAGTAATCGACCAAACACTTATTCTCTCATCTCATTTCTATCATTGTTATGCTTGTGTTACTACTAATATGGTGACCTAACACACCAAGACCATCACATGACACCAAGACTGTGGAATTAGATGTTTCCACATGCACACTCCTTCTTGAGCTTTTGGGCTTCAAAGACTTCCAGATACTGCTACTGCTTATATGATTAAGACTCCTCATGGTGATCAATGAAAAATACTCTAAGTATGTTACTGTTGTTGGTTACATGTTACTGCTGCTTGTTAAAGATTAAGGTTGCTAGTGTATCATACTACTGCTGTGAACTTCAAAGGAAATACACTAAGTAGTTAGTACTGCTAGAAGAAAAGTTAGTATTGCTAGTACTAAGTTAATGTTGTTGAAGTGTTAATGCTTCCAGAGTGAAGATTAGTGTTGCTGGTTTGTTATTAATGCTATTTGTATTATAAGTCGATTTTGATAAGTATATAATGTTTAGATAAGTATGTAAACGATTTGATATACTTAGGAAAGAATTCTTATCTTGGAGAATACGTATTGTAACCCTAATAGGAGTCCTTAGTCTATAAAAAGAGGCATAGGGCATAGAGATAGACCATATTGTTTTGTTAGCTTCAAGGTTGTAAACCCTAAAACTTGCTAGAGTATTTGTATTATTCATCAATAATATTGAAGCGTTTATTCTTTGTTTGTGTTCTTCTTAATATCAATTACTAGATTCCACATAGTGTTTGATTAAACTCAAAATAGTTTCTAAACTAGTTCTGTTAGTTTATCTAGCATAACGTAACCTTTGCAAGCTAAGGGATTAAGATCAATTACATAACTTGGATCAACAAGTAGTATCAAAGCTTGTGATTCTAGCAGTTGTGATCAAAGAAGAACTTTTTATTATATTCAAGAACTTCTTGCTAAAGATGGATTCATACTCTACACATATGGTTGTTGCATCAAGGATTCTAATCCTCAAGGCTGGTGAATATGAGATCTGGAGAATGCGTATTGAGCAGTACATCCAGATGCTTGACTTCCAACTCTAGGAGGTCATTGAGAATGGAAACGCTCCACTAAAAACAGCAACGTCTCCAGAAGGTGTTGTGATTATTGTGCCTTCTACTACTGCTAAAGAAAAGGTCAAAGAAGATTGGAGGTTAAAACATGGAGTACTTTGATGATGTCCATTCCTAATGAAAATCAGTTGAAGTTCAATTCTTATAAAGATGCCAAGCCTCTCATTGAAGATATTGAGAAGAGAATTGGAGGTAATGATGCTATTAGGAAGACAAGGAAGAATCTATTGAAACAGCAGTTTGAGAAATTCTTAGCTCAAGGTTCTGAGATGCTGGATCAAACCCATGAATCCCATGATCGACTTCAAAAGCTTGTAAGTCAATTAGAGATTTTTGGTGTGGAGACTTCTCAATAAGATGTGAACAAATTTTTTTGAAAAGCTTATCCCCTGAATGGAGCAAACATGTAGTTGTGTGGAGAAATAAGGATCTTGAGAAGATGAGCTTGGATGATCTGTACAATATTTAGAAGGTGTATGAGCCAGAGATCAAAAGATCATCTAGCTCCAGTTCAAATCCACAGAATATGACCTTCATGTCCTCTAACAACCCTAAAAATACCAATGAAGCAGTTATTGCTGCTTATGGAGTTACCTTTGCTAGTACTCAAATTTTTGCTGCTAGTTCAACAGCCATGGGCACAGTATTTATGAAGGGTCCTTTTTGCCAGAAAGCAATGTATTTATACCTCTTCTGGTTAATGGACTTCTAGATGGGCCTATATCTAGTCTAGGACCTTCACTTGGTCCTGAAAGTGGAACACAACCCCTACATCTAACCCTTATTCTTGTTTTGTCATTCTTCATAAAAATCAAATCCCTTCTAGTTTCTATTGAATGCTATCTTACCTTATTTTTGACATCTTTTGCAGTAGGAAAGTCCTGACCACAATAGAAGAATGTGGTATAAACTCCAGATGCAAACTCTACCCTACTCCTTGGCACATCAGACTTACCTGCCTGTGGGTCAGAAACATAATCACTATAAAAGACATCATCAACCATCACATGTAAATCATTTTCCAAATTCATGTCATCACTTATATTAGTCGTTGTTCCTTCTTTACCTAACTCATTACTCTGACTTAGTTGGACCAAGCAAGTTGTGCATCATTCTCCTGACAAGTATTCTCTTCATTTGCTTGAATTGAATCATCAACTACATTGCTTAAGTCACTAGTCTCACTCACTTGGAACAGAGTAACATCAACAACAGGATCCTCTTCCATGTTATTGGCATCAACAAATGCGCTTCCTACTTCCCCTAAATGCTTATCCTGAGTCAATTGGAACAGATTTACATCAACATCAGGCTCCTCAAACTTGTTATAGACATCAACTAGTACTCTTTCTAATTTCTCTAACTGCTTCCCCTAAGTCACTCGGAACAGATTAACCTCAAAGTCATCAGGCTCCTTAATAGTATTGTCCTCATCCATAAGTACTAAAGCACGATCACGGTTATGAACAGGATGGCAGGCGAATGATGTGTCTAGGGTGAAAAATATAGGCTCAGTGTTTGGAAAATTGCTAGATTCGCCAATATAATTGAGGTCCATAGGTACTTGTGTAAGTTTTATAAAAGGATCTAGTGCAGGCTCATTATCAAGATCATCTAAAACCAATCGTCTACAACAAGATTGAATAGCAAAGACTAGCAACTTTTCTACTATTTTCATCCATCTCCTAAAAAACAGTCTTAATAGATTGTGGGGACATTTCAGACAACTTTAATCTTGTCTTACCTATTTCCATATAAAATCTATTAACGTATGGTCTTTGATAAGGTCTTTCAACAACTCAAGATTAGCAACTTCACGAAAACTAAACAATCCATCATCCAATGTACTACCAGGCTTAACAAAATAGTAATAATTGGTTTGTCCATTATCATAACCGATTTCGGTCATGAGAGCATCCATTTCATCAACAGATACCCTAAAGGAACCTGATCGATCCGTTGTATAAAATTTTAAAAAAAACACCGTTACGATAAACTTACCTAAAAGGGGAATAACTTAAACAATCGTACTAATATATAGGTGTATACGATTAAAAACTTACCATATCTCCTAATTGTAGAGTTTTCATCCTTCTCATGGTCATCAAAGAAAGGAGGTTCTCTGATTTTCCATAAAGTAAATCCAAGGTTGCTGCTTGTTATTTTCTTACTTAGATTATTGGATCTCATGATTGATATTGCATTAGGGTTTTTTGGATAGGCTTCCAAAACAAGTTTGGGGATGACCAATGAGTACACAACTTTGTTTTATTAGACATTATGGCGGGAAATTGGATTAGACATCTGCTACATAGTACATCAAGGTAATAAGACGATTCTACCCTCAACAGAAAACGGATAACGGGATTTTATGGAATATAACGGGATATTGACCTGGGCATTAATGGTCAAGGGACTGGTTTAGCCTCAAAATCTTATACTTTGGACTACTGATGATGAAGGCAAGTTTTGGTTCAGCGTATTGTTTCTGGACAAGATTAGGGACCAACATTGTATTTTAGTCTAATAATAATATTAATAATAATAATAATAATAATAATAATAATAATAATAATAATAATAATTATTATTATTATTATTATAATAATAATTTTTATCAGTATTCTAAAACTAAAATCATTGTTCATCAGTTTTCTAACTAAATAAAAAAAATGTTCACTAGTTTATTATTTTTGTTTAAATCATAATCATAATGTTCATAATTTTTTTAGTTTTTTTCAAAAAAAATGTCATAATATTTATCAGTTAGATCCTAATATTCATCAATTAAGATTTGAAATAACAAAAAATGTTCTACCAAAAAAAAGGGGGACATTTGTCTCTGGTGACTTTTTAAACTTTTTAGATTGTGTTCACTTTTTAGAGGATCATAACCCATATTCGTATATACCAACACACCGTAAAAAATACTGATGTGCATAATTGTGTAACTTCGATGCCACATATTTAAATTAATTATACTATGCTGGTATCCCATGTAATATTTTTTTTAATAATAATGTTAGCCGTATTTAATTATAAAATTTGTTTACACGCGAGTTAAACTTATAAAATTGTGGATATTAAAATAAATACTTTCTCGGACATTTTTACTTAATTTCATAAACTTAGAATAACATGAGTAGTTCGTATATGTACAACCTTGTGTATCCGTATACATATCAAAGTGAAAACCCGTGCCCTTATTATGATATTTAGTATTTTGTGCATATATATTATTTTAATAAATAACGATAATAATATTTATAAATAATAAGAATGTTGTTTTAAAAATAAACATATAGTCTAAAGGTATAAAGTCTAGGATTTAATTATTTAATTTATAAAGTTATTAAAAACTTGAAAATTGATGAGTTTATTTACTTTCAAATTTAACGGCTAAACGTGTTATTAATTATCTTTTTTATTAAATATTTTTCATTATAAAATCAACACATGTATTTTTATGCATATTAACTTTGCTAAATAAAATTTAGATGAGTTTAAGCAATAAAGCTAACTTTGACTTTTATTAGTCGATTAAAAGGCTCACTTGCAAAATTAAGCTCTCTCATTAGTTAATGGACTAATTTACTTTTCCATTTTGTATCTTTTCTTATTAATAGTTTACTAAACGAGTATCCGTACATAGCAACGGGATTTTATAGCATCAGATAAAGGTGACAATTTCTTACCCGACACGAAACCCAACCTGAAACCGACACGCAAATTAACAAGTTCGAGTTAAGTGTATAATAGATTTCGGGTCGAGTATGGGTAGACCCAACTAACCTATTTATTAAACAGGTCAGGTTCATGTTGGGAATAAATTAAGTGGGTCGATCCTCCAACCCGTTTAAGATTGTTTACTTAAATTAAAAATTATTTATATTTATTATACGGGTTAAATGGGTTAACTGGGTCGACCCGTAAACCTGTTTAATTCATGTAATATGCCTACTTTTGTATATAAAACGGGTTAAATGGGTCAACCTGAAACCCGTAAATTACTTAGTTTAAGTTACAACATTTCCTTTATTAGTTTAAGTTTTCACATTTCACTTTTCACTTTTTGGTTTTTTTATATATAGTACTAGACAATTACACATGCATAGCAACAGGATTTTATAACGGCAGATAGTTTTAGTTATAAAAAAAATTTATGGGTTATAAATGAAAGACTAAAATACACCGTTGGTCCCTAAACTTGGTCATACGCTTCGCGATGGGACAAAACTTGGCTTTTTCATCGTTAGAGGTCCCTTTTCCAAGTTTTCTAGGCTAAACTGGTCCCTTTTGGCTCCTTGACCCATTTTCCGTTAGTCAACCCGGTTATTCGTTGTCCTTTTTGTTTTTAGTTAAAGGGTATAACGATCTTATTACTCTTCTACATTTCTTCCCTTTGTTACCAAACCATCACAAAAATACACACACATATTTTCCAAATTTGATCACTCAAACCATAGTCATCGCCGGCGCCGCCGTCATCCACCGTCACTACCACCATTTCATCCATCAACTCATATTTTCCAGATTTGTACCCTCTCCTGTTGTCAACTCATTGTCAACTCTTTTGGCACCCCAAGTATATTGTCAACTCTTTTGGCACCCCAAGTATAATCTAAAGAAGATAAGCAGGGAGGGAGGGAGATCTTGTTTTCTTTTAATCGATCACTAAATAAAATCAATCCAATCAGGTTCCTCATCCGATGTATATAATACTACAGATCTTATCATTATTAATCATCAATTTTGCTTTATATATACTAGTCTTTATACCTTTTTTTCGATCCCTGCTTATTTTCTCAATTCTTATATGATTGTTATTTATGGTATAGATTTATGTTGATTTCTTTTATAGGATGAAAGTTACTTATAATATATGTTTGTGTTATGCAGCATGGGGGCCCTTGTAACACCCTCAAAAATGACTCAGCGGAAGCATACAAGTATTGGGGTGCTACTAAATTGGTATCACAAGATAAGCATAGAACAATTGGTTTTTCATAAATAAACTTTTATTCATTCTTAAAACAATGTTTACATTATTAATTAGTGCGGAAAATGGCCCATTATAAAAAGATGGTCCCAATACATAAATCGAGTCGTCTATGCCATGCATGCATTTTCCTTGCGCCTCAAAGATAAGCTATCACCTCAAAACCGAAGATACATGCTAAAAGGGTAGAACTACGTTGGTGAGTTCATAGGTTTATTTAAAAAGGGATTTCAGTACACTGTTTCAAATTTGGTTTTTTGATGAACATTACGTCTTGCATAATGTCATAAAGTTTATGGTTTTAATTCATATAAGAATTTCATAAAAGAGATTTCATTAGTGGACCATAAGTAGGGTATATGTACATTACAACAAATATAATGTCATATATTGAATCTATTACGCTAGCACTAAGTTCATGCAACCGAAACTCTACGGTTTATGTATGCACAAGGAAGTCATACAAATAAGGAGCCCATGGCGAGTGTTTATCCCAATACACTCGGTTCTGACATGCTATATGTTACCTTGACCCAAGCGGGTCAACCGAACAGGAAGTCACTCCTAATAGATCTATTTATAACATTCAGCGCTTCCCAGAGGAATTGACGGTTCATGAAAAGGCAATTTGGGATCTAAAGTCTTAGGCTAAGCTGCGTAATATTCTAGGTCAAAGGTTTTGGTGTGGTCCTTAAAGCATCTAGGTATGATGTATCTTAAAACATATCAATCAAAAGGTATAGTATGCATAGAATGCAGAATTTTAGTAATTAAATCATTTAAGTAAAATGAGCATGTATCTTCCCCAAAACAGTTATAAAACAAGTAAAAGTAGGGGCTGTGAAACTCACCTTTGCCATGTGCAATATGAAGTCTAAAGAAAATTAAATAAAGGAGTGATAGTGCACGGCTCCGACACGCAACCTAATTAAGTATGGCATATTTAGTCTCCATGTTTAAGACTCGATAAAGTTTAACTAAATTTATAAGTTTTAAATGTTGTTGTTGTTGTTGTTGTTGCTTATGTGGCATCATTTTATCTTAGAATAATTTACAAGATTTGAATGAATTTCGGCTTATGAAAGATGGCATGGAAGGAATCTCAATGAAAGAATTTAGACTTTTGTTTAATGATGACCAAATGGAAAATACTTAGAAGGGTACACACAACAAAGATATCAAGGATGAACAAGACTTCGGTTTGATGATAACCGAATGACGGTGTACGAAAAGTATGTACATTTGTTAGGACCTTATCGGACTAGATGGATATCATAATTGAAGGGAGTATATATATATATATATATATATATATATATATATATATATATATATATATATATCGATACTAATAATTGTATAAAGAAAGTTTTAAGTATAATTCAATCTTGTACACCTTTATAAGTTTTAAAATATGTTTCATGCGACATTGATATAAATGTATATATTTTAAAAGAATGGTTACTCAAAATAAATTATCACGCTTGTACTTAGGAAAAAAAATGATGTAAGTATATACTTCATCTACTCAAAGCGACTAATGTCGAAAGTTGTATGACAATTGTTATTAAGTTTTTAACATCCAACATTTATAAGTTTTTATATTTGAGCAAAATAATATGATATTGATTGGGGTCAAGATGTATATTTATATTATAAATGTATAGACTTTGAAATATGCTTTAGAGTTTTATTTACTCTTTAAATTTTTGTTATTCAACTTGTGACCAATATTTTTAATTATATTAAGAGAGGAGGGAGTGGGCACGGGTAAGGGATTCGGGTACCCTTACCCGAGCGGTAACACCGCCGCCACCTCGTTGGGTATGAAAATCGGGTACAAAATTCGGTATACCAAGCCGAGTGTGAAATGTGAGGTTGGATTGGGTTTCTTGACCGTTGGAGCCAAAACGTCGACTTCATGCTTCGAAAAAAAAAAAAAAAAATCCTTTTAAAACCAAATATTACTCTCTTTATTTTCAAATAAAACACACACTAAAATCTCTCAAAAACAAAAAAATAATTGCCAAAATGTCTTCCGATTCTTCCGAATTCGAATGCATTATTCCATCTTCGTTCGACGAGATATCCACGGTAGCTCGTTGCACATCTTCTTAGTATCTCGATGATTAATGTGTTTTTATTTTAATCTACTTATTTTAAGTGTTATGTTATTTTTTTTTTAAGTATTATGTTATGTTTTTTTTTTTAAGTATTATGTAATGTTTTATTTTATTTAATGAAATGATATGTTTTTATTTTAAATATTGTATGTGATTTTATGTATGAAAAAAAAAAAAAAAAAAAAAATCGGGTACAAATTGGTGACCACTCCCTCCACTTAGGGTATGGTTAGGGTAAAATTGGGTACTTTTGATGTGTAATGTTTTTATTGGATGGAGGTGAGGTGGCACCTAGGGTATTAGGTGACCACTCCCTCCTCCCTAACGATATATTGCAAGTCGTGTAATGCGTACGAGTAATGATCAACAAGCCTTGTGATTAATTCATATCGAGTGAAATGGGATGCCATAGGTGGCGAAGTGAAAAGAAGTGGAGAACGAGTCGCATGCGACCGGATAAAGTCAAGAAGAACTCGAGACTTTGTACGACTAACGCGCCCTCGGGGGCTATTAGAAACCAAACGGACTCTAGATGGGCTGTGGCCCAACAGAAAGATAACTAAGCAGACTCTGGTATAATTCTGGGCTTGGGCCTGATTTCATACATGTCTAAATATTTCTGGGCTAGCCTAGGATTTAGTAAAAATCACCTACTTATGGACTTTGGGCCTGCAGCCCATGTCACGCTAAAACATTGAGCAGAAGTAAGTTTTGTGAAATATTTTGAAAGCAAAAATTGTATTTGTGCTCTAACTTGGTTTCACGATACTTAAGCTGGACACGCAAAGATTCTTCGAGGTTTACACTAGTCTTCCATGACCACTTCGTGGTCTAGTGTTGGATGGAGTGTAAACACCCTCGGGGTCTCTCTCTCTTTTGACTCGAAGTAAAACAAACACCCATCGACTTACTAGTTTGCCGGAATTGAATCGACACATATTAACAATCTACTTAGCTTGTGATCGAAGTTGTCGGGTACTACCCAGCTTGGGCACTCGACTCCACACCCTCGAGGATACGGGGTGGTACTAGTCAAACTTCAAGCCAACACTTCAAGTGTTTTAATCCCAACTGGGGGAAATAACAAGCAAGCCATTATGTTTCGAGTGAGGTTTTTATTTTAGTCTAGATATGCAAAGGAAAAGAAACTTAGGACTAAGTTGAATAAAATTGCTTATTAAGCCAACAAAATAAACCGAAAAGGACTCGAATAAGCCGAACAGGTAACTAGTTTATCAAACCGGAAATGGTGTAGGGACTCGACGGAGGGCTGTTTAGGACAATGCCACGGAAACAAACACCGTTAAGAGTGGGGTTTTCATCCTAGCCGAGACAACCCCAAATAAGCAAGAAGAATTAGGTAAGGAAATGAGTCAAAAATTTTAAAAAGCCGATACGAATATTTCTAAGTGTTTTCTCAAGTCTTTACCACACAACAAAAACAAAACAACACTAGTTTTAACTTAACCAATTTACTACCAACATTGCAAATCTCATTTCTACATCCAAAAATTAATAATAATCGACAACAACAGCAAATTGTAAAATTTGAATTACAAAATTTTAATGTACTTACAACCCAAAAACAATAATAAGGAATGTGGTCTTACTATGAACTCAATTGGTGGTTGAGTAGTTATGAACACCGAAAACTCACGAACTCAGTTGGAGGAGACTTAGGACGAATTTAAACAATTAACTTCTTGGAATAGCTTCCCTATGCATCGAATAACAAAACCCCTCTATCAATTTTCAAAACCCCCATGCTTCGACAAACCCTAATCTTGTATGAACCCTAATTTTGTTGTGATTGAGTGTGAGATATATGAAAGAAGCTGTGAAACACGTGCCCCTTTATAGTGGAACAAATGGAAGCCTCTACTCTCACTTTCTTGGTCTCGATGGGGAGAGAAAACTCTTCTTAGCTTCTATCACTGTCCTCCTTCTTCATCACAGTTGGCCTATGTTCGCCTAGAGGTGTAGCTCATCCAAAAGTGGTATGTGATAGAGATGAGATTAGAGCTTGACTTTCAAAAAGCAAGAGAAGTTACCATTTTGATGTTTGTTTTTCTATTTGGTGTCGACAAAGGAGAGAGAGGGAGGGCAGATAAGATAAAAAGCGTGGGAGAGAGAGAGATAGGAGTGTTATCTCCTTTGTTTTATTTCTTTTGTTTTATTATACGAGGCAGTATAATCGGTTCCGTGTTTTGTCGAATCCTTGAGTAAATGTACCTTCCTGGTACCCGAGAAATATAGAAATTATATTTTTAGAAACGATTTCTTAAACGTAATAGTATGACATTTTTATTATGTTGTCATTTGATTGTAACTGTTTGCCGTTATTAATTTGGTGTCGGTATGCGTGCGGTGCCGTGACTTTCTGAATTCACGAGATAACTTCTCGTTTTCTTTCGTAAATTATTAGTGATTGATAATAGTGTATTTTTCTCTTATCTCAGTATTTATTTATTTATATTTTTTAGTCTTGTATGCTACTGCACTGCAATATGTGGAATAACTATTAGATTAAGCTTATGTATGCTTAAATTTTAACTGGGATAATAATAAATTTCACATTTATTATAGAGAAAATTAGTGGACAAGCGGTGTCTTATTTCTAAGGAAACGAGATGACCTCTCGGTTTTAAATTTTTGATATTGGCATTCTATCGAAAATAATGATTAAAAATTTTTCTCGACGTGTAAATATTATTATATTAATCCGAAATTTTATGGGTTGTTATAGTCACCCATTTACAGGAGATCCGTCCCTGATTCGCTTTACGCTACCCGATAGTGTCGGAACGAGGTGATGGTATTTGGAACAAGTTTTGATTTTTTTCCCTAGGTTGTTCTAGGGTTTCCTCTTTGGGTATGGGTACCTAGGTGTTATGTCAGTAGCATATCCTCTATCTGAGGAGCCATGATTTTCAGGGGTAGGTTCTTTGGGTGAAGGTTCCAAGTTTCGATGTTATGAGGTTTCACTATTTTGTTAGTGTGGGCACCTCTAACTTCTCATGGTATTATCAAAACGTACTCATTTCTGATGTCTAATGATTCTAAAGTATATAGGTTGATTCTTAAGGTTCGCTATGGGTTTGTGTGTTTTCTTCTTTAAAGGGTGACTAAACATTTGTTTTCGAATTTCTCTTTCGACTAAATGTTTATACAAGTTTGACTAAGACCTGATTTCAAAATCGATAATATGTAAAAAAAATGGCACATTTTTAAAAGATTATAAAACCGGTTCTTAGTTATGGGATGTATAAGGAAGTTTTGCGAAACTTTTAGTGTTTCAAAGATTTTGTCTCATTTTAATGAGGGATTTGGAAAATATTATTGTCCGATTTTTTTTTTAAGGAGGATCCTCCAATTTGAAAATTTTGTTGTAGTAAGGATGTGTAGCAGAATATAACATTTACCCATAGCTATCGAGTAGGGTTTAGTTGTCTAAGTTGGGTAGGGTTAGAGGTTTAATGGTTGGTGAACCCCATTGTTTTCTATGGTTTTAGGCAGCGGTGTGGGATACGTCCCTAGGTTAGGCTTAGTAACCAAGAAAAATATTGGTCATTTTTGTTTATGAGGTATTAGCTTAAAACATGTTTTCGAGAAAGTAAGTGATTAACAGTGTGGTTCTGTAATACTTTTCAAAGTATTAAGGAACACTTTATTTTGGTAAGGTATGGGTGGAATTGTAGTTTACTTTATGGTAAAATGGTAAGGTGGTAATTTGGTTTGTAGAATGGTTCACGAAGTGACTCATGAAATACTTTGATTATAATGGTTTGAGGGATAATCAGAAATAGTTTATATGGCAACTCTTTTATTTCGCTTGTAGGAGGGTAACAAGGTAGGCGCTGTTATCCTTAAGAGGTAGGTGGAGCTTCGTGGTATTTAATTCTTAAGGTAGGGCGTAAAGTTTTCAAGTTTCTGTGGGATTATAGGTCCTTTATCATGCCCTTCTAGATTTTGCCAAAGGTTTATTGTATTTTCTCATAGGTGCTATTGAAAGGTTGCTCCTAGAATGGTTTAATTTGTCCATGGGGTGTAAGGTGTGGGGTAGGAGTGACTATAACATAACCCGGTTGTGATATGGAATTATAAAGTTTATGATTAAGAAGTAGTATGACGCCAGTGAGTGGCTTATGATTAAGAAATATTGTGATGCCAGTGAGTGTTTTATGACTAAGGAATGCCAGTGAGTGACTTGTGATTAAGGAATGCCAGTGAGTGACTTGTGATTAAAGAATGTCAGTGAGTGACTTGTGATTAGGGAATGCCAGTGAGTGACTTGTGATTAGGGAATGCCAGTGAGTGGCTTGTGATTAAGGGATGCCGGTGAGTGGTTTATGATTAAGGATTAGTGTGACGCCAATGTGTGGCTTTAGTGTAACCGTCAATGTGTGGTTTATTGAAATGTTACATGTTTATCAAAATATTATCATTTTCTCACTTGACATAAGGTTGTTATAACTATCCTAAGTACTGCAAAATTCACCTCGAAGTCGGACATAGTGATCAGCTATGTCCCATGTCCCTGGTTGAATATAGGTGATCAGCCTATATTCACCCGAGGTTCAATGAATTTTGAAATACTTAGCTTAGTTACGCTAGTAATATGTCACAATACTTTTAAAGGTTGTCTTGAAGGATTAGAACAATTATTCTCTTTATGCCAGGGAAAGGTGTAGTCGCGGATAATGTAATTATAATGATAGGAAAATAATTATAAGCTATGATGAAATTAGTGAGCAAGTGATAAAACATGTATCTTAACAAGTATGATCTCAGCAGGATCATAAGTGAGGCATCACTCGGCAAAAGTGTGCACGCGGTCGGTCATAGGGTTTAGTTTTTGTAAAAGTGGTTATAGTCTAGGTTTTAAAAATACCCAGTGCTCTATAACCTAGGCTCTGATGCCAATCTGTAACACCCCCAAAAATGACTCAACGGAAGCATACAAGTATTGGGGTGCTACTAAATTGGTATCACAACATAAGCATAGAACAATTGGTTTTTCATAAATAAACTTTATTCATTCTTAAAAACAATGTTTACATTATTAATTAGTGCGGAAAATGGCCCATTATAAAAAGGTGGTCCTAATACATAAATCAGAAATGCTTCCTATGACCATGCTTTGCCTCATTCCAAAGATAAGCTATCACCTCAAAACCTGAAGACACATGCTAGGCAAAGCCGCCTTAGTGAGTTCATAGGTTTATTTAAAAGGGATTTCAGATAACAAGTTTCAAATTTGTTTTTGATGAACATTACGTCTTGCATAATGTCATAAAGTTTATGGTTTCAATTCATATAAGAATTTCATAAAAGAGGTTTCATTAGTGGACCATAAGTAAGGTATATGTACATTACAACTAATATAATGTCATATATTGAATCTATTACGCTAGCACTAAGTTCATGCAACCGAAGCTACGACAGTTTATGTATGCACAAGGAAGTCATACAAATAAGGAGCCCATGGTGAGTGTTTATCCCAATAAACGGGTCCCGACATGCTATATGTTTCGCCTTGACCCAAGCAGGGTCAACCGAATAGGGAAGTCACTCCCAATAGATCTATTTATATCGGCTTGCCAGAATTGACGGCTCATGAAAAGGGCAATTTGGGATCTAAAGTCTTAAGCTAAGCTGCGTAATATTCTAGGTCAAAGGTTTTGGTGTGGTCCTTAAAGCATCTAGGTATGATGCATCTTAAAACATATCAATCAAAGGGCATAGAATGCAGAATTTCAGTAATGAAATCATTTAAGTAAAATGAGCATGTATCTTCCCCCAAAACAGTTATAAAACAAGTAAAAGTATGGGCTATGAAACTCACCTTGGCCATGTGCAATATGAAGTCTAAAGGAAATTAAATCAAGGAGTGATAGTGCACGGCTCCGACACGCAACCTAATTAAGTACGGCATATTTAGTCTCCATGTTTAAGACTCGATAAAGTTTAACTAAATTTATAAGTTTTAAATCTTGTTGTTGTTGTTGTTGTTGTTGTTGTTGTTGCTTATGTGGCATCATTTATCTTAGTATAATTTACAAGATTTGAATGAATTTCGGCTTATGAAAGATGGCATGGAAGGAATCTCAAGGAAAGAATTTAGAATTTGGTTTAATGATGACCAAATGGAAAATACTTAGAAGGGTACACACAACAAAGATATCAAGGATGAACAAGACTTCGGTTTGATGATAACCGAATGACGGTGTACGAAAAGTATGTACATTTGTTAGGACCTTATCGGACTAGATGGATATCATAATTGAAGGTAGTATATATATATATAATATATATTTATGTCGATACTAATAAGTGTATAAAGAAATTTTTAAGTATAATTCAATCTTGTACACCTTTATAAGTTTTAAAATATGTTTCATGCGACATTGATATAAATGTATATATTTTAAAAGAATGGTTACGCAAAATAAATTATCACGCTTGTACTTAGAAAAAAAATGATGTAAGTATATACTTCATCTACTCGAAGCGACTAATGTCGAAAGTTGTATGACAATTGTTATTAAGTTTTTAACATCCAACATTTATAAGTTTTTATATTTGAGCAAAATAATATGATATTGATTGGGGCCAAGATGTATATCTATATTATAAATGTATAGACTTTGAAATATGCTTTAGAGTTTTATTTACTGTTTAAATTTTTGTTATTCAACTTGTGACCTATATTTTTAATTATATTAACGATATATTGCAAGTCGTGTAATGCGTACGAGTAATGATCAACAAGCCGTGTGACTAATTCATATCGAGTGAAATGGGATGCCATAGGTGGCGAAGTGAAAAGAGGTGGAGAACGAGTCGGATGCGACCTGATAAAGTCAAGAAGAACTCGAGACTTTGTACGACTAACGTGCCCTCGGGGGCTATTAGAAACCAAACGGACTCTAGATGGGCTGTGGCCCAACAGAAAGATAACTAAGCAGACTCTGGTATAATTCTGGGCTTGGGCCTGATTTCATACATGTCTAAATATTTCTGGGCTAGCCTAGGATTTAGTAAAAATCACCTACTTATGGACTTTGGGCCTGCAGCCCATGTCACGCTAAAACATTGAGCAGAAGTAAGTTTTGTGAAATATTTTGAAAGCAAAAATTGTATTTGTGCTCTAACTTGGTTTCACGATACTTAAGCTGGACACGCAAAGATTCTTCGAGGTTTACACTAGTCTTCCATGACCACTTCGTGGTCTAGTGTTGGATGGAGTGTAAACACCCTCGGGGTCTCTCTCTCTTTTGACTCGAAGTAAAACAAACACCCATCGACTTACTAGTTTGCCGGAATTGAATCGACACATATTAACAATCTACTTAGCTTGTGATCGAAGTTGTCGGGTACTACCCAGCTTGGGCACTCGACTCCACACCCTCGAGGATACGGGGTGGTACTAGTCGAACTTCAAGCCAACACTTCAAGTGTTTTAATCCCAACTGGGGGAAATAACAAGCAAGCCATTATGTTTCGAGTGAGGTTTTTATTTTAGTCTAGATATGCAAAGGAAAAGAAACTTAGGACTAAGTTGAATAAAACTGCTTATTAAGCCAACAAAATAAACCGAAAAGGACTCGAATAAGCCGAACAGGTAACTAGTTTATCAAACCGGAAATGGTTTAGGGACTCGACGGAGGGCTGTTTAGGACAATGCCACGGAAACAAACACCCTTACGAGTGGGGTTTTCATCCTAGCCGAGACAACCCCAAATAAGCAAGAAGAATTAGGTAAGGAAATGAGTCAAAAATTTTAAAAAGCCGATACGAATATTTCTAAGTGTTTTCTCAAGTCTTTACCACACAACAACAACAAAACAACACTAGTTTTAACTTAACCAATTTACTACCAACATTGCAAATCTCATTTCTACATCCAAAAATTAATAATAATCGACAACAACAGCAAATTGTAAAATTCGAATTACAAAATTTTAATGTACTTACAACCCAAAAACAATAATAAGGAATGTGGTCTTACTATGAACTCAATTGGTGGTTGAGTAGTTATGAACACCGAAAACTCACGAACTCAGTTGGAGGAGACTTAGGACGAATTTAAACAATTAACTTCTTGGAATAGCTTCCCTATGCATCGAATAACAAAACCCCTCTATCAATTTTCAAAACCCCCATGCTTCGAAAAACCCCAATCTTGTATGAACCCTAATTTTGTTGTGATTGAGTGTGAGATATATGAAAGAAGCTGTGAAACACGTGCCCCTTTATAGTGGAACAAATGGAAGCCTCTACTCTCACTTTCTTGGTCTCGATGGGGAGAGAAAACTCTTCTTAGCTTCTATCACTGTCCTCCTTCTTCATCACAGTTGGCCTATGTTCGCCTAGAGGTGTAGCTCATCCGAAAGTGGTATGTGATAGAGATGAGATTAGAGCTTGACTTTCAAAAAGCAAGAGAAGTTACCATTTTGATGTTTGTTTTTCTGTTTGGTGTCGACAAAGGAAAGAGAGGGAGGGCAGATAAGATAACAAGCGTGGGAGAGAGAGAGATAGGAGTGTTATCTCCTTTGTTTTATTTCTTTTGTTTTATTATACGAGGCAGTATAATCGGTACCCGTGTTTTGTCGAATACTTGAGTAAACGTACCTTCTCGGTACCCGAGAAATATAGAAATTATATTTTTAGAAACGATTTCTTAAACGTAATAGTATGGCATTTTTATTATGTTATCATTTGATTATAACTGTTTGCCGTTATTAATTTGGTGTCGGTATGCGTGCTCGTGGTGACTTTCAATTGCGAGATAACTTCTCGTTTTCTTTCAGAAATTATTAAATTGATAAATAGTGATTTTTCTCTTATCTCGATTATTTATTTATTTATTTTGGTCTTGTATTTTCATGAATCGCAGATATGAATAACTATTAGATTAAGCTTTGTATGCTTAAATTTTAATCGATAATAATAAATTTCACATTTATTATACAGAAAATTAGTAGACAAGCGGTGTCTTATTTCTAAGGAAACGAGATGACCTCTCGTTTTAAATATTTGATATTGGCATTCCATCGAAAAATAATTGATTAAATCTTTACCTCATGCAGTAAATATTATTATAATAATCCGAAATTTTACGGGTTGTTATAGCCCTCATGTCAAGGTTCTAGTTCATTTTATTTCCCGCAAAGGAATACAAGATTATTGTTGTTGGATTAGACAACGCTGACAAGACAACCACACTTTATAAGTTGCATCTCAGTTAAGGTCGTTACTATTCATCCCACTGTTGGCAGCAATGTCGAGGAGCTCGTTTATAAGAATATACGTTTCGAGGTACTTTTTATACAATTCATCAATTTGCAAATGCTAAATTTTGGGCTTATATATAAGTTTCTGATTCCAAATTCCGCAAATAGCACTAAAATTCACGGGATATTACTTATGACAATAGTAGGTATGTTTTAGCCTTAGGAGTTGGAGCTATTATATGTTGCTGGTTTTCTCAGTTGGGTATAGATAATCAATGTTTCGGATATCACTTACAATCGTGTAATCACTTTCTAAAGGAAACTATTTGACCCTAATGCCTAAGTTACACGAATATCTCCTTGGGATAAGAACTATTATGTTGTGTATTCCCTTTTTATTTCGAGAGTCAGTTGTCACATCTTAATATAGTCATGTCCTGATCTTAAGAAGAAAGTAACATAAACTCTAGAAGATGACTATAAGCCTCCTGGAAATGGACCAGTGGGTATTGATTGCACTTGCACAACTGATTAGACAGTGGAGGGAGATGATTCTGGATGATGTGGAGCCAAAACATGGTATATGTGGCGAGCTTTTGTTTTCTTGCTTCTAGCAAGTTTGGTGGAAGTACTTTTGAACAATAGTTTTTGACTTTTTTGCAGACTGTGATGTGGGAAATCTGTATTAGATAGGTTCAGGTTTTACCTTCATGAACAATAATAGTCCCTGTATATGTTCGTTGAGCATCACTGGCTGTTAAACATAAAAAGTTGGCTTTTACGGATAGTGTTTCTTTTGTATGGAGATATAAATGGTTTCCTGGACCGTGTCTTTACTTGTCCAAGACAAGTTAGTTCTTCTAGAGAGCTATGATGTTGTGTATGCCCTTTTTTGTGGGGTGCCATCAGTCTGCGACTCTTAATCTTAATATCATGAAGTATGATAATATAAAAAACATAATCTAACTATAAGCTTTGGGGCAATTGTTGTGTGGTATCCTTTTCACTTGCAAAGGTGGGATGGAACGAGGTGTCCCCTCTATGAGGTAACGGGGCTTGGTTAGGAATCACCAAGTAGCGTATTAGAAAATATAGAGTACAAAGAAACATAAAGTGGACTGGGACCATTTGGTGTGCTTTAGGCTAAAGGACACCCAGCACTTGTTTATCAGGTTGGCCATTAAGGAATAGCTAAAGAGTTAAGACAAAGTGATAAAGTGGAATGTGTAATCAAATCATGTGTCTTCTTGTTGATGATCTCAGAATAGTATTTGTTGCAACTGATTCAGAAGCCAGTATTTTCATCCCACCTAACAATGAGAGCTTTTTTAGTTTTTCATCTATCAAACGGGTAGAGATGAAATAGGCACTGGTAGTAGACTAGGGAATCATTCTTTCTTATATGTGCAAGAGAAAATTACTTGTATGTGCTATTCTTGAAACGCCGTGGGATATGTTTAATCATTGAATCGAACCATGTGTTGTGAATTATCTAATATTAATGTCTGTGAACTTAAGGACAATACCCTGTACATGAGAATGCTTAATGCCATTTTAGTGACACATATGGAAACACTACTTTCATAGTGAATTATCTACGTGCTTTATAGTTTAGACTACGGAACTGAGACTGCTAATATATGTTTATAAACTTTGCATTGCAGCGGTTATGCGATCAGATGGGTTCGAGTATCTGAAAGAGAAGTTTCCCAGATTGCAGTCCGAACTTTTAAACACAGTTGCAGGTTGTGAAGAGGACTATAGCAGCAGCGGTGGGAAGTCTCGTAGTGTTTGTGCGCAACTCTCAAATGGTGGAGATACGACAGGGAGGAGGGTGAGGCAGAGGACTTGGATTGCAGAAGAACATTGATCATAACAAAAAAAAATGTTGTGGCGCGTGGGGGCAAACAGTAGTGGTTTTGGGGTGGCTAACTGTTAAATCGATATATGCATATGTAACAAAATAAGTTGTCAACTGTAGATTCATATTTGAAAATTTTTACCAGTCATTGTTGTTATGGGTATTGGTGGTGGACTGGTGGTTGTAAATTACTAAATAGTAGAAATATATTGATTGCTTGGTTTTAAAAAATCTGCATTGGTCTCATACAAGTATTTGTTTTCTTTTAATGCTAATTTTAGGTTGCAAACTCGTAAATTTAACCGGACTACAACTTGATGGACTAAGCAACATTGAGAAAATGATTAGTTGAATCGTTGCGAGCTAAACATAGATCCTTGTTATTTTGCAGAAAGATTGCAAAATTAGCAACCTTTTGAAAATTGGATGAAAATTCCCATAAATAGAAAATTGCAAAACTAGCAATCTTATGAAATGACCATTATACTCTTAGCTAAAAACAAAAAAAAAAACACATAACGGTGTTGACTAACGGAAAATGGGTCAAGGAGCCAAAAGGGACCAGTTTAGCCTAAAAAACTTGGAAAAGGGACCTCAAACGATGAAAAAGCCAAGTTTTGTCCCATCGCGAAGAGTATGACCAAGTTTAGGGACCAACGGTGTATTTTAGTCTAAACGAAAAATAGTAAAAGTTTGATGATTTGGAGATTAAATATAATATTTTGAAACCCGATTCGACCCGGGTGGTTCAACCGGTTAAAATGTTCCGGTCAATACAAACCGGGTCAATCTAACAGGTTGGGTCGGAAAAACAGGTCAAATTAAACCGGGTCAACCAGCCGGGTTTGAAGCGTATCGGGTCAACTCGGTTTTCGATATGTATTAATAGTTTTCTTTTAAGATATATGTGTATTAATAGTTGAATTTGCTCATAAATAATTGGTTCAATATTATTTTTTTTTTAATTTTTTCTACATTTCATTTTTTTTACTTTTTATTTTCATTTTGACCTTTTTGTTTTATAAATAGTATAGATAGATAAGAGATTTGTTATGCAATGAGCATGTTTGTGATGTAGGTATTTTGCTAGCATTTGCTTTTCTTTTAGTTTTACATTTATTGAATATTGTTATTGTTTCTTTTCAGTTAGTATTTGAGTTATTAACTTATTATTATGGTATAAGAATTCGGTTTGCTCCACTTATTAGTGGTACTTTGCTTGAGCGATGGCAAGTTACTCTCAAAAAGATTGACTAGAATTAATATGCTTTTGGATCTTGTCAATGTTTGTGTTTTTGCTTAAGTAATTTAAGGAGATTCGGTTGGAAATTGAGGATACCTTGCTCTATTGGGTTCGAAGGTAATACGTCATTAATTTGAATGCTCTTGCTAGAAAAGGTGTTTATATTTTGACCATCTCAAACAACATGCAGACTCGTTTAGGACTTAAGATTTGGTTATTAATAGCACTAAAATTTAGTTTTATGTGGGTTTTTGTGATATAAGACTGTGTGATAGGGAGGTCACCCACGCGTTGGTGGCCCTTAAAGACGTGTCTTCCTTAAAACCTTCCTACCCACCCATGCGTTCTAGGCTCGGAAAAGGGAGAAGTTGATAGACCGACCGGCATTTGAAGGTTGTGTGTGTGAGTTTAGTTTTTGTATGGTATATTTGTGTATAAGTGGTGTATGTTTGGGTGGTGGTGATGTTGGTGTAGTGAAAAGTTAACATGACACTTAGTTGACAAGATTTTTGTGAATGTAAGACTGTTCACTCATGCAAGTGTAACCCGGGTGTTGCTATTCCCACTCCGTCCCATCAGTCAAACCATCAAACGTCATGTGCCATTCATCATTTTATATTATTTTACTTTTATACTAAATTGAATTTGATGGGTTAATAACATTTCTTCAGCACATGTATTGTTTAATTATATTTGTAACATTATATCTGTAGTGTAAATAAAAAATCCCTCTATATGCACTATTGAGTTGATGGATTTGATTGATAGGGGGACCCGCATATGATGTATAAAAGCCATTTTTTCCTCTTGTATTAATTACATGATGTACAATGCCCATACAGTAATGCAATCTTGTAACTTTTTTTTTCCCAACTTGTATTAATTGACAAATGTAATAGCCATCATGTATAATACTTTTTATCTTTTTACATTAAAATGTACAATGCAATCATGAAAAAAATGGGCATTCTATACTTTTTATCCTTTTACATTGAAATGTACAATACAATCAAGAAATAAAATGGGTACTTCTACACTTTTTATCTTTTTACATTAAAATGTACAATTCAATCATAAAACAAAATGGGCAATTCAATCATAAGAAACTTTCAATTTAGTATAAAAGTAAAATAATATAAAATGATGAATGGCACATGACGTTTGATGGTTTGACTGATGGGACGGAGTGGGAATAGCAAAACATCTGTAGTGTAAATAGAAAATCCCGTGTAACCCTTCAAGTGACGAATCTGCATTCATATTTGACTTGACACAAGTTTTGTTCTAATATGCTTTCCTATTTACAGTTTTTGTTCCAACTAGATGACAATGCTATGCCATGGTATCTTTTTGTTTTAACAAGATAGCACGCTATAGACTCGACATTGGCTCAAAAATAAAAAGTTACTCTTTTACTTAATTTACTTCTTCAAAGGCAGACTTTATTGTAAAAGGACGCCTTTAAAGCAGTATTATGCAAGTGATTGTCAATCGATTTTGTAAACTACATGTTCACTCATGCAAGTGTATTCGTTGAAAAATATGCAATAACAATTCAACTTCATTACTACAACTACATAACGAGGCTTCAAAACTTGGTTTCAAATTTTACAATACTGATTAAGTCAGACAAAAAGAGTAATCAACCATTAATGGTTCCTAACACGATAGGCTCCAATAAAGCAAGCATGGTGTTCTTTGAATGGCTCAAGGGTCACCTGGTGCATAATTTTGAAGGGCCATCTCTCTAACGCCTCTGCCTGTGACTCAAACTCAACTTCATCAGGAACAAGTGGGTTTTCAAAGAGGGCCTGTATGTGTTTCCCATGCAAAACACTAATTTAATACCATAAAGCTTAAATAAATCAAGAAACAACCAACACAAAATTAACTCAATATTTACGTACACTCATGAACATGATAAACTTGCCACCACGTCTTAGGAACCTTGATGCATTGGCAGCTATCATCCCAGCCTGAAAAAAGCAAGGAAGTAACTTAAAGGTGCATAACTTAAAAGGGAGTGTAACAATCTGAATTTTAGCAGTTGAAAGCAAACCTTGTATTCTCTAGCTTCATCAGAAATAATAACATCAACCCTCCTAATTCGAGCCTCGTACCTGGCTGGATTTCTAGGATCCTCAAAGATAGGGACCACGTTTGATCTTGCATTAGACAAGGTTACCAAATTTATGTCGTAACCTCCAACAACATAAACAATTCCAGCCTGATGCGAGATGGCGGTTAATATAGAAGTAAAAAAGAGAATGATGGTTAAAAATGAGCTCATTTAGTTATAGACGACTTACCGGGCCAACCAGATCAGACACATGCGATGCTGTGAGGGAAGAATCACGCGCCAGGTACAGCACTCGAGATCCAGGTCTCTGAAACAATTATAAAAAATATATATATATATTTTATAATAATAAAACAAATGTAAGTAAGAAGTAGGCAGAGATCCAGGTCTAACCCACTAACTTTTCAAATATTTTGCTATTGAATATTTGATCATTTGATATTAAGTTTGGTTTTGGATTTTTTTACGGCTGCTTAATCATTTAGTTGGCAAGTGTCGTGCAAAGAAGCCAAATTCAGATATTTATTGATGCTTTAAATAACATATAAAATCTCTTATATAATAAGAGATTCCCAAAAAGTGTCCAAAGAATGTTGATCCAATTGAAAATGGACCAATCGTACAGCTCCATTTGAAAATAAAGCATTGCTATTGGTCCAATTGAAAGTACAAACAAAACAATACAGCAAAAACAATCTGTTTAAGTCT
>OU343216.1:115485317-115507622 GCA_910596185.1 Chrysanthemum makinoi | reverse complement strand
GTTATTAATGGGTAAATTATCCTTATGACTTGTTAGGATGCGACCGGTTTATGGAATAATAAGCGACACGAATAAATAATTGAGTTTACCGAGTTGACGAATTCGATAAGGTCTACTATTTATTCCGAAACTTATTTGACTATGGAGCTTATCGCTTAGATGTCTCATCGTGTTGCATTGAGTCACATATTGGTTGTTTGAGTGCATTCATGTCATTATATTGAGTCGATACACCCACATGAGGATACCAAACACTAGGACTAAACGGCGAAACAAGACATTTTTGGAAATAACGAAAAGGAATACATTGGGGTAGATAACGTTGATTTTGGGAAATATATATTAAAATTGGTTTAAATTAATAGGTTGTGCCGAGTCGATAGTTTCTGAGCCGTGCTTACCTGTTATCTTCTGCTAGTGTTTATTTGTGCGTTGCTTGCTTGAGGTGAGTTTCATAGCCCCACTTTTATCTATGTTTTAACTAAATTGGGGTGAGAATCATGCTACTGTTTTTGGACCTTTAAAACTATTTGGATTTGCTTATGTGCTTGACTATTTAGATAGATGTGCGGTAGTTGTTGCCTTAGTCTAGAGTAGCAATCCTAATTGCTATAATACGTTTCCTAGCTAAGAGTAGACTTCTACCCCGACCTATTCCAGGGTTAGCAATCGTTCTAGACTTTGCTACGACAGTGCTGGCTAGAGACGCTGGGGCCCGTTGTGATATCGGATATGATATGGTTTGTGATTTGTTAGCCTTAATAGTTTTTATTAGAAGTGATGGTCATTCACATTTAGGAACTTTGTAACGTGTGTTAGATATCGTGATAGAATAGTCATCGGGCTTGTGGATTGGGCTAAGCTAATTGGTTAAAAGATAAGCTATGCTAGCCATTGATAAGCTTATGTATCCCAAGCCCAATCCAAGTCCACCTCGGGCCCTTGCCAAGCCTATTAGGGTATTGTTGTAAGGAACTATATAAACCCCTCAAAGTCTCATTTGAGGGGTGTGCTTGAAAGTGTGTGTGTGTGTTTTCCTTTGAAGTAATACAACATATTGTGTTTATCTTTCTCTCCACATACACGGTTTTATATCATTCAAGTCACCATCTTTCTCATCTTATTTCTAAGCTTTGTTTGTGTTTGTGTTTCACGTTTTATACGCGTAACTTGGGTTACGTGTGTTGGGTTTGCTTGGTAAAGTGATAAGGTTGATAAAAGTAAGGTCCTACAATTGGTATCAATCGCCTAACAATGGTTTAGGAGTGTTTGTGTTTGATTTGAAGGGTTACGCGTAAAGCTCTCGGTATTCAAAAGTGAAACGCTTAAAACTTTACTTTTTGCACTTTAATCTTCAAGATTCTTATGGTTTGAGGTTATTATAGTGTTAAGGAGTCTAGTTTTTGGAAAAAGTTTGAAGCTTTACACGTTTTACATCGTTTTTAAACTCGTGTTTTTGAAGGTGTACGTTTCTACTCGTAACTTTTCTAAGCACTTTGGGTGAAAAAGGTCAACATTTTTGGGTTATTCGAGTGTTTTTAAGGCTATCTGTGCAAGAGAAATCGTTTGAATCATTGGAAATTTTTACGAGTATGTCAAAACCCTAGTTCTACGCCAAGTAAAAAAGTCAAACTACGATAAGGTTCTACTCATAACTTTTGGTGCGATGACTTCGAGCCAACGGTGACTCAGTGATTCCCTCACTTGGATAAGTTTGTGGAACACTTCGACTTTTGGATATCTCTTACAATGTGATAGTGTAAAGGATTTTTGGGCTAAACCCTAATCTTACGCATAAGCTTAGACTTACCCGTAGATTACTTTACGCTTAAGTATTTATCCTACGCCTAAGCCTTGTCTTACGATAAGCTGAATCTTACGCATAAGTTTTCCTACGCTTAACTTAAGTTCTACGGATAAGATCCTACTAAGGAATCCTACGCCTAAGATCCTACGCCTAAGATCCTACGATAAGCACAATCTTACGCCTGCCTCGCCTACTAACTCAGAATTCTGCTTTCTACGCCTTCAAGCTCTTTCTACTAAGCTCTTTCTAAGAGTTTTTTGGCTGGAAAACTTGAGTAAAATTTAAATTTTTGAGGAGACTAAACGCTCAATTTTTACGCGAAATTCAAATTTTGGTTTAACTGTGAAAATTTTGGTCAAAAATTCAAATTTTTGGGCCTAAATTCAAATTTTTCGGTCAAATTTAGCCAAAATTGTCATAACTCAAATTTTTAATACTAACCTTAGAATTGATTTTTATAGTGAATTTCAAATTTTGGGCGAAATTTTTAAGAACCAAGGTTACGAGTACGACTTTCAGAAAACCTCAAACGGCAATATCTTCTCAACTCAACTCCTCTATCGTCGAATCGATCCTACATCAACTTTATCAGATCATACCTTCATCAATGGCAACTCAACAAGATATTCATGCAGCCTAAAAAACCGCCCTCCTATGTTGGAAAAAGGTGGTTATCTTCAATGGACAAGTCGAATGCTTCGTTACATCAAGACTAAACCTAATGGAAAATTGATGATCAAATCCATTCAGGATGGACCCTTCATACCTCGACAAGTCCAAGACCCTGGAAATGCTGATGCAACACCTCCCCGCCCCACCACCATTTTTCATCTTCAAAAAGACATCAATACTCAAGAGGATCGTAAACAAGTCGGGCAGTATGACATGGCAATTCATATTATACAACCGGGTTTACCAAGAGACATCTTTGCTGCTGTAGACAGTTGTGAAACCGCTTTCGACATGTGGGAACGTGTTAGACGACTTTGTCATGGAACAGAAATCGGTCAAAAAGACACAGAGAACAAGTTGCTAACTGCATGGGAGAAGTTTACATCTACTCCAGGAGAATCCATTGAATCCTACTATGGAAGGTTTTGTACTTTAATGAATGAGCTGATCGGAAACAAGTTGACACCCGTAACTATCGTGAGCAACATCAAGTTCCTGAACAATCTACCATAAGAATGGGGACGATATGTCACTATTGTCAACCAAACAAAGGACTTACATCAAGTGAACTTTGATCAACTCAACGATTTTCTGAAACAAAACCAAAATGAAGTGAATGAAGTCAGGAAAGAAAGATTAGCAAAGAATCATGATCCATTGGCACTCATTGCAAAGACTCAAACTTCAGTGAATACACAACAACAAGCTTCATCATCTTCCACTAACAACAACTTGCAGCAATACATCCCTCAACAACAAAACTATCCACCTGAACAACAAATTACCAGAACAAGGAATCACCGATCTTGAAATGGAACCAAAAGAAGCTTTGTCACAAGCATTTGTATTCTTGGGTAAAGCATTCAGAGGTCGCTATTCCACACCAACTAACAACAACCAAAGGATTTCATCAAACACTCGCAAAAGGCAAATTGCACAGCCGGGTGTGAACATGGGCAATCAAGGTCAAATGGTTGGAGTTATTGGGAATCAGCAGGATATGCTACCGATTTCGCATGGGTAATCAGGCGGTTCCAATCGTAATCAAATGGGTCGAATGTTGGGAATAGAACAGTGGGTAATCGATGGGAATGTTGCGGTACCCGTGTTGGGAATTATGGAAATGTGAATCGGGTAATCGGTTAAGTGTTATAAATGTCAAGGATTGGGTCACATGGCAAGGAATTGTCCAACTAAGCCGAAAAGAAGGATCTTGCGTATCTTCAGAAAGCTATTCTGTTGGCACAAAAGGAACAATCTGGACTTCAATTGAGTGCCGAGGAACATGACTTCATGGCTATTATGGATGATTTGGAAGACCTCGAGGAACTCAATGCAAACCGCATCTTCATGGGAAATCTTCGGAGACTAAGTACGACACTGACTGACGCACCTCCTGTCTATGACGCCAACGCAGATCCTGAGGTACCAATCATATATCCATGCTATAACAATGTCATATTTGATGTGTTTACTCATGACGAACAGCATTCTCTGACATCAGCACCTACTTATGATACATACATGGACAATCCGAGTTGTAGCAATACTAACTCAGAAACTCCAAATGTGGATCCTAGTGGAGGTTGTGTGGCACAAAATACTGAGACTGATGAGGAAACTCGTGCTTATTTTGAATCATTAATCAACAACTGTGGCATTGAAATTGAGAAAGTTAAAAAGGTCAATCGCGATGTTAAGGCCGCGAATGCCAAATTGACCGCTGAGCTTGAGAGTTACAAGGAGAACGCAAAAGCCTTTGAATTTTAGAAAAAATAAAGAATCTAATTAGAAATTGGTTATCGAAATTTGGTTTCTAAAGAAAAGAATTGCAAATCAAGTATAACACACTTGATGTGAATTCAAACTTGAAAATTAAATCTTTAAACAAGGAAATTTCTGATTTAAATAACCAACTTTCCAAACAAAAGGACATGTTTTCTAATCTTGAAAAAGAGAAGAAGCAGTTGATTACTGATTTTTCAAAACGAAAAGATTCTCTTCTTGATGAAATTCTTGATAAGAATGAAAAGATAAAAACTTTGGAAAATTTGCTTCTTTAAACGGGTCATTCTGCTCAAACAATCAAGATGCTTTCTAATCAAGTAAATCCGCTTTTTCATACTAACAATAGAATGGCACTTGGTAACCACCTTCTTCGTTCCTCAAGAAAGCTCGAAATCTCGAATGTGTTAAACAATGGAAAAGCTTTACATGAACCCATTATTGTTCGTGATTCTCTTGAAACATTAGAACTATCTGAGGAGAGTAGATCAAAAATGAAACAAAAGAATCCGTAAATCAAACCAATTGATTATAACAAATGGAACAAAATTAACGGAATTACTTTTGTTAATCAAAAAGAAAAGTCAAAGTTCTCAATCACACCAAGTGTTTCAAACAAAGAGTCAACACCGCTTTCAAAACCAGCTTGTTGTCTCCAATCTCTTTCGAACATTGAACAAATGTCTTCAAACAATCCTTTTAACACAAGTGATGCGAGAAGTATTTTAGAAAATGTAAAAACTAGAATTGTGGATCTTCAAGACACTGTTAAAACTAAAACCACTATTACACCTAACAACCGGTTCTCTAGTTTTGACATCGAACAAAGAAAGTTTTTTGAAACTCAAATTGCCCCTCACCTGAATGCCATCAGTGCAAGGGTAATTCATTTTGAACAAGCGTTTTGAAAGAAACAACTGACTTTGTCAAGGACCATAAATCCCCGGTAAAGCAAGCTAATGTGACTGTTGAACAAATCAAAGTTTTGGAAAATTTAAATGATTCTCTCTTCAAGATGTTCTGACTACTGATATTATGTCCATCATTTTGCAAACATATTCTGTTGAAGATCATGAAAGACTCCAATTTGAGACCTCCAAAATTGTTTCAAAATATGAAAAAGCACTTGAGAAACTTGAAAAGAAAATGTCTCATATTTTAAACAACTTGATCGAAAAACTGAGGAATGCAAGTATGACAAATTGTCGTATGAGCGCGCCTACAATGACATGAAAGCGAAAAATGATCTTTTGAGGGCTCAGCTGGAATGTCAAAAAGGAAAGGCGATACCGTGATTAAAAACCATTGACTCCGGAGAAAGCAAATGTTCCCAAACCGGTTTTAAAACCAAAAATGTCTGTTTCAATGCCTCCTCAAAAGTCAATGAGAAAATGTTTCATCAAAACCAGAACTCCACCGCCTTGCCTAAACAAATTGTTGATAAAGGAAAAGCGGTTATCGAGAAACCAACAGTTTTAGCTCCTAGCCTTTTTAAGATGAGTACCACTAATGCGTCTGCCTCCACATCTAAAACATATGGAACAAACGACATAAGTTTAGATAAGCACTCTAAAGAGACTAGGAAAGCTGAAACCACTTCTCTTGATAACATAGTGAATCCTAACGAGTGTGCCTTACCTTCTACAGGACTAGGAAGCACCTCTAGAAGCAGCAGACTAAAGCCTAAGAGCAATACAAGGAACAATAGAGTCTCGCATGCCTCTAAGAGTAGTAGCTTGAATAAAGAGAAGAAAGTAGAAGAACACCCTAGGAATTTACCGTTTTTGAATAAGAAAGACATTTCATCTGAATGTAATGAACCTATGAAATTTGCTAAGTTTAATGAATCTGTTTGTTTAACTTGCAAGAAATATTTATCTAATGTTCATGATGATTGTGTTTCTAAGAATGAGATTGTTAAGCCTGTTAAGAAGAATGTTCCCAAAAGAACTTATGCTAAACGAATAGGAAGACTAGTTGCGAGACTTAGGCTTTACACTACTGATAGGGGGCATAATGTTTACTTTAGGGATGACATTTGGAAACCACACGTAGAACTTTCACACCTGAATGGTAGAATGAGTAATGAGCCTACTCTCCCCCAGAGAGAACTTCTTTGAGTGTGATCAAGATTTTACCTCTAACCCAAAGGAACCAAAATCAAAACGGTTTCCAAAATCTTCTTCTTCTATTATTGGCGTGGTTATCGAAATATGTCTTTGGATCGCGACTCGGGTTACTCCAAGCACATGACGAAATCGAAGTGTCTGATCAATTTCGTCTGGCAATTCATGGGAACCGTTCATTTTGGAAATGATCATGTAGCAGCTATCATGGGTTATGGAGATCTACCTTTTGGAAATTATTTGATCACTGGTTTACTATGTCGAAGGGTTGGGACACAATTTGTTTTCTGTCAGGCAGTTCTGTGATGCAGATTTAGAGGTTGCTTTTAGGAAAAATGCTTGCTTCGTAGAAACTTGGATGGCACTAATCTCTTAACCGGGAATCGTGATACAAACTTGTATGCTATCGACATCAATCAAATGGCCTCTTCATCACCAATATGTCTTCATGACACGAGCATCCGAACACATCCCCCGTTGTGGCATAGAAGGTTATCCCATCTCAATTTCGACACCATCAACAAAATTGCCAAAGACAACATCGCCAACGGACTTCCAAAGTTCAAATACACCAAGGATCACTTATGTCCATCATGCTAACAAGGAAAAAGCAAAAGAGCATCATATAAACCCAAATCCGTACCTAGTTCGAAAGCAAAGTTGCATATGTTGCACATGGACTTATGTGGCCCAATGAGAGTTGAAAGCATTAATGGGAAAAAGTATATTCTTGTCATCGTGGATGATTATTCAAGATATACATGGGTTAAGTTTCCGAGATCAAAAGACGAAGCACCAAGCATCATCATCACCTTTCTCAAATGAATTCAAGTACTTCTTCAAACTCCAGTAAGGGTTGTAAGAACGAGACAACGCACAAAATTCACTAATCAAGAGTTAAGAGCTTATTTTGAAGATGTTGGAATCACACATCAGACATCAGTTGTTAGAACTCCACAGCAGAATGGGGTAGTTAAAAGAAGAAATAGAACTCTTGTGGAAGCCGCCGCACAATGCTAATCTATTCTAGTGCACCGCTATTTCTATGGGCTGATGCTGTTGCCACTGCTTGTTTCACTCAGAACCAATCCCTTATCCATCCAAGATTCAATAAAACCCCATATGAGCTTGTGAATAACAGAAAACCGGATATCTCTTACTTTCACGTGTTTGGCGCTTTGTGCTATCCTACGAATGACAGAGAAGATCTTGGAAAACTTAAAGCAAAAGGTGATATTGGAATCTTCATTGGATATTCAGATAACTCGAGGGCATTCAGGGTGTATAACAGAGGAACTAGGAGGATCATGGAGACGATGAATGTGAAGTTTGACGAACTTTCACATATGGCTTCTCGAGAGACTCGCTCTAACCCGCGACTAAACCGACACTGACTTCTGACACATCAGTCAGGACTCGTACCTTAAAGAGCTCAATCAACTTCGATTGACAATCCTAAAGAACAAGAATGGGAGAATTTCTTTGAGTTAATGTTCGATGAATACTATGGTGGAACTTCGACAAATGCATCAAACCATCATTCCGCTGCACCCGCCAAAATCATCCTCCTCCACCACCAACAGAAGATGCATCTACAATGGTCAAAACCAATGCACCAACTCCATCAACATCATCTACATCTACTCCAGCTATTATTGCACCCGTTCTACCAAACAGCTTGATGAGCAAAATCAAAACCAAAACGATGCAACGTTAGATGAAGACTTATTTGAAAACCCGCTTGCTACGGAATCACCGAATCATTTCATGCTTACGAGAACCATCTAACTCGCATACGCTTAACCAACGGTATCCTTCTACTCTGAAGTGGACTAAAGACCATCCGATTGAACAAGTTATTGGTGAACCTTCAAGGCCAATTCAGACGAGACGCCAACTTGCCACCGACAGTACTTATGCATTTACCTTTGCTCAATTAGCAATATAGAGCCAAAGAACATTCGCGAGGCAATGGCGGAACCCGCATGGATAGAAGCGATGCAGGAGGAACTTCTCCAATACCGCCTACATGACTCTTGGGATATGGTTCCAAGACCAATTGACATTCGCGTCATTGATCTCAAATGGTTATGGAAGAACAAAAGGGATGAAGAAATGACTGTAATTCGCAACAAAGCTCATCTTGTGCCAAAGGATACGACAAGAGGAAGGGATAGACTTTGAAGAGTCATTCGCCGCGGTAGCTAGACTAGAAGCAGCAGATTTTCTTAGCCTATGCCGCCACAAAAAACATCACGGTTTATCGATGGACATTAAGACCGCTTCTTGAATGGAACTCGAAAGAAGAAGTGTACGTGAGTCGCCCGTAAGGCTTCATAGACATGGAACATCCGCTACGTCCTACAAACTCAAAAACGCAATCTATGGATTGAAACAAGCTCCGAGAGCGTGGTATGACGAATTGTCCTCTTTCCTTATCCAAAACAATTTCACCAAAGGAACAGTTGATCCTACCTTGTTTACACAAAAATGCAAAAACAAAACGACATTTTGATTGTTCGTGATTTATGTGACTACATCATCTTTGGGTACACTAATCCGAATCTTTCAAAACATTTTGAAAATCTCATGAAAAGTAAATTTGAAATGTCCATGATGGGGAACTAAAATTCTTTCTTGGTTTACAAATACATCAGTCCCCTCGTGGAATTTTTATAAATCAAGCTAAATACACGACTGAGATTTTGAAAAATCATGGTATGGATAATTGTGACTCTGTCGGAACACCAATGGTAACTTCACCAAAAATTGGAGCAGATTTGTTTGGGAAACCTATTGATCCAAGAAATATCGAGCATGATTGGTTCTCTCATGTATCTTACCGCTAGTCGACCAGATATTCATTTTGCTGTTTGCTTATTAGCACGGTTTCGTGCAAAGCCTACCGAACATCACCTCAAAGAGGTTAAACGGATCTTTCGGTACCTGAAGACATCCATTCACATGGGACTTTGGTATCCGGGAATCCGATTTGATCTAATTGCTTTTCGATGCGACCACGCAGGTGATCAAGTTACAGAAAAGTACATCCGAGGAGCACAATTTTTAGGTGAAAAGTTAGTAAGTTGGTCTTCAAAGAAACAAGATTGCACTGCACTTTCAACCGGCTGAAGCTTGAGTATGTGTCTCTATTCTGCTGTTGTGCTCAAGTTCTAAGGATGAGAACACAACTCACAGATTATGGCTTTACTTTCGATAAAATACCTATGTATTGTGACTAAAAAAGTGCCATAGCCATATCATGCAATCATGTTCATCACTCAAAGACTAAGCATATCCGTGTCCGCTACCACTTCATCAAAGAGTACGCCGAAAATGGTACTGTTGAATTATTCTTCGTGAAGACAGATTACCAACTCGCCGATCTATTAACTAAAGCCCTTCCAAAAGAAAGGTTTGACTATTTAGTTCGACGAATTGGAATGCTGCCTAACCCCTCGAGGAGTTAGAAAGTCTTCTCGAATCTTCTTGAAAATGATTTTCCAAAAGCTTCGCTGTGAAATATTTTTGAAAAACAAAATACAAATTTTGAAAAACCAACAAAATCAAAATATAAAAATATAAAACTTTCAAAAAATACAAAAACAATATAAAATCAAAATCCAAAAATATTCTTCTCACGACATGTCTCTTGTATAATCGATATTCTGTACGTTTCTAGAAATGTCATTCAACAATGATACGGGCATGTACAGATGCTTGAGCGAGAGTTCTTTATTTGTTTTCTAAAACATGTCGTTTCTCAAAATTTCTCAAAATAATGGCTTTCGTATACTTCAGATTTAAACCCGGACTAAATGATGACTTTTGATTATTTTCAAATCAAAACTCGTGCTTTTAAAGAAAAATCAAGTGTACGCTTCAGTGCACTACATTTATAAATGGTGAGAAATCATCATCATCTTGAGCACCTTTTCAAGATTGTTCAAAAGATTTTTCAAAATCTTTCAAAATATTTTGTGCTCAAGATAACTCCCTCTAAAACCCTTTAATTGATTATGCGTTATTAAAGGGGGAGTATAAATCAAAATGTTCCAAATTCATGCTTAAATCAAATCCGTTTGTCTCCCCAAAAGATTCTAAAATGTTGTTTAATCCGTTGATATCAAAAATATCACGAATATGCTATTTTTGAGGGGGAGGAGACGTGATTAAAATGTGATCAAAAAGTTTAATGATCGTTGTTTGAATCTCAAAATGAGCTCGACTCGACGGAACCAATAAATTGACGGGAATCTAAGTCAATATATGTACCATCTCGAGAAACTTGTGATAGATATGCACCTTCATGGGTCTAACCTCCTTTTCAAGGAGTGTTTACAACTTCAAGTTAGTTATTAGAGCTAGTTGTCACCTAAAAAATGACAATGGAACTCTTTAACTAGGCAACGTAACTGTGTCTCGTGGGGAAGTGTCTATCATGAGCCGATCAATTCAAAAAGTGCAAACTCTACCCTCGATGTGAAGATTTTTGTTAAAACTTATAAGCACATATGAAGGGGAGTGTTTCAAAATATAAAACTCTTGAGTGTTTTAAACATGTTTTCTATCATAAACACTTTGAGAGATTTTCAAGAAATTGGTTTTATGGCAACAATAGGACAGTCATGGAGTTATAAGGTGACTAAGGATAGGAAATTCCTCCTATGATCCGCCAGAGCCGGAGGGATCTACCCGAGGACATCACCAATAGTTAGTATTAGAAGTCCTTAGGTATGATTGAAAAAAGGAGTAATGTGAGAAATTAGAAAGAAGGGGTTGAAGAATTAAAAATAAATGTAATGAAAAAGGGTGAAAAGAAATAGCCTCCCATATTCAACCTTAGGGCGTAAAACCGGTTCAATACATATGCTACTAGTTGTCACTAGATGACACTGGTATTGAAGACAAAGACGCCATGGACCCAGTGACGCACTGCACTAAACCTTCTAGCCACTCAATTCCTCTTAAAAGGATTTGTTTCATTCTCACCGGGAACCCTACATAATCTATCGACTTTCTCTTAGAGATCGTTGATATTGAAGAAGGAGACCCTCTCCCTAGTCTCCGCCAGAAAACCAAAATGCACTTTTGAGTCTAGAGCCACGAGATTCATCAAAAGATCTCATAGGAACACATGACATGACATCGCTTGTTGTTCATCTATAAGGACACAAGTGATATATTATAGAGTCCTACGCAGATCTTAGCAATTTGCCAGAACATTTATGAGAAGTTTCACATTTGTGATCTTCAATGATTGAATGGAAACTCCTGCCAGGTCAACATCAAGCACGACCCTGACAGCAGTCACTTCGGTAACTTCCCGTGGATTACGCTTAGTGTGTCTCAAACGGTCTACAGTCGTGGGGTGATGCTTCTGTACCTCCTCAGCGACACTCATCCGAACTGTAGATGTACTTCGGTATATCGCGCTATCTCACTTGTGGGACTCCAGCTCAGAACGACCTTTGTGAGAATTAGAGTCATGTTTTCACACTATGCTGTTAACACCCTCGAAATTCAAACTTGTAAGTTCGGAATCCGCTTATTACTAACTGTTTTTATGTTTTCTTCTTATGGAAGCTCCGAAGCGGATGGATCGTGCAGACTCGCCACATGCTCATACCAACAACACATGAAAGTTCTCATCAAAATCAAAGGCAACTCAAAGTTAAAGATGATTCTTCGTCAATGTCAAAGAATCTACAAAGTTTAAAGACTCGAAAACTTCATCATTGGTAATTCAAAGTCAAATAGAAGTGTGAGCATGGTGGAAAAAGACGTGGAGACACCTAACCAACGAAGTTGACAACGCGCACAACCACATTATCTGAACACAAAGCATGAAGGAACAAAGAATCAAGACTATTCTATATCTACGCACAAAGTTCAAGCTCGAGAAAGGTAAAGACCAAATCAAGTGGAGCATCTTTTGAATGACCACCCCTTAGGGGAGATTGTTAGCCTTAATAGTTTTATTAGAAGTGATGGTCATTCACATTAGGAACTTTGTAACGTGTGTTAGATATCGTGATAGAATAGTCACCGGGCTCGTGGATTGGGCTAAGCTAATTGGTTAAAAGATAAGCTATGCTAGCCATTGATAAGCTTATGTATCCCAAGCCCAATCCAAGTCCAATTCGTGGCCCTTGCCAAGCCCATTAGGGTATTGTTGTAAGGAACTATATAAACCCCTCAAAGTCTCATTTGAGGGGTGTACTTGAAAGTGTGTGTGTGTGTTTTCCTTTGAAGTAATACAACATATTGTGTTTATCTTTCTCTCCACATACACGGTTTTATATCATTCAAGTCACCATCTTTCTCATCTTATTTCTAAGCTTTGTTTGTGTTTGTGTTTCACGTTTTATACGCGTAACTTGGGTTACGTGTGTTGGGTTTTCTTGGTTAAGTGATAAGGTTGATAAAAGTAAGGTCCTACATGATTGATTGTGTATCTATCTTAAGTCTCACATAGCAAATTAACTCCTACAGGTCCACTACTTTTTACTTGAATTTAAACCTATGAACTCACCAGCGTAGTTTGACCTTTTAGCATGATTTCTCGTATTTAAGTGATGTTGGAGCGCGGTTCTGGTGGAAGCTTGGCAAGGAGGCATGATCAAGGATCATAATGGACTCTGATATTTTATGGGGACCTATTTTATTAAATCATGTTTGGGCCTAATATTTACACTTTGGGATTAATGTTTTGAATATTTAAATTTGGGATTGGTTTTGAATGTTAAATGACTATCTTGTTTGCTATACTTGTGTGAGATTCCAATCCAATTGTAACGCCCCGAAAACTTGATTAAGTCTTCCGCTGTACCGAGATTTGGGGGTGTTACAACATGTTAGATTGGTAGTTCGAGTCATGATAAAGATGTTGATGAGATAGTTGTTTGTAGATGAATTGTTGATGTAGTTGTGATGTAAATCAGTTTGCTGTACATGCTTGAGATTTGACTTGATTTTCGAATATGTAGTCTAATGATTGATGAATGTCGATGTCAGAAGCTAGTCTCGTGATTGATAGTGTAGGTTAATGAAGAATTTTTATTGTTGTAGGTTAGTGATATAGACATCTTGCATGAATTGGTTGTGATGATTAAGTTATTTTGCTGTGACAAAACGCACACAGATGCTGTCAAACTGCATACCATGATAACAAACCGCAGCCTCCCTTCAAATCTCATACCTTTAAGAATCAAATCGCATAACCTGTTGTTAGGAATTGGAAATTCCATAAGTAAAGTGTCGGTCACCCCAAATATTATCTAGCATAAGTTAGCTCGTAGACATATCATTAGTTACGTTATTTATCAGTTTATTAGTTAGTTATTAGTTTAGTTTAGCGTAGTGTAACACCATGGAGGAAGGACGGGTCTTTACCCACTGTATACCTGATCCACAGGCCGATAGGAAGTCGTATTTCTTGTAACTATAAATACCCCTTCCATCCATGGAAGGGGTGGTGCTTCTCATAATCTAACCTTCCATATTTTGTGAACCAACTCTCTAGCAAGAACACCCTCTCTATCTTTCTCTCTCTAAATATGGAAAATATGTATTTTGATCATCCAAGACCACCCGAATCATCAACACAATAATATTTCGATCCTACAAATGGTATCAGAGCCAAGTTTATTTTGTTGTGTTGATTTTTTGTGGTTTTGATTCATGTTTTTAAACTGTTCGTGTACTGTTTTAATGGTCGAAAATGGTGTCCTTTGATAAACTGTTTTAACATGTATATTGTCTCCTATCTTGTTGATAAAAATTGTCACTGGATGCTTTCGTGGTCTCTAATCTTGGTCTCTAATCTGTATTTTGTCATTTTTGTCCAAAACAGTTATGAGAAATACCATTCACTTATGTTTGTTTTGTACCAAATATTGGGTCATAGTCAAAATGTATTGTGGTCATATGATCAAAACCGTGGTCAAACTGGGTCTTAAAGGTACAACTTTATGAAGTTTTTCTGGGTTTGAAACTGTTTGTAATAATCTGGTCATGTCATTCTAACTAGCGAGTTGTATTTCTTTTGACTTTTGAGTCAAAAGTCAATAGCGAGTTGTGCATTTTTGTATGGCGACTTGTCTTTACAAGTAGCAGCGAGTTGTCACTAAAGTTTTCTAGGTTCAAGGTATCCACAGTCTTAGCGAGTTGAAGTGCTAGCGACTTGAAAAAATCAAACCTAGCTACTTGTTATTTAACAAGTAGCGACTTGTCAATAGGTTAGCTACTTGACTGATATGTAGCGACTTGTTAGTTTCAGACCTAGCGACTTGTCTTTACAAGTCGTAGCAACTTGTGCTAGCGACTTGGGCTAAAGACTTTGGCTAGCGACTTGTGACTCATAATGGTTAGCGACTTGATTCAAAAAGATTAGACTTGACTCAAAAAGATTAGCGACTTGACTCCATATGGTGACTTGATAGAAAGGATGAAGAAGAATGCGGACCATGACCACTAGACCAACAACAAATCATATACCATAACTACAACATGACTCAACCCCAGGTTATTACCATCATCGGTTTCCCCATCTATCACCAACATATTTCATTACTCAACAACATCAAACTTAAATCCATTCCTACGACTCATCTACATCTAGTTTAAGACACAACTAAGTCTCTCTGATCTCAGATTTATGCTCGTGTGATATTCAATTCATAACAAAGATTCGAGGTCCATTATCACGAGTACATCACATCACAGATCCTACTTGAAGTCAAAGCCTCAAAAATATTCGAATTTTTTTAAAGTGATTTAACAACTTGTGTTAAAACTCTTTATAATATACTCGGTTAACAAGAAAAAAAATGATGAAAAGACTTTTAAGATCTCAGATTTTTGTGTGCTTATAATGTTATCCGACCATGAAAGATCATTTACACAACTCAACCCATCATCCATCAGTTTTCATTGTTTGAAGTCTATGCTCCATGTCAATATTCGAATCTCAATAAGAACAAGGAAATAACAAGTATGATATTCCTTTTCTCGTGGTTCGTTTAATCAAGGAACAAAACAAATCTCAAAGATTCAATGAAACTTAAACCACACAAAGAAAGTTAACCTATCTTGGTTTAACTTTGGAGCCTTGTCAAAACCCTCGATGCCATCCCTGTGGCTATGGTCAAATGTATCACTTTAATTGGAGCCATCCCTGTGGCTATCTCGTACTATGATACTCCTTTTAGATGCTAGGCTTATGACGGCGGCTAAATGTATTTGTGATTAGGGTTTGTGTGGCTATGATTGTTAAATGAGTGGCGGATTTTTTTCTGGTTAGGGTTTGAGTAGCAGATTATGAAGGGGGCGGAAGTTTGGAGTGTTAGGGTTGATAAAGTGAGAGTTTTTTTTGGTATTCTTGTGGTTATGTGGAGTTATATACCCCGAGTATTAGGGTATTACTGATTTTTGGATCGGATATGTTTTCAATAACTTGGGCCGTGTTTTTTTAAAATGAGTTTTTGGATCAATATGAATTGGAACGAACATGGGCCGAGCATATTTTTTGGATCAGGCGTTATTGTGAATGCGTTGGGCTCTGGAGAAATATTTTTGTAAAATGTGTTATTGTGAAGCTATTGAAGCTATGCATTGGCCTTTGGATCAGGCGTTATGCAACGTTTGATATTTAAACGTTTTTATAAACGTGAATGTGTGTGAATAATGTGAGATATTTGTCACTTATTTCACCACGACTATGCTGTGATTGTATCCGAATTTGAGTAAGTTTGATGACTTTTGACATGGGCGCAGATATTATTGTTTCCTTCTGCCTTGGGTTGTGAGTATTGTGGACTTAAACATTGACAACTTTGTTATGATTTGAACCGACTTCATGTTCTGTGGAATTTTGCTTAAAAGAGCTATCAAAGTGGGCTTAATTTTCTTTCTTACATAACGTTAGAATAAATTGGATCGAGTTCAAGGTTGCAGTTGGGCTTTTCAAATTTGGATAATATTTGATATCATGAGATTTGTGACTTGATGTGATTTAATCATGAGTTTTGATTAAATGTATTTGGTGTGTGATGAGATTTGATGATGAGATTTGTTGGGCTATGGGGTTTGATACTTTGGTTTATGCACACTTACGGAATATATTATGTCTCGACTTGAATTGATGATGGAACTAGGTTGACTACGGGGTTGTTTAGACGGTATATCTTATTTAGATTTGAAGTGGGGTTTTTCCAGGCGCGTTTACTTAGTTCGTCTTCTTTCTTTCTACCCTTCCGCGAAGATGACTTGTTTGGGCATTTACAGAGTGTGATAAAGACTTGGCTATTTAGTTACGGTTGTAATTCTTCTCGCTAACCCCACAACGTAGCTATCACCGGTGTCTCACGCAGTTGAGGATACCGCCAAGAGGTTTTGTACATTGGGTACACCGTTTTTTTTTCACAAGGATTAGTACAAGTTTAAGTAACAAATCTAGGGAATTCTACTTCATGATCAAGTTTGGTATATCGGGTTTACTTCTCCATGTGGTCACTATAATAGCCGCATGCACGCGAATGAATGATGGTTTACCAAAGTGTTTATTGGATGGTTGATGATGTTGGATATTAAACCGTTGATGAACCGCTTCATGCTCCCTAAAAACGTATATTCACCAAACCAAATTTGTCATAACACCTTCAAGTTGACATTTATTATGGTTTTGTCTTGATTTTGTAAAATCCCGAAGAACCTATTTCCGGTTTAAATCATAGACTTGTAAAATCCCGACAATGGAAACATTCCGTAATTGTAAAGTGCATTTCCTGGATCTATCTTACGGTTTATTCTTGTTTTGTAAAACCTGGAAAGAAACTATTTCTCGGTTTAAACCATAGAATTGTAAAACCCATGATAAATCCATCATGAGAGAGAGGAAAAGTGTATTTGGGATCTTTTCCGATGCCGGTGTACAGTTTCTACTTCAAGAAGGGATAAAGGGTGTACTTCATGAATTGGATATGTGTTGGATATTCGCATGGCGCGTTTGTTATTACATGGTTTACGGTTTACTGCTTTTAACCATGGTCGGGATGAAAACCATTATCATAGCTCACTTAAAACGTAAAAGGAGGCTAGAGTTGAGCTTTTAACCAAAAAGATGTGTCAACGGGGTTAATTCACTATTATTTATTTGAGGTTGAAGTGAAATATCACGGGAAAGTGTACTTAGTATCCGGCTATCTGGGATGGTTGGATGAAGATTCTTCAAGATCTTTGTTCGAGCTTATTATCAAAAAAACGAAGACTTGGAAATCTAGTTTGTTGGGTGTTTTTCCCTTTTCTTTTTACCACTGGGGAATTGGGCTGATACCACCACAAAATAACTATCACTTTAAGGAGTTACGTTGTAGTGCTCGGTGTCACATTCAATTGTGGATTTTCAAGAGGTAATGTACGTCTTATACTTGATGGTTGGTAGGTTGAAGAGTATAGAGTACATAGAGAGTACTTAGAGATGCTAATGGAAATCGGCACCGCTCTTTGTTACATATGTGCAAGTTTAAGTCACGAGTTCGGGGTTGTTTACTTCAGGGTCAAATTCATCATATTGGGTTTTCTCCGTCAGTTGTGACGACAAAGAGCCTAATGAATGATAATGGGGTTGATTACATGTTTTGCAAAGAGAGCTGAAAAGAGAGAGATTATGACGTATGAACACAGCAGTTCATGCCTCGTTCCCTAAAGAAAAGAAAAGTGTACGTCTCAGTGCGCTTTATCTTTGAAAGAAGATAAATCTTCTTATGACGTATGAATACAACAGCTTCATGCCTCGTTCTCAAAGAAAAGAAAAGTGTACGCCAAATACGCTTTATATTCTCAAGAAGAGAAATCTTCTTATTATGACCATTCTCATCCACATGCTTCATACTTTTCCATGCGCTTCAGTCATCAAGTGAACCGGGCTGCTATTGATTGTTTTCTTATTCCACTTGCTCAACTATTATGAAGATGGAGACATCATGTGCTAATGTTGCAGGGGAGAAGTGTGAATAGACTACATTTGGATGATTTTCACTTATTTAATCGAGAATGGCATCTGCATGCACCCTGGGGGAGGAAGAAAGTGTCACACCCCCAACATATCGCAGCGGAACGATAGTGTCATTGGGGTATAACGTCATAGCACAAAGAATGGATACGTAAAACGACCTCTATAATGACGCTTTTGAAAAGTTTACCGTTCGATTACATAAGTTAAAGTTTACAAGCAAGAAATCCCAAAGTTTGATAATACACAAAGAGTTTACAAAACATGTCGAATGGTAATTGTTAAAAGCACAAGACTCCAATGTATGCCATGAGACCCAAAAGCTCCATGAAATGCTATCACCTTAAGACCTGAGATAAACATGCTAAAAAGTGTCAACACAAAGGTTGGTGAGTTCATAAGTTTGTAATAAAATGATCTAAAATACTTTGAGAAATGTTCACACGAAGAAAGGCATTGTAATCCACCTCAGGCCCAAGTTCCTACCATACAAAACTTGCAACCTGTGTGTTCACAACCCATTGCCTAAAATAGAATGACAATCATGAATATGCACAATAAGGTAGTTAAAGGTATAAATGTCACCACAGGGTCTCCAACAACTCGTGTTGGGATGTTCCTCCAACGACTCACGCGGTCAGATCCAAATTAATGGCCTTCCAACATATAAATATTGGGATGTTCCTCCAACGACGCACGCGTCAGATCCAAATTAATGGCCTTCCAACATATAAATATTGATGTTTCCTCCAACGACGCGACGCAGGTCAGATTCAAATAATTGGCCTTCCAACATATAAATGTCGGGATGTTTGTTTAAGTCTAAACACTACACGCATCAAGTCTAAGGTATAAGTAACGCTGTTTTGGCAAAAGTGTTTAAATGTTTTGATAAATAAGCATGTATCTCGCCCCAAATAGTTTATAAGAATTCAAACGAGTAAAAGTGGGGTATGAACTCACCTCGTGTGATTGATATAACAAAATGAAGCTTATTTCCAGAATGAGGCTCTAAACTATCCCTTACCCAAAATGAATGTTATGACTTGAGTTATGATATAAGCTGTCGCGAATGCATGATTTGAAAACGTATCACCCAATATGCTACTTGAAAACTATTTATATAAAAATATTGTTACTTGATGTGTGTGATCGTTCCATGTCAAAAAATAATTACTTTTGAGCTAATGGTGAAAAATGTAAAACTACTACGAACGGTTTTAGTAATTGATAAGTCGTTTACATCGACTTGGACGTATTATATACATATACAGAAAAACTAATCCTCGCTTAAGGTCCGCTTTCTCAAACGTCCGTCATTAGGCCCCCAAAACCTTGATTAAAAATCCCCGATGTACTACTAACGCCGTGAATAGTGTTTCAAGACGCTTTTTGACTCTCAAAGTTCAAGCTAACCATAACTCACCGCTTTAAGTCCTGCTTTTCAAGTTCCTTTTATATCCACTCAAGGTAATCTCAAGAAGTACTAATATATTTTAAACTTCGAGACTTCACAGAAATGTTTTAGGCTACTGTTTGGTCAGTTAAAACTGGACTGTATAAACATTTTCCTAAAATTGTAGTTTTAAATCGTGAACTTGAAACCACGTGATCTTTCGCTATAACCGCTTTTAGTCCGGCTCAAAAGGCCATGCTCATAACTAAAAATCTATTTCTAAATCTTAATAAAACTTATAAAAATGACTTAACTTTTTCGAAAAATTATATTGCATTGTAAATGGGGCTAATTTTATATTTTAAACTTTTACCATTTTATCTACTTGTTTAACCACAACTTCACCACAAAAAAATCCCTTAATCTACTCATCACCAATCCTACTAGTAAAACAACTTCCTTTGATCATAACCAAAATAAATATTCATTGTGAGGCTAAAATATATATATACAAACTTAAATAAACATATATAAAATTTATAACCATTTTCCAAAACCACAACTAGATTCTTTGATGATCCATTTTTCTCGAAAACTTCTCATTTTATAAACTTCTAACTAGTACATACTCTTGTTATAAAATAATTGCTAATAGGACACATATATATGGGTGATAACACATTTGATAAACATGAATAAAAACTACAACTTGAGCAAATATGATCAAGTGAGGACTTCAAGAAAAATGTATGAAAATATGTATGAAAAAAGTAAAAGATAAAGTTTCATGCTTACAAATTGCTTGATGAGTAAGGTTTTATGATCAAGGATTTATCCCTTAAACACTTAGTGTGGTTTTTACCAAAACCCAAAACAACAAAGAGTGTTACGATTGTGTAGAACTCTTGGATTAGAAAATTTGATGATCACTTCTTTGATCTCTATGGTTACCGGATATTGAGACACAAAGAGAGTGAGTAGAAACATTAACTTTTCTACCTTGAATAATTGAGCTTGCGGTGATGTAAGATACTGAGTGTAAAGATATATATGTAAGAAAATATCTAGCAAATCTATTTGGTGAATCTTGTGATTAATAATACCTATATATATACATTTATTATTATTATGTAAAAGTATAAAATGTAGTAGAAGTAAAAGTTATTTGAGGATAGTAGTAACTTGTAGTATTGTTAAAATAAGATTAGTGTTGTATGGGCTACACATTACTTTGCGCAATATTTAAGGTAGCTGCTAGATAAAATAAATTTCACGTGGGTCAAGATAAAATATAATACTTAGGTCATAAAAATTATAAAAATACATTTCTTGTAAAATGTTGAGTGATATAATACTATCGTGTAGTTTGTAAGAAAAGATCGTAATATAAATTTGACAATTTATATACCTCAAATAAATTTCAAAACACCGGTGACTCATTTTATTATTTTTATAATCTTAATGTGAGTATTAAAATATATTGGAATAATTTTTGGAAGTATTGAATAAATTGTTCAAATAAATAATTGATGCGATAGCGCTTATTTAATAACAAGAAAATAAACGCTTAATGAAATGCAAAACCATGCACGCAAATCAAGTATAGGAAATGATGAATATGGAGTGGCGATAAATGACCGAATTTGAGAATTGCATATTATTATTATTATTCTACCTCGATAGAGGAATCGCCCTCGCTACACCTGACAGATACTTAAAGTTCTACCCTTAGGTTTCGCGGAAATCAAGTGTATGGTCAAAGCGCATATGTCGTAAAACTTTACACGCCTAGGTTTAATCTAAGGAGACTCCACCTAATCCGGCCAATGTCGGGGATCACTCTCAATGGCTCCAGGAAAAATACGCATTCAGCCAATGAGATTAAGTGGCTATCCTCGTCCCTATATAGAATGCTCGAATTCCTCGCAGGTGGACACGGTTAAGTAATGGTTTGCTATTATTTCTTCACACCTCCGTTACTACAGCTAGAGGAGCTTGCATCGCGGCTTATTCCAACGATGACAATTATTCCTCGTAGTGATTCGGCCGCTGCACTCGTGAGTAAGCAAGTCCTTTGTTATTCCTCATGTTGCCCGCGGTTAACCGTTGTTGGTCTTGCACGCTTCTACACCGCTTGAAAAAATGATCTCGACCGAAAGCATATTGTACACATAAGCCGCGTGGCTTGGACTCCTCGGGTGATGATAAGCACATTTAGCACATTTGGGATGTACCCGTGATACTTCTTTGTTCCGTACCAAGGCTAACAAAAATCCTTTTTGACCCTTGTTGTTCCAGGCTACCACGCCTATCTCTATTCAATCTAATTTGCTTCCTTATCACGCTTCCTTCAAAGTACCATTTCTAACCATCTCGCCCCCGGCCGCGGTTCCCGCCCCTCAAGACGACTTTGTATTGTAGACGCTCGCTTGTTTCTACGCCTACCTGATTTCGAGGACAAGACCATATATGTACCTCGAGATCTTCTTGACTCAAAGGGTAACTA
>OU343216.1:115426431-115485217 GCA_910596185.1 Chrysanthemum makinoi | reverse complement strand
TATCAATATTCCTGATTTTCAACATGTGGAGTGGTCAGGTCGACGACGACCCCTCGACGAACAGGAGTGACCACAGCAGCAGGAGCTGCTCGGGTGATCCTAGGCGGGTTTTGTCTTGGTGTCATTGATCTGAAGGTTAACACAAGAGTTTCATACGTTCACAAATCACGTTTCATTAGACGGGGTTTGATCTCAAGGATATCGAATACCACACGAACATAAAATCAAGATAACAAGAATAGTGCCACATCATGACGAAATAACGAAGGAACGAAACGAGAAATCAAAGGATGCACTTCTAATAGCCATACGCACAGTTTTTGAAGTACAATACATGAAAGGATACAGAGTAGTCGAAAACGATCCTACTAGTGAAACTAACAAGATAACTAAGATAAGTCTACATCTCGAACTGGGACTCTCAGTTTAAGATGGTAACAACACTATGAACCTAAGACAATCTAGCCACGATCACGGGCAACTCTAGCTGATCTCCTAACATCATCAATCTCCCTCTATAGAGATGAGAGCTCAATAAACTGGGCGTCGCGATCACTCTTCAGATCCACGACCTCTCTCTCTAGCTCGCCGACCTTGCGCCATAGCGCTCGGTCTGCCTCTCGGGCTGTCGCGAACCCTCTCTACAGGTCTCCTACCTACTCAAAGAGCTCTGACATACCCTCTCTCAAGGCGATAGTCCTCCTAACAACTGACCCCATATCTCCTCTCAAGTCCTCTAAACTAGCCCTCGATACTCCAACTAGCCGGTTTGACAACTGACTAAGCCTAACACCCTGGGATATAATCTGTTCCCAAGTCAGGCCCGTCTCTCCATACTCTGCGGGCTCTGAATCTATCTCAGATGGTATATCCAAACCTAGTGGGTTGCCTATCTCAGGTGAGTGAGGAGGTGAGTCAAAGTCAAATGGCTGCTCAGGAGAATCAGGCTCAGGAAAGGGTAAATGAGAGCCTAGTCCTAGAGAATGCATTGAATGCGTGGGACTCAAAAGCGGGGGAGTACCCTCATCTGGGATGTCCTCCTCCTTCTCCTTTAGAGGGTCCACATCCTCATCCACATACTCCTCCTCTTCCTCATCAACAGAGGGGGAGTCCATGAGTCGGCGTCTCTGTGAAGGTGAATCATGTAGTGGCAAAGTAGGGGATCTAGGTCTTTTGTGAGATGGTGATGAAGGTGGTGATGATAGGAGAGAGTGAGCTGATAGGTGCATAGGTGATGATGGAGGTCGTACAGACATACGAGCAGTAGAACGAGTAAGTTTAGGAGTCTGGGCTCATGCTAAGACCTGATGTAATGTAAGCTGCCTAGAAGAACTAGGGCGATCAGATGATGATGAGGTGGAACTAGTATATCGGGCAATCACATAAGGATCACCCTACGCAGGAGTCATCAGAGTCCATGCTGGGGAAGAAGCAGCAGCAGCAAGGATCTCCTCTGACACATCATAAGCTAGTGAAGGCATGGTCTGTGACAATGGCATAGGGTAAGTATAAATGTTTGAAAATGAGTAATTCTAATAGCGCATCATCATATCAAAACATATATCACATAGTGGAAAACTTTTAAAATAAAGGTACTGCATTACACAAAACATGCATTTAAACAAAACCGAATAAGTTCTATTATATCACATCATCCATGCATCATATACTCCCAAGTTACACCAATCATATATTAAACTCATAATATACCAAAATCAATAAACATAGCGCAACACATAACATCTCAACAATCAAATCGCAGTTCATTCCGTACTCAAATCAAGAGGCTTCGGCTTGGCCGGCTGGCATGCGTCGGTCGAGGATCAATTTTCCAAAAAGTGGTTATAGTTTAGGTTTAGTAAATACCTATTTCTCTATAACCTTGGCTCTGATACCAATCTGTAATACCCCCAAATCTCGGTACAGCGGAAGACTTAAACAAGCTTTCGAGGCGTTACTAGATTGGTACATCACACAAGTATAGTAAAACAAGATAATCATAAATAGTTCTCAACCAATCCCATAACTAATTATCTGATTACAGTCATCCCAAAAAAGTTAAATATAAGGCCCAACATAAATTATAAAATAGGTCCACATAATATTATCAGAGTTTAATTATGATCCTTCAACCATGCCTCTCTGCCAAGCCTCCATAGAACAAACATTCCAAACATCAACTCAATAACCTGAGCAAACATGCGAAAAGATTAGCTAATGCTGGTAAGTTAATAGGTTTAAGTATAATTTCAATAGTGGACCTGTAAGAGTTTATTTGCTATGTGATACTAAGATAGATACACAATAAACATTCCAATCACATTCCAACAACACAATCGATATCTCAGCAGGGCCCCAAGCGACTCTAGCCAGCACAGTCGTAGCAAGGCCTAGAACAAATGCTACCCTGGACTAGGTCGGAGAAGATATCTATTCTTAGCTAGGCAACATAGTTATAGCAAATGATTGCTACCATAGACTAAGGCAACATCTACCACATATCTATCTATACTAGTCAGCACATAAGCAAATCAAAAGAGTTTAAGTAGGTCCAAAAAGAGTAGCATGATTTCTCACCCAATATAGTAAAAAACAAAGATAAAAGTGGGGATATGAAACTCACCTCAAACAAGCAAAGCACAAACAATCACTAGCAACGCAGATAACAGATAACTCGGCTCAGCAACTACTGACTCGGCACAACCTATTAATATAACCAATTCTTAAATATTTTTTCCAACTTCAAATATCTACCCCCGAATATATTTCAATTCTTATCTCCAAAATGTCTCGTTCACTATTTAGTTACAAGCGTTTGGTATCATCGTGTGTATGGTATCGACCCGACAAGACTCCATGAATGCACTATATCTCTAACAATGTGACTCATAATGACACAATAAGACTTCTAAGCGATAAGCTTTATAGTTTAATAAGTTTCGAAATAAATCGTTAGATCTTATCGAATTCATCAACTCGATAAACTCAACCATTTATTTATGTCACTTATCATCCCAAAAACCAGTCACATCCTAACGAGTTATAAGGATAATTCACCCATAACGCTACCCTATGCACATAACGGGCTCTTATTAGATTCGTCAACCTAATAAGTCCGCTATCCACGTGGATTAACGCTATTAATGTCAAGTCATCCGTAACCCATGCACAACACATAATGGGTATTAAATACTCATAAATGAAACATTTCAGTAAACGTGCCATCGAAACATCTAATAACTCATTTATTACAAAACATTTCCATTTTAAGACGTTAGTTACCTTTTTAAATATCGAATAACAAGGTGAGCCTTGTTATCAAGTATTTAATATAAAAACCCTTTATTATCTATATTTTCTAGTTTTACTTATAAGTTTATATATATTACGTCAAGTTTCAATATAAGTTTCGAGTTATTATCCGTCTCGAGTTCACAAGTCCGAGTCATGACTCTCGACTTTTACACCTCATATTGTCCAATAAACACTAAAGTCCATGTTACGGCATTGTCGGGGTCAACCGAGACTAAAAACTCATGGTAACACCGACGTTGCGCAAAGTTGACATATATAATATTAAGTCCAAAATAAACAACTCCACAATCTCCAATCAACCTCCAAACAATCTCATATCAATCCTGCCATCCAAATAAAGTACCAAACATACCCGTAACCAATGTCGCGACCCTAATGGTCTTGACACGGTCCCGGTTAAGACCACGCGAACCAAACGAGCCCTAGAAGCTGTTTGGCTCCACGAATCTCATCCAAACTCCAACAACAACACCCAATATGCTACCAAAACGACTCGACCCGGACCCATGGGTCCTTAAGGGTCTCAGCTCCATACCTAACACCACCCAATATGGACCCTAGTGGTCCTTGTGGCTCGTTCCATGCTCCCAACTCCATCCAAACGCACCCTAATGGCTCATTCATTTCCCAAACACAACCAAGCAACATCCAAACACCATCAAACATCAAAACCCATCAACCAACTACAATCAAAACCTCATAAAAATGATAAAAATGAAATAACACATGAACACGACACAACACACGATACCAACACACTAGTTTTCATGTTTTATTAGTTTAAACTTGTTTCCATTCCCTTTCCGTCAAACCAAACCCATGAAACCCATGAATACGAGACATAGGGCCTCGTACGTGGCTTTGTTTGACTTAAAAAAGTCTAATCTTTGCTCCTTTTACCTTTATCTATCCCGATCTACAAATGTAACACTAATCCAAGAATACCCGAGACGTTTTTACGCGTTTTGAGGGACCAAACAAGGGTGTTGGGGCGCATGCCCTATGTCACTAGAAAGAGGAGAAGGAGATCTACACAGTGGTGGTGGAGGTGTAGCCGTACGCGTGGCGGTGTGGCCAGAAAGGGGACGGGAGGTTAGGGTTTTGGGTAGAGAGAGAGAGAGAGAGTATTGAGAGAAAGTGGTGTTTTAGGGTTTTTAGAGAGAGAAACTGTGGAAAACTAGAAGGGGGTTGAATAGTTTTGCCGATTTTAAGTTTAGTTTCAAAAACTTTAGATTCGATCTTATGTGAATTCTTATGGATGGATAGAAAGTATAAAGCAATAAGTAAAGTAACTAATGAAAGCAAGTAAAGTAAAGGATAGAGAGTAATGACACAAGTGATTTATAGTGGTTTGGCTATAAGGACATCTTCCTTGCCCTACTCCACTCCCCGAGTTCCCCACTCGAGAGTTCAAGCACTATGTCAACAAGCTCCTTCAACACGGTGGAGAAGCCTCACAACGTCGCTTACACTTTATCCGGTACAAAGCTAAATACCGAGTCCTTAACACGGCGGACCAAACCAACACAACTATTACACAACAACTATATGAAATATGAAATACAAGATCTTGCTACATAAATCTTGTGGAGGAACAAATCAATCAAGGGCACCATGCTTGGATGACTTATAGTATCTCGTGATCTTGCCTTTGAGAAGGACCTCTATGAGAATCACAACAAAAGATAGAAGAACAACTAGATAGATCAAGAGATCTGAGATTAGAAGAGAGAAGTAATATATGAGAGATTGTAGGATCGAATATTTATTGTGTTGATGATTCGGGTGGTCTTGGATGATCAAAATACATGTTTGCCATATTTAGAGAGAGAAAGATAGAGATGGTGTTCTTGCTAGAGAATTGGTTCTCAAATGTAAAAGGTTAGATTAGAAAAGCACCACCCCTTCCATGGATGGATGGGGTATTTATAGTTACACAATACACGACCTCCTATCGGCCTGTGGATCAGGCATACAGTGGGTAAAGACCCGTCCTTCCTTCACGGTGTTACACTAAACTATTCTACGCTACTAATTAACTAATAAACTACTTAAACAACGTAAATAACTACAAGTCTACGAGCTAACATATGCTAGACTATAATTGGGGTGACCGACACTTTAACATGGAATTTCCAATTCCTAACAATCTCCCCCTAAGGGAGGTCACCCCATGAAATACATTTTGCATCCTAGCATTCTTTCTTTGACTTTGTTCTTGAGCTCGTAGACTTGAATTCTTCAGTTCCGAAATCTTTGTGCTTTTGTAGCGATTCTTCAAAGTCCGCATTGATTTGTACTTTAAGTGGAGGTCTTTGAACTGATCCACATCTTTGATGATCTTCGAGCTTTCTTTGAGATCATCAGCCACAGTAAATCTCTGGATCACCCTTTATTGTGTTGCCATCATGTGATGTTGTGACTTTTGGACCGACATGCTCACACTTTCAGGATCATGACATCTTTCCATCAGAGTAGCGGAAGCTTTACTGGTTCATGATATTTGCAGCAGCGTAGCAGAAGCATAGTATAGAAATATCAGAGCCAGGTTATGTAGATATGCACCAGTCATGATTTCTTCAATTAAGTGTGGATGCTGTGAGCATGCGGCTTTGGATTGACTCCTCAATTCTGATCAGCTGCAACCGTCCAAATGTACCTGCAAACAACAGTTAGCAATAAAACACACGAAAGTGTCTTTGATCACTTTCGTTGAATTGAGGTACACGGCCCACGATTCCCCGTTGATCAGTACAAGTACTGCCTGTGATCAGGTAGGATTCCTAAGAATCTCCTTGACAGGGTTTCGCAGTTGCTCTAGCCGTTCTCAAACCGGAACGTCTCAAAGAAGACAACACGGAGTGAATAAACCAGCAAATTGAGATTCACTGATTGATGAAAAATGATTTGAAAAACAATCGCGTATTGCTTAGAAGAAAGAGTTTTGCAATACGACGAAGGTTTTATGAGAAGGATCAATTTTCAATCAAAATACTTTTTGTATTAGAGAATGAGTACACATTCGACGTGCTAGTGAAAAGAAGAGATTCGCACATCGAACGGTTTTTCTAAAAGTATTTTTCAATCAGAGATACTTTTTGAATTTGAAATGAATACACATTCGACGTGCTAGAGAAAAGAAGGTTTGCACATCGAACGGTTTTTCCAAAAGCATTCGTCAATTCCATTTCTGGACCAAGATTGATTCAAGATTGAATCTCCCCATTGTTTCTGTCCAATTGTCACAAGCTTGATCTTACGAGAAGATTTCACATGTCACCCACCAAGAGCTTGTTTGATGTTGGCTCTAGAAGGATTTCCATCTTCATCATGAATACTTTTATATATCACTCGGATGTTCTGGCAATACCACAAGGATAATGCGTAGGACTCTTAATATATTCTTACTTTCCACATTGTGTGAAACAGCAAGTCTTCATTAATTTTGTATCCTAATGAGATATTGTGGATGATCTCTTGGCTCTAGACTCAATCGTTCACATTTGGTTCCTATGCCGGAGACTAGGGAGAGGGTCTCCTTCTTCAATATCAACAATCTCTAAGAGAAAGTCAATAGATAATGTTGGTTCCCCGTGAGAATGAAACAAGCCCTTTTAAGAGGAACTTGAGTAGCTGGGAAGTTTTAGTGCAGTGCGTCACTGGGTCCATGACGTCTTGTCTTCAATACCAGTGTTACCTTGGTAACAACCAGTAGCAAATGAATTGAACCCGGTTTCTAGGTCGAAGTTGAATTATTGGAGGGCTATTTCTTTTCACCCTTTTCACATTAATTTCTTTTTCATTATTCAACCCCTTCAGTGCTTACCGAGACTTCATTACTAGAACCTTGTTGGGTTTATTCCAGTACTAGCTCTGTCTCAGTCCGCACTCTTCCCATATTCTCATTTTTCTCCTTTTTTCAACATACCTAAGGACTCTACACTATCTAGTGGATTGTCCCTGGGTAGATCCCTTTGGTTCTGGCGGATCGGGGAACTAATACCTAACCTCACCATCCTTATAACTCCATACATAAAGTAAAATGGTCGGTCTTTTGGTACAGTTCATTCTTCCTTGAAACCAATTGAAAAATTATTTGGAAAAACAGTCAAGGTACTTGTGATACGAGATCAAAGCATGTTGTACCTTAATAGTTTTGATCATTTAGAAATGCTCCCCCTCAACATGTGCATATGATCTTGAAATTGTTTAGCACATGGAGGCAAGAGTACTTTGAAATAATTTCTTGATCACAATTTCTGTAGAAAAAGCCATTTGATTTTCTTTGGAAAATTCTCCCCCTCAATATGTGCATAGGATATTTGAAATCATTTTATCACATAGAGGCAAGAGTTCTTTTGAAGTACTTTTCATGATCACAAAAGCCATTAAGAAACCATTTGCTCCCCCTCAATATGCGCTTCGAGATTCGAAAGCGTTTAGCACATATGAGAGAGCAGCCTGCACATTCGAATCAAAACGATCACCTTTTATCAAATTTCATTATTAAATCACAAATTCTCCCCCGATAAAAAATATCAAACCCTTTGAGATTTTGGATCCCAAGTGATTTAATAAGGTTTATAAAACATTGAAGAATATGTGGCCTTGTTTAAATACTCATCTTGTTTTTGGAAAAATGCTCCTCCTCAACATGTGCGTTGTATATTTGAATTCGTTTGGCACATGGAGGCATGAGTGCCTTTAAAGGACTAAAACCAATTCCATTTAAACAGATTTGAGATTTAAATCACGATCTCTCCCCTGATCAAAAATATCAAACCATTTGAGATTTGTGATCTCATCTGATTTAAATCATTTAGAAAAGTTTGGGGAAAGACGTGGCAAGATTTAATTTAAAAAAATGACTGATACAGATCAATTTTAGACATTAAATATTGTTAGTGTCAGGTATGATAGTTTTTAAGAGATCTTTGAGTAAAATAAAACAATTTCACAATCAAACAAGAACAGAAAAAATTTCATTTTGTACAATCTTTGAGTTTTAAATAAAATCATACCATGACATAACATTAAATCTTTAGATCACCACATTTTAAAGTACAAACGGACTCTTTTGAAGAAATATCGTTTGAAAATATTTTAATTTAAATCACTCTCCCCCTCTGATGAGTGTCTAAATACTCATCATTTTTGTACCAATTAAACTGCAAAAACATCTGAAAATACTCAGAAATGCATCAAAATGATAAAAATATCACAAATTAGTGTTTTATGTGTTTTAAATGCAAAAATATCAAAATCTGGTGAAAAACGTATCAAGTTTGCATAATTGGCAGTTTTAGTCCCCCAAGTTTCAAAAGTTGTCAAAACAGTCCCTGGTAAATCTAAATAAAGAAAAATATCATTTTAAGTCCTTAGGGATTCATGAGTTGTCAAAATTAGTCCTTGAGATTTAAAATTGCAAATTTACAACTTAGGTCCCTAAACTTTGAAATTTGGCAAAAATAGTCCTTGGAAATTTGAAAATGTCAAAACTAGTCCTTGTACTATTGAAGCTTGTCAATTTTGATCCCTTGTGTGAACTTTGGAAAATGGCAGAAATGGTCCTTCAAGAATTCAGAATTGCAAACAAGTCCTTGTCATTAATACAAGCCAAGCCTTGTCAAAATACCTTTTGACCCCCTGCCACTTATACTTTTTGACCCCTGCCATTTCTATTTTGGACCCCTGGTCAAACAAAGTCAAAAGCTGCTTACCCGCCCACACCTTATCTCCTTCCCCTTCCCCACTTGACTGCAACCCTGCAACACTCAACATCTCCCATCACCTTTCCTCCCCCCATCATCACCTCTACCCACCTTTCCCACCACAATAAATGCCACCCCCCCTAGTTGCTAGCTCAGAGCCCATTTGCTTAAACTGTTTTTCCCGCCAAAAAACGTGGACAGCTATTATGACTCCAAACTGATCCAATGGCTTAGATTTTTAATGGGATTTGCTCAGAAGGACACGTGGAAGCTATCTAGTGTATAAAAGAGGAGGAAGAAGCAAGAGAGAAGCAAGTAGTTAACTTTTAAATTTCATGTATTTCATTTTTAGTCTAAATGTTTCAGTTTAAAGTTATAATTTCCTGTTCCAATGTACTAAACTAAAGTTATTGAGTCTATTGTGATTCATTTTCAGTGTTAATTCAAAGTTGATCCAAGGTTCATGATTTTATGTTTCCTGTTATAAAAACCAGTTTACATGTTTTTGAAGTTAAGCTTAAATTAGCTCATTTATAATTAGAATAAGCTTATCTAAGCTTCTAATAGCTTTTGGTAAGCTTGTTGGTCAAGTTCAAGAAAGTTTGATATTGGGTCAACAAAAGTCAACTGTGCAGCATAATTGGTTCAAGCAGTTTGGAAATGGACATGGACTGATGCAGAGTGGATTTGGGTTGGATTTGATATAGAATAGTGGTATTGGGTCTGGTTTAAACTGCAATCATAGCTGGGACACTTGTGAGTTTTGTTTACCTCATTGTCATTTTTAGTTCAATTTGCAGTTTGTGCTTGTATTTGTAATTGTGGTCATCAAATAAGTTTAAACCTGTTTAATTAGTAGTAACTAGTATAAGTAATCTCAGTTTAAGTAGGCATATTAGCTAAATCAGTCAAGAGCTTAGTTTAAAAAGCAAAATCTGTCTATAAAGTGGTGTTTGGATTAATGGTTTACAAGAGCATAAGCTCTTGTCTGTGCTTGATACCTGTCTATGCAGTCTTAATATAGGTCTCTTGAATCAATTGAGTCGGTTATTTGGTCACTAGAACACTCAAAGTCAAATCACCTTTAATCTGTCTTAGATGCACATCTGTTGAGATTTTGTCATATCAAAAGATTGATTCATGTGTAGAAATCAGTAATGTATCTTGATTCAGTTTCATTTCATCACTAAACATCATATTCAGTCCATAGATTAAGTTCAAATCTCACAAAAGTCAATATTGTCAAAACTGCTCAAAAGTCAAAACTAAAAAACCAGTTTTCAACCAACCCAAGATGATTTTTCATTGATTCATCTCTGGGCCAAATCAAGTCAAACTTTGGGATTAATAACTTCAACTGGTCTAGTTTCTTATTAGGATTTTAGTAGATTTTTAGAAATTTTTCTTAAGCTTCAAATAAGCTTGTCAAAAAGGGCTTATATGCCCTGTTCACAAAACTCAGTGAATGCTGAGTTTTCTCAGCTTATTGCAGGGCTTGTCAAAAGCTCCTCAGAGCTTCTCTAGGTCTGTTTTTTTGGTTTATAGGTTCCTATCCAGGTCTAGTCTAGATTCCAACTTTTGGTTTTAAGTTTTGCTTATTTGATGAGCTTGTGCTTAAGCTTAAAAGTTGTGATAAAAACTGTTTTCATCACTTATTCTCAAATCATCAAATCATGGTAGTGAGTGATTCAGTGGTATAGGATAGTTGTTTCTTGTTGAATTTGAGTACTTATAGCTTATTAGAGCTTCTGTGACAGTTTGGTGCCATTTTGTACCTTGTGCTTATTTAAAGTGCTTATTACATAAGCACTTGGACTACAGTTTCATTTTTCTACACATAAGCTACTGTTTTTTCTATTTTTCTTAGATTCATTATATTAAATTAGACTTTTCCTGAATTTTTCATATTTTTCTAGGTCAGTTTGCTATTTTTCTTAATTTAAAACAGTTTTTAGGCTTATTTAATTAGCTTTTAATACAATTAATTCAGAAAAACTTCAAAAAAATAAGTTTCTATTTTTCCTAGGTTAAGATAAATATAAAAGTAAAAAATTGTTTTTTCCAGATTTTTCATAGTTTAATTTGTAATTTTTATTAATTTAATTAGTTTTAAATAGTTTAAAATTCATAAAAAATAGAAAAATAATCAAAAAAATATAAAAATAGTTTTCAAAATTCTCTTTAGTTATTTTAGATTTTTGATTTTTCCAAGTCATAATTTCATTTTTCTAGCTTTATTTCATATTTTCTTGTATTTTAGCTTATTAAATAAGTAAAATTAGTTTTTAATTAATAGTAATTAATTAAATAGTTATAAAAATAATTTTCTTTTTCTAAAATTTTCTTTTATCATTAGGTTTGTAAAAATATCATTTTCATATTTTTAGGATTAATATTGCTTCAGTTTCACATTTTCTTTTGTACGTCACGTAGTTTTTATTTAAGTTTTATAAAAGAAAAATCAAAAACATCAGTTTAAAAATAGTGATAGCGTTTATTTAATATAGTTTATTTTTTATTTCCTTTAATTTGCATTTAAGTCGCTGTAATTTATAGAACTTTTTCTTTAGGTATAATTATCCATCAAAATCCTTATTGATCACTATTCTTAGAGATTATTCGACATCTGACTGTGTTAAACACCATTCATCCTCCGTGGGACTTAACGACCCAGGAATCCACTATATTCCTCTGATCTTCATTGTATTGGTTTCTGAGCAGTTTTAAGTTCCTTACGGTTAGCCATTCACAAGTGGCTAGCTTGTGTGATATAGCTTGACTGTTTTCAGCACCAATCAAATTTTGGCGCCGCTGCCGGGGAGGCTGTAAGCGTGTCCTAAACATTTTCAGACCCGTACTTGCACATATACCACCTTTTGTAAAAACAGTTTTTTTTTTGTAAAGTTATAACAAAATCAAAAAGTTCATTAACACTTTTCCTAAAGTGTTAACAACACCAAACAAAATATAAAACAACAAAACAATCGTAACGTTTTCTAGCTTGTGTTTCCTTTAAGGTGATTCTTAAAGAAATACGATTTGGTTAAACGAGACGATACCAAAAATATTGTCCAAAAGTTTTTAAACCATCAGCACAAATCTATACCTACGTCTTTTCAGTGGTACTTAATTAAATACATAAAAATCAACCACCGCAAATCAAGGCATTACACCTACCTACTGGGGGTGTGACCATAATAAGTTCCCGAACATCAGATTTAAAACTTTCCTTTGTGTCCTTGTGATTTGGTGTACCTTTTTCAAAGAAGCCATTTCATTTGTGATTATTGGTTAAGTTCACTTGTCGTTTTGCCTCACATTTGTTTTGAAAATTGATTTTTAAACTTAGTGCATGCGCACTCGTTCTTCCAGCTCTACAAGTCCACTTTCTGAACTTGGCAAGATTCCTCGTAGACGTAGAGGACGTTCTGCTCCTTCAGCCGTGACTGAGGAACGTCTACCACCACCACCACCTGTCGTAATGGCAGAAGATAAGCCCATGAATGAGCTTCTCCAAGCACCCATCAAGGGTTACGGAGATGCTATTGTTGTTCCAGCCATCGTGGCTGATACCTTTGAGCTCAAAACTGGGTTGCTTAATCTGTAACCCAAAGCCAATTCTATGGTTTTGAGCGGGATGATCCTCATGCACACATTCGATGGTTTAACAAGATTGCATCTACCATCAAATACAAGAATGTCCCACATGAAGCAATTAAGCTTCTTCTGTTCCCATTTTCTCTAGAGGGACAAGCCCCGAATTGGCTTGAGAAACAACCCCCTCGTTCCATTGAGACATGGGAGGATCTAGTTACCAAGTTTGTTAACGAATTCTATCCTCCATCCCGAACTACAAGTCTTAAGAATGAGATAATGAAATTTTATCAGAGATTTGATGAATCATTCGGGGAGGCATGGGATCGTTACAAAGAATTGCTCCGCAAGTGTCCGCATCATGGTTTTACCGAGTTAATGCAAATGGATACTTTCTACAATGGTCTGCACCAAGGTGACCAAGACTCTTTAAATGCCTCCGCGGGAGGTAATTTCCTGAGCAAGACCACAAAAGAAGCCTTGCAAATAATTGAAAACAAGTCCCAGGTCCGCCTTTTCCGAGCAAAGACATATCAATCTCAGTCTAATGCTGGACCTTCTACTTCATCTCCAGTGGGTACATCTAGCACCGATGCTAAGATTGACAAACTCACGGATATTGTTCAGGCTTTGGTTCTTGCTAACCAAAAGAAAGTCACTTTCACACAGACACCATCACATGGTGAAGTGAAGAAAGTTGAAGTTTGTGTTACTTGTGGTGGTCCTCATGCATACTACAATTGTACTGCCACCGATGGTAGTCCATTTGAAGCCAATGCTCTAGCCGGTACTTCACATCAAGGAGGTAATCAATACCGTCCACAAAATGAACCACACTACCTCGTGCTAACACTAATCAGGCACCACCCGGTTTTAACCAGAATCATAACATGCAAAACCGGAATCAGAATCAACCTAGAATGAACCAAGGTTATCAAAACCAAGGTAATTTCTATTCCGGACCTAATCAAGGTTTCCAACATCAAGGAAATCTTAATCAAAACAATTTCAATCGAGGGAATCAATTTCAAGGAAGTGTAAATCCTAACCAAGGGAATTTTCAACAACAAGGTCATAATCAAAACATCCGACCTCAAAATTTCCCTCCAGTACCTCCAGTACCATCATCTGATGAGTTATTGAAGCAGTTCATGAAATCCCAAGATGAAATGAACAGGTTGTTGGTCAGTCAGATCGCTGATCTAAAGAAGTCTTTAAATGATCGACCCTCGAGCTCAGGTACTTTACCGAGCAACACGATCGCTAACCCGAGGGGCGATGCAAAGGCGATCACAACCAGAAGTGGTGTTTCATACAATGGACCCGCTATTCCTACTACCTCTTCTTCTTCTCTCCCGAAGGTAGTGGAAAGTGAACCTGAGGCGACAAAGGACAAGGAACTTCCTACTAATAACGGAAGTACCAGCAATGTCCATCCTCAGGTTGTCCCGAAACCCAAATCCAATCCAAGAGTTGTTTTTGAACCTCCTGTAGCTCCCATTGAAAATACCAAATCCAAAACTTCTATTCCTTACCCATCACGTTTGAATGAGCAAAAGCTCCGCGAAAAAACCAATCATCAAATGGACAAAATTTTTCAAATTTTCCAAGAACTACATTTTGACATAAGCTTTGCGGATGCTATCATGTTGATGCCCAAGTTTGCATCAACTCTCAATCACATGTTAAGCAACAAGGAAAACTGTTTGAAATGGCTAAAACTCCTCTGAACGAGAACTGCTCTGCAGTTATCTTGAAGAAGCTTCCCGAAAAGCTGGAGATCCTGGAATTTCTCTTACCTTGTGTATTTCCAGGAATGGTTGAATGCTTTGCCTTAGCCGATCTTGGTGCAAGCATAAACCTGATGCCTCATTCAGTATGGAAGAAACTTTCTCTTCCGGACCTTACTCCTACATGCATGACTCTTGAGCTTGCAGATCGTACAATATCCCATCCTCTTGGAATTGCCGAGGACGTATTTGTGAAAGTAGGAAAGTTCCATTTTCCAGCTGACTTTGTAGTTGTTGATTTCGATGCTGATCCACGGGTTCCTCTCATTGTTGGAAGAGGATTCCTGAGAATGGGCCGTGCTCTCATTGATGTATTTGAGCAAGAAATCACATTACGTGTTGGTAATGAAGCTGTCACCTTTAACCTTGATCAAACTTCGAGGTACTCCGCAAACTATGATTCTGAGTCGGTTAACCGAATAGATATCATTGATGTTGCTTCTGAAGAGTACTCTTAAGAAGTTCTTGGTTATTCTCATAATTCTGTGAGTGGGGATCCCACCACATCTTCTCAACCTATCATAGCCAATTCTACTCCTGCTCTCACTCCGTTTGAGGGAAGCGACTTCATCTTGGAAGAGATTGAAGCATACTTGGCTAGTGATTCTGTTCCATGGGAAATTGATCACGCTCCAATTGACATCGAGGGGACATACTTCTCATTGAGAAATTGCTTAAAGATGATCACTCATCAACCCCTCACACTAGTGATTCAATTCCAAATGAGATTAATCTGGAGGGAGATATTCTTCTTGAGAAATTGTTAAAGCATGACACTTCTCCTCCACTCCCTCCCGTCGAGCTTCATAACAAGGAAATCAAGTCAGTTGAGAAAACTGAAGAATTTCCTGAAGTCGAACTTAAGGACTTACCACCTCATCTCGAGTATGCATTTCTTGAGGGTGATGATAAATTACCCGTCATTATTGCTCGAGATTTGAGTAAAGATGAAAAGCTGCTCTCATAAAGATCTTGAAGTCACACAAGCAAGCAATTGCTTGGAAACTCTCCGACATTAAGGGTATCCACCCTGAATTTTGTACTCACAAAATCTTGATGGAGGATGACTTCAAACCACCAGTCCAACATCAGAGAAGGGTGAATCCTAAGATTCATGAGGTTATCAAACAAGAGGTTCTCAAACTTCTTGATGCCGGTTTAATTTACCCAATCTCAGATAGTCCTTGGGTTAGCCCAATTCACTGTGTTCCAAAAAAGGGTGGCATAACTGTTGTCACGAATGAAGAAAACGAGTTAATTCCAACTCGATTGGTTACGGGATGGCGTGTGTGTAATGACTATCGCAAGTAAACGAAGCCACCCGTAAAGACCATTTTCCTCTACCCTTCATGGACCAAATGCTTGAGAGATTAGCAGGGAATGAGTACTATTGTTTCCTTGATGGTTTCTCAGGTTACTTTTAGATCCCCATTGATCCTTGGATCAAGAAACCACATTCACCTGCCCATACGGAACTTTTGCCTACAGACGTATGCCTTTTGGCCTATGTAATCCTCCTGGCACGTTCCAACGATGTATGATGGCCATTTTCCACGACATGATCGAGGAAACAATGGAGGTTGTTTTGGATGACTTCTCGGTCATTGGGGACTCGTTTCAAACATGTCTCTCCCATTTTGATGAAATGCTAAAAGAAACGGTGTGAAGACACCAATCTTTGTCTAAATTGGGAGAAGAGCCACTTTATGGTCAAAGAAGGCATAGTCCTTGGCCATAAGATTTCAAAAAACGGGATTGAGGTCGATAGAGCAAAAGTCGATGTTATTGCTAAACTGCCTCATCCTACTACCGTCAAAGGTATTAGGAGTTTTCTAGGTCATGCCGGGTTTTATCGTAGATTTATACAAGACTTTTCTAAAATCGCTCGGCCTATGACCCATCTTCTTGAAAAAGATGCTCCTTTTATCTTCTCACCTGAGTGCATCGAAGCTTTTGAAACACTAAAGAAAAAGCTTACTGAAGCACCCATTCTCGTTGCCCCCGACTGGGACTTGCCTTTTGAGCTCATGTGCGATGCAAGTGATTTTGCTATCGGTGCAGTCTTAGGGCAACGTAGAAACAAGCATTTTCAGCCTATCCACTACGCAAGTAAGACTATGACTGAAGCTCAAACTCATTACACCACCACAGAAAAGAGCTATTAGCCGTGGTGTATGCGTTTGAGAAGTTTCGCCGTACTTATCTTAACCAAATGTTGGTGTATACGGATCACTCGGCTCTCAAATATCTCTTTGCAAAACAAGATGCAAAGCCGAAATTGCTCCGTTGGATTCCCTCCTGCAAAATTTGATATCATTATACGTGATAAAAAAGGAGCTGAGAATCTAGCTGCTGATCACCTGTCCAGATTAGAAACCCTCACCAGATGTTTTCTAGAAAAAGGAAATAAATGAAACATTTCCTCTCGAGACACTCAATGCGGTTTCTTTTCGTGGAAACTCTTCTACCCCATGGTTTGCTGACTTCGCAAATTACCATGCCGGTAACTTCATAGTGAAAGGGATGTCGACCCAACAGAAGAACAAATTCTTCAAGGATGTTAAACATTACTTCTGGGACGACCCCTACTTATTCAAAATATGTGCGGATCAAGTCATCCAACGGTGTGTTTATGGACAAGAAGCTCTTGACATTCTCAAAGCTTGCCATGCTGGACCCACCGGGGGCCATCATAGTCCAAACTACACCGCCAAAAAGGTGTTTGATTCCGGGTTTTATTGGCCCACAATTTACAAGGATGCCCACGAATTTGTCAAAGCCTGTGATGCTTGTCAACGTCACGGGAATATCTCGCAAAGAAATGAAATGCCGCAAAACGCAATTCAAGTGTGTGAGATTTTTGACATCTGGGGCATTGACTTTATGGGGTCATTTCCTTCTTCTCGCGGAAATAAGTACATACTCGTGGCCGTTGACTATTTGTCAAAATGGGTTGAAGCTAAGGCTTTGCCTATCAACGATGCCCGAGTTGTTGTGAAATTCTTAAATCTCTTTTTGCTAGGTTTGGAACTCCACGAGCTATAATCAGTGATCGTGGTACGCATTTCTGCAATGACCAGTTTGAAAGAGTCATGCAGAAATATGGTGTAACTCACCGTCTCTCTACTGCGTACCACCCCCAAACAAGTGGGCAAGTGGAAGTTTCCAATCGGGGGATTAAAAGAATTATGGAGAGGACGGTTGGCGAAAACCGTGCCTCTTGGTCGGATAAGCTAGATGACGCACTCTGGGCCTTCCGTACAGCTTATAAACACCCATCGGGTGTACTCCATACAAGCTTGTGTACGGAAAGGCGTGTCATCTGCCGATTGAGCTTGAGCACAAGGCATACTAGGCCTTGAAGCATGCCAACTTCATATTCAGACAGCTGGTGATCACCGGAAAGTTCAAATGAATGAATTAAATGAACTCCGTGATCAAGCATACGAGAACTCTTTGATCTATAAAGAAAAGACAAAGAAGATTCATGACTCAAAAATCAAAAACCGCGTTTTCAACGTTGGTGATCGAGTCCTTCTTTTCAATTCAAGATTGAAGATTTTCTCGGGAAAGCTTAAGTCCCGTTGGTCTGGACCATTCACCATCACTAAAGTATTCCCATATGGAACCATTGAGTTATCTCAACCCGATGGTCCAAATTTTAAAGTGAATGGTCATCGGTTGAAGCATTATTTTGGAGAGGACATTCCTCCTGTGGTTGTCCCGGATCTACAAACTTTCCCCATGAACCAATGAATGCGGGGATCGAGTCAAGCTAAGCGACTCGGTAATCAAAAACAGTAGTTAAATATGGGTTTTCACCCATGTGTACCACCCTAGTGTGGGGGAGTTGCCCCACATGTTGTGTATATATATAAGTTTTCAAAAAAAAAAAAAAAAAAAAAAAAAAAAAAAACTTTCAAATAATGGCCGTAGTATTTCCCTTTTACGTTCTCAGTTTCGGCATAACCGCCGGTACTTTGAATATTGAGGGCAATATTCATTTCTAGTGTGGGGGGAATTCTCACGAATTTTATCATGTAATTATACCGCCCAATTCCCCCATTTTTGGCCAAAAAGTTTTTTTTTTGGAGTAAGTGTTTTGTACTTACTCAACTTACGGTTATCAGTCCACCATGTCTAATAAACAAAAGGATTGGCTAATCCAGGAGCAAACGGCTCTTGGTAAAGATATCTCAAATCCGTTGACGGCTTGCAATTTGCCCAAAATTGTATGGTGTTCAGCTCACCATATCTTTAACTAGTAAAGAGTTGGCTAGCCCGCAAGTTTATGGCTTGTGGTAAAGGCAGTTGGAAAACCATAATTGGTAATCGACTCACCAAAGATAATACTGATAATTTATCTAAGAGTTGGCTAGTCCAGAAGCAAACGGCTTCTGGTAAAGACAAATCAAATCCGTTGAAAGCTGGTGATTTGCTCAAAATCACTTGGTTATCGGTGTACCAAGGTTCTTACTTGAAATGAAACATTTGGCTACTCCAGAAGTAATGGCTTTTGGTAAAGAGATGAAATCCATTAATTTTTCTCAAAACATTGCTAGGGACTAGCAATATCTTAGTGTGGGGGATTGATGAGTGTCTAAATACTCATCATTTTTGTATCAATTAAACTGCAAAAACATCTGAAAACACTCAGAAATGCATCAAAATGATAAAAATATCACAAATTAGTGTTTTATGTGTTTTAAATGCAAAAATATCAAAATCTGGTGAAAAACGTATCAAGTTTGCATAATTGGCAGTTTTAGTCCCCCAAGTTTCAAAAGTTGTCAAAAACAGTCCCTGGTAAATCAAAATAAAGAAAAATATCATTTTAAGTCCTTAGGGATTCATGAGTTGTCAAAATTAGTCCTTGAGATTTAAAATTGCAAATTTACAACTTAGGTCCCTAAACTTTGAAATTTGGCAAAAATAGTCCTTGGAAATTTGAAAATGTCAAAACTAGTCCTTGTACTATTGAAGCTTGTAAATTTTGATCCCTTGTGTGAACTTTGGAAAATGGCAGAAATGGTCCTTCAAGAATTCAGAATTGCAAACAAGTCCTTGTCATTAATACAAGCCAAGCCTTGTCAAAATACCTTTTGACCCCCTGCCACTTATACTTTTTGACCCCTGCCATTTCTATTTTGGACCCCTGGTCAAACAAAGTCAAAAGCTGCTTACCCGCCCACACCTTATCTCCTTCCCCTTCCCCACTTGACCGCAACCCCCAAAACACTCAACATCTCCCATCACCTTTCCTCCCCCATCATCACCTCTACCCACCTTTCCCACCACAATAAATGCCACCCCCCCTAGTTGCTAGCTGAGAGACCATTTGCTTAAACTGTTTTTTTCCCCGCCAAAAACGTGACAGCTATTATGACTCCAAACTGATCCAATGGCTTAGATTTTTATGGGATTTGCTCGTAGAGGACACGTGGAAGCTATCTAGTGTATAAAAGAGGAGAAGAAGCAAGAGAAGAAGCAAGTAGTTAACTTTTAAATTTCATGTATTTCATTTTAGTCTAAATGTTTTAGTTTTAAAGTTATAATTTCCTGTTAATGTACTAAACTAAGTTATGAGTCTATTGTGATTCATTTTCAGTGTTAATTCAAAGTTGATCCAAGGTTCATGTTTTAAGTTTCTTGTTATAAAACCATTTACATGTTTTTGAAGTTAAGCTTAAAAGCTCATATTATAATTAGAATAAGCTTATCTAAGCTTCTAATAGCTTTTGGTAAGCTTGTTGGTCAAGTTCAAGAAAGTTTGATATTGGGTCAACAAAAGTCACTGTGCAGCTAATTGGTTCAAGCAGTTTGGAAATGGACATGGGCTGATGCAGAGTGGATTTGGGTTGGATTTGATATAGAATAGTGGTATTGGGTCTGGTTTAAACTGCAATCATAGCTGGGACACTTGTGAGTTTTGTTTACCTCATTGTCATTTTAGTTCATTCAGTTTGTGCTTGTTTTGTAATTGTGGTCATCAAATAAGTTTAAACCTGTTTAATTAGTAGTAACTAGTATAAGTAATCTCAGTTTAAGTAGGCATATTAGCTAAATCAGTCAAGAGCTTAGTTTAAAAAGCAAAATCTGTCTATAAAGTAGTGTTTGGATTAATGGTTTACAAGAGCATAAGCTCTTGTCTGTGCTTGATACCTGTCTATGCAGTCTTAATATAGGTCTCTTGAATCAATTGAATTAGTTTTGGTCACTTCTAGAACACTCAAAGTCAAATCACCTTTAATCTGTCTTAGATGCACATCTGTTGAGATTTTGTCATATCAAAAGATTGATTCATGTGTAGAAATCATAGTAATATCTTGATTCAGTTTCATTTCATCACTAACATCATATCAGTCCATAATTAAGTTCAAATCTCACAAAAGTCAAATATTGTCAAAGCTGCTCAAAAGTCAAAACTAAAAAACTCGGAGTTTTCAACCAAACTAGATGATTTTCATTGATTCATCTCTGGGCCAAATCAAGTCAAACTTTGGGATTAATAACTTCAATTGGTCTAGTTTCTTATTAGGATTTTAGTAGATTTTTAGAAATTTTTCTTAAGCTTCAAATAAGCTTGTCAAAAGGGCTTATATGCCCTGTTCACAAAACTCGTGAATCTTGCCTGTTTCTCAGCTATTGCAGGCTTGTCAAAAGCTCCTCCAGAGCTTCTCTAGGTCTGTGTTTTTTTGGTTTTATAGTTCCTAGCCAGGTCTAGTCTAGATTCCAACTTTTGGTTTTAAGTTTTGCTTATTTGATGAGCTTGTGCTTAAGCTTAAAAGTTGTGATAAAAACTGTTTTCATCACTTATTCTCAAATCATCAAATCATGGTAGTGAGTGATTCAGTGGTATAGGATAGTTGTTTCTTGTTGCATTTGAGTACTTATAGCTTATTAGAGCTTCTGTGACAGTTTGGTGCCATTTTGTACCTTGTGCTTATTTAAAGTGCTTATTACATAAGCACTTGGACTCTGTTCATTTTTCTACACATAAGCTACTATTTTTTCTATTTTTCTTAGATTCAGTATATTAAATTAGACTTTTCCTGAATTTTTCATATTTTTCTAGGTCAGTTTGCTATTTTTCTTAATTTAAAACTGTTTTTAGGCTTATTTAATTAGCTTTTAATACAATTAATTCAGAAAAACTTCAAAATAATAAGTTTCTATTTTTCCTAGGTTAAGATAAATATAAAAAGTAAAAAATTATTTTGTCCAGATTTTCATAGTTTAATTTGTAATTTTTAGTAATTTAATTAGTTTTAAATAGTTTAAAATTCATAAAAATAGAAATAATCAAAAATATAAAATAGTTTTCAAAATTCTCTTTAGTTATTTTAGATTTTTCCAAGTCATAATTTTATTTTTCTAGCTTTATTTCATATATTCTTGTATTTTAGGCTATTATTAAATAAGTAAAATTAGTTTTTAATTAATAATAATTAATTAAATAGTTATAAAAATAATTTTCTTTTTCTAAAAATTTTATTTTATCATTTGGTTTGTAAAAATATCATTTTCATATTTTTAGGATTAATATTGCTTCAGTTTCACATTTTCTTTTGTACGTCACGTAGTTTTTATTTAAGTTTTATAAAAGAAAAATCAAAAACATCAGTTTAAAAATAGTGATAGCGTTTATTTAATATAGTTTATTTTTTATTTCCTTTAATTTGCATTTAAGTCGCTGTAATTTATAGAACTTTTTCTTTAGGTATAATTATCCATCAAAATCCTTATTGATCACTATTCTTAGAGATTATTCGACATCTGACTGTGTTAAACACCAATTCATCCTCCGTGGGACTTAACGACCCAGGAATCCACTATATTCCTCTGATCTTCATTGTATTGGTTTTGGAGCAGTTTTAAGTTCCTTACGGTTAGCCATTCACAAGTGGCTAGCTTGTGTGATATAGCTTGACTGTTTTCAGCACCAATCAAATTTTGGCGCCGCTGCCGGGGAGGCTGTAAGCGTGTTTTAAGCATTTTCAGACCCGTACTTGCACATATACCACCTTTTGTAAACAGTTTTTTTTTTGTAAAGTTATAACAAAATCAAAAAGTTCATTAACACTTTTCCTAAAGTGTTAACAACACCAAACAAAATATAAAACAACAAAACAATCGTAACGTTTTCTAGCTTGTGTTTCCTTTAAGGTGATTCTTAAAGAAATACGATTTGGTTAAACGAGACGATACCAAAAATATTGTCCAAAAGTTTTTAAACCCTCAGCACAAATCTATACCTCGTCTTTTCATGGTACTTAATTAAATACATAAAAATCAACCACCGCAAATCAAGGCATTACACCTACTAACTGGGGGTGTGACCATAATAAGTTCCCGAACATCAGATTTAAAACTTACCTTTGTGTCCTTGTGATTTGGTGTACCTTTTCAAAGAAGCCATTTCATTTGTGATTATTGGTTAAGTTCACTTGTCGTTTTGCCTCACATTTGTTTTGAAAATTGATTTTAAACTTAGTGCATGCGCACTCGTTCTTCCAGCTCTACAAGTCCACTTTCTGAACTTGGAAAGATTCCTCGTAGGCGTAGAGGACGTTCTCGCTCCTTCACCGTGGACTGAGGAACGTCTACCACCACCACCACCTGTCGTAATGGCAGAAGATAAGCCCATGAATGAGCTTCTCCAAGCACCCATCGAGGGTTACGGAGATGCTATTGTTTTCCCAGCCATCGTGGCTGATACCTTTGAGCTCAAAACCGGGTTGCTTAATCTGGTAACCCAAAGCCAATTCTATGGTTTTGAGCGGGATGATCCTCATGCACACATTCGATGGTTTAACAAGATTGCATCTACCATCAAATACAAGAATGTCCCACATGAAGCAATTAAGCTTCTTCTGTTCCCATTTCTCTAGAGGGACAAGCCCGGAATTGGCTTGAGAAACAACCCCCTCGTTCCATTGAGACATGGGAGGATCTAGTTACCAAGTTTGTTAACGAATTCTATCCTCCATCCCGAACTACAAGTCTTAAGAATGAGATAATGAAATTTTCTCAGAGATTTGATGAATCATTCGGTGAGGAATGGGATCGTTACAAAGAATTGCTCCGTAAGTGTCCGCATCATGGTTTTACCGAGTTAATGCAAATGGATACTTTCTACAATGGTCTGCACCAAGGTGACCAAGACTCTTTAAATGCCTCCGCGGGAGGTAATTTCTGAGCAAGACCACAAAAGAAGCCTTGCAAATAATTGAAAACAAGTCCCAGGTCCGTCCTTTCCGAGCAAAGACATATCAATCTCAGTCTAATGCTGGACCTTCTACTTCATCTCCAGTTGGTACATCTAGCACCGATGCTAAGATTGACAAACTCACGGATATTGTTCAGGCTTTGGTTCTTGCTAAAGAAAGTCACTTTCACCACAGACACATCACATGGTGAAGTGAAGAAAGTTGAAGTTTGTGTTACTTGTGGTGGTCCTGATGCATACTACAATTGTACGCCACCGATGGTAGTCCATTTGAAGCCAATGCTCTAGCCGGTACTTCACATCAAGGAGGTAATCAATACCATCCTCAAAATGAACCACACTACCGTGCTAACACTAATCAGGACCACCCGGTTTTAACCAGAATCATAACATGCAAACCGGAATCAGAATCAACCTAGAATGAACCAAGGTTATCAAAACCAAGGTAATTTCTATTTCGGACCTAATCAAGGTTTCCAACATCAAGGAAATCTTAATCAAAACAATTTCAATCGAGGGAATCAATTTCAAGGAAATGTAAATCCTAACCAAGGGAATTTTCAACAACAAGGTCATAATCAAAACATCCGACCTCAAATTTCCCTCCAGACCTCCAGTACCATCATCTGATGAGTTATTGAAGCAATTCATGAAATCCCAAGATGAAATGAACAGGTTGTTGGTCAGTCAGATCGCTGATCTAAAGAAGTCTTTAAATGATCGACCCTCGAGCTCAGGTACTTTACCGAGCAACACGATCGCTAACCCGAGGGGCGATGCAAAGGCGATCACAACCAGAAGTGGTGTTTCATATGATGGACCCGCTATTCCTACTACCTCTTCTTCTTCTCTCCCGAAGGTAGTGGAAAGTGAACCTGAGGCGACAAAGGACAAGGAACTTCCTACTAATAACGGAGGTACCAGCAATGTCCATCCTCAGGTTGTCCCGAAACCCAAATCCAATCCAAGAGTTGTTTTTGAACCTCCTGTAGCTCCCATTGAAAATACCAAATCCAAAACTTCTATTCCTTACCCATCACGTTTGAATGAGCAAAAGCTCCGCGAAAAAGCCAGTCATCAAATGGACAAATTTTTCAAATTTTCCAAGAACTACATTTTGACATAAGCTTTGCGGATGCTATCATGTTGATGCCCAAGTTTGCATCAACTCTCAAACACATGTTAAGCAACAAGGAAAAGCTGTTTGAAATGGCTAAAACTCCTCTCAACGAGAACTGCTCAGCAGTTATCTTGAAGAAGCTTCCCGAAAAGCTTGGAGATCCTGGAAAAATTCTCTTACCTTGTGTATTTCCAGGAATGGTTGAATGCTTTGCCTTAGCCGATCTTGGTGCAACCATTAACCTGATGCCTCATTCAGTATGGAAGAAACTTTCTCTTCCCGACCTTACTCCTACATGCATGACTCTCGAGCTTGCAGATCGTACAATATCCCGTCCTCTTGGAATTGCCGAGGACGTATTTGTGAAAGTAGGAAAGTTCAATTTTCCAGCTGACTTCGTGGTTGTTGATTTCGATGTCGATCCACGGGTTCCTCTCATTGTTGGAAGAGGATTCCTGAGAACGGGCCGTGCTCTCATTGATGTATTTGAGCAAGAAATCACATTACGTGTTGGTAATGAAGCTGTCACCTTTAACCTTGATCAAACTTCGAGGTACTCCGCAAACTATGATTCTGAGTCGGTTAACCGAATAGATATCATTGATGTTGCTTCTGAAGAGTACTCTCAAGAAGTTCTTGGTTATTCTCATAATTCTGTGAGTGGGGATCCCACCACATCTTCTCAACCTATCATAGCCAATTCTACTCCTGCTCTCACTCCGTTTGAGGGAAGCGACTTCATCTTGGAAGAGATTGAAGCATACTTGGCTAGTGATTCTGTTCCATGGGAAATTGATCACGCTCCAATTGACATCGAGGGGGACATACTTCTCATTGAGAAATTGCTTAAAGATGATCACTCATCAACCCCTCACACTAGTGATTCAATTCCAAATGAGATTAATCTGGAGGGAGATATTCTTCTTGAGAAATTGTTAAAGCATGACACTTCTCCTCCACTCCCTCCCGTCGAGCTTCATAACAAGGAAGTCAAGTCAGTTGAGAAAACTGAAGAATTTCCTGAAGTCGAACTTAAGGACTTACCACCTCATCTCGAGTATGCATTTCTTGAGGGTGATGATAAATTACCCGTCATTATTGCTCGAGATTTGAGCAAAGATGAAAAAGCTGCTCTCATAAAGATCTTGAAGTCACACAAGCAAGCAATTGCTTGGAAACTCTCCGACATTAAGGGTATCAACCCTGAATTTTGTACTCACAAAATCTTGATGGAGGATGACTTCAAACCAGCAGTCCAACATCAGAGAAGGGTGAATCCTAAGATTCATGAGGTTATCAAACAAGAGGTTCTCAAACTTCTTGATGCCGGTTTAATTTACCCAATCTCAGATAGTCCTTGGGTTAGCCCAATTCACTGTGTTCCAAAAAAGGGTGGCATAACTGTTGTCACGAATGAAGAAAACGAGTTAATTCCAACTCGATTGGTTTCGGGATGGCGTGTGTGTATTGACTATCGCAAATTAAACGAAGCCACCCGTAAAGACCATTTTCCTCTACCCTTCATGGACCAAATGCTTGAGAGATTAGCAGGGAATGAGTACTATTGTTTCCTTGATGGTTTCTCGGGTTACTTTCAGATCCCCATTGATCCACTGGATCAAGAAAAGACCACATTCACCTGCCCATACGGAACTTTTGCCTACAGACGTATGCCTTTTGGCCTATGTAATGCTCCTGGCACGTTCCAACGATGTATGATGGCAATTTTCCACGACATGATCAGGGAAACAATGGAGGTGTTTATGGATGACTTCTCGGTCATTGGGGACTCGTTTCAAACATGTCTCTCCCATCTAGATGAAATGCTAAAACGGTGTGAAGACACCAATCTTTGTCTAAATTGGGAGAAGAGCCACTTTATGGTCAAAGAAGGCATAGTCCTTGGCCATAAGATTTCAAAAAACGGGATTGAGGTCGATAGAGCAAAAGTCGATGTTATTGCTAAACTGCCTCATCCTACTACCGTCAAAGGTATTAGGAGTTTTCTAGGTCATGTCGGGTTTTATCGTAGATTTATACAAGACTTTTCTAAAATCGCTCGGCCTATGACCCATCTTCTTGAAAAAGATGCTCCTTTTATCTTCTCACCTGAGTGCATCGAAGCTTTTGAAACACTAAAGAAAAAGCTTACTGAAGCACCCATTCTCGTTGCCCCCGACTGGGACTTGCCTTTTAAGCTCATGTGCGATGCAAGTGATTTTGCTATCGGTGCAGTCTTAGGGCAACGTAGAAACAAGCATTTTCAGCCTATCCACTACGCAAGTAAGACTATGACTGAAGCTCAAACTCATTACACCACCACAGAAAAAGAGCTATTAGCCGTGGTGTATGCGTTTGAGAAGTTTCGGCCGTACTTAATCTTAACCAAATGTGTGGTGTATACGGATCACTCGGCCCTCAAATATCTCTTTGCAAAACAAGATGCAAAGCCGAGATTGCTCCGTTGGATTCTCCTCCTGCAAGAATTTGATATCATCATACGTGATAAAAAAAGAGCTGAGAATCTAGCTGCTGATCATCTGTCCAGATTAGAAAACCCTCACCAAGATGTTTTCTAGAAAAAGGAAATAAATGAAACATTTCCTCTCGAGACACTCAATGCGGTTTCTTTTCGTGGAAACTCTTCTACCCCATGGTTTGCTGACTTTGCAAATTACCATGCTGGTAACTTCATAGTGAAAGGGATGTCGACCCAACAGAAGAACAAATTCTTCAAGGATGTTAAACATTACTCTTGGGACGACCCCTACTTATTCAAAATATGTGCGGATCAAGTCATCCGACGGTGTGTTTATGGACAAGAAGCTCTTGACATTCTCAAAGCTTGCCATGCTGGACCCACCGGGGCCATCATAGTCCAAACTACACCGCCAAAAAGGTGTTTGATTCCGGGTTTTATTGGCCCACAATTTACAAGGATGCCCACGAATTTGTCAAAGCCTGTGATGCTTGTCAACGTCACGGGAATATCTCGCAAAGAAATGAAATGCCGCAAAACGCAATTCAAGTGTGTGAGATTTTTGACATCTGGGGCATTGACTTTATGGGGTCATTTCCTTCTTCTCGCGGAAATAAGTACATACTCGTGGCCGTTGACTATTTGTCAAAATGGGTTGAAGCTAAGGCTTTGCCTATCAACGATGCCCGAGTTGTTGTGAAATTCTTAAAATCTCTTTTTGCTAGGTTTGGAACTCCACGAGCTATAATCAGTGATCGTGGTACGCATTTCTGCAATGACCAGTTTGAAAGAGTCATGCAAAAGTATGGTGTAACTCACCGTCTCTCTACTGCGTACCACCCCCAAACAAGTGGGCAAGTGGAAGTTTCCAACCGGGGGATTAAAAGAATTATGGAGAGGACGGTTGGCGAAAACCGTGCCTCTTGGTCGGATAAGCTAGATGACGCACTCTGGGCGTTCCGTACAGCTTATAAAACACCCATCGGGTGTACTCCATACAAGCTTGTGTACGGAAAGGCGTGTCATCTGCCGATTGAGCTTGAGCACAAGGCATACTAGGCCTTGAAGCATGCCAACTTCAATATTCAGACAGCTGGTGATCACCGGAAAGTTCAAATGAATGAATTAAATGAACTCCGTGATCAAGCATACGAGAACTCTTTGATCTATAAAGAAAAGACAAAGAAGATTCATGACTCAAAAATCAAAAACCGCGTTTTCAACGTTGGTGATCGAGTCCTTCTTTTCAATTCAAGATTGAAGATTTTCTCGGGAAAGCTTAAGTCCCGTGGTCGGACCATTCACCATCACTAAAGTATTCCCATATGGAACCATTGAGTTATCTCAACCCGATGGTCCAAATTTTAAAGTGAATGGTCATCGGTTGAAGCATTATTTTGGAGAGGACATTCCTCCTGTGGTTGTCCCGGATCTACAAACTTTCCCCATGAACCAATGAATGCGGGGATCGAGTCAAGCTAAGCGACTCGGTAATCAAAAACAGTAGTTAAATATGGGTTTTCACCCATGTGTACCACCCTAGTGTGGGGGTGTTGCCCCACATGTGTGTATATATATAAGTTTCAAAAAAAAAAAAAAAAAAAAAAAAAAAAAACTTTCAAATAATGGCCGTAGTATTTCCCTTTTACGTTCTCTGTTTCGGCATAACCGCCGGTACTTTGAATATTGAGGGCAATATTCATTTCTAGTGTGGGGGTAATTCTCACGAATTTTATCATGTAATTATACCACCAATTCCCCATTTTGGCCAAAAGTTTTTTGGAGTAAGTGTTTTGTACTTACTCAACTTACGGTTATCAGTCCACCATGTCTAATAAACAAAAGGATTGGCTAATCCGGAGCAAACGGCTCTTGGTAAAGATATCTCAAATCCGTTGACGGCTTGCAATTTGCCCAAAATTGTATGGTGTTCAGCTCACCATATCTTTAACTAGTAAAGAGTTGACTAGCCCGCAAGTTTATGGCTTGTGGTAAAGGCAGTTGGAAAACCATAATTGGTAATCGACTCACCAAAGATAATCTTGATAATTTATCTAAGAGTTGGCTAGTCCAGAAGCAAACGGCTTCTGGTAAAGACAAATCAAATCCGTTGAAAGCTGGTGATTTGCTCAAAATCACTTGGTTATCGGTGTACCAAGGTTCTTACTTGAAAGGAAACATTTGGCTACTCCAGAAGTAATGGCTTTTGGTAAAGAGATGAAATCCATTAATTTTTCTCAAAACATTGCTAGGGACTAGCAATATCTTAGTGTGGGGGATTGATGAGTGTCTAAATACTCATCATTTTTGTATCATTTAAACTGCAAAAACATCTGAAAACACTCAGAAATGCATCAAAATGATAAAAATATCACAAATTAGTGTTTTATGTGTTTTAAATGCAAAAATATCAAAATCTGGTGAAAAACGTATCAAGTTTGCATAATTGGCAGTTTTAGTCCCCCAAGTTTCAAAAGTTGTCAAAAACAGTCCCTGGTAAATCAAAATAAAGAAAAATATCATTTTAAGTCCTTAGGGATTCATGAGTTGTCAAAATTAGTCCTTGAGATTTAAAATTGCAAATTTACAACTTAGGTCCCTAAACTTTGAAATTTGGCAAAAATAGTCCTTGGAAATTTGAAAATGTCAAAACTAGTCCTTGTACTATTGAAGCTTGTCAATTTTGATCCCTTGTGTGAACTTTGGAAAATGGCAGAAATGGTCCTTCAAGAATTCAGAATTGCAAACAAGTCCTTGTCATTAATACAAGCCAAGCCTTGTCAAAATACCTTTTGACCCCCTGCCACTTATACTTTTTGACCCCTGCCATTTCTATTTTGGACCCCTGGTCAAACAAAGTCAAAAGCTGCTTACCCGCCCACACCTTATCTCCTTCCCCTTCCCCACTTGACTGCAACCCTGCAACACTCAACATCTCCCATCACCTTTCCTCCCCCCATCATCACCTCTACCCACCTTTCCCACCACAATAAATGCCACCCCCCCTAGTTGCTAGCTGAGAGACCATTGCTTAAAGTTTTCCGCCAAAAACGTGGACAGCTATTATGACTCCAAACTGATCCAATGGCTTAGATTTTTAATGGGATTTGCTCAGAAGGACACGTGGAAGCTATCTAGTGTATAAAAGAGGAGGAAGAAGCAAGAGAGAAGCAAGTAGTTAACTTTTAAATTTCATGTATTTCGTTTTTAGTCTAAATGTTTCAGTTTAAAGTTATAATTTCCTGTTCCAATGTACTAAACTAAAGTTATTGAGTCTATTGTGATTCATTTTCAGTGTTAATTCAAAGTTGATCCAAGGTTCATGATTTTAAGTTTCCTGTTATAAAAACCAGTTTACATGTTTTTGAAGTTAAGCTTAAATTAGCTCCTTTATAATTAGAATAAGCTTATCTAAGCTTCTAATAGCTTTTGGTAAGCTTGTTGGTCAAGTTCAAGAAAGTTTGATATTGGGTCAACAAAAGTCAACTGTGCAGCATAATTGGTTCAAGCAGTTTGGAAATGGACATGGACTGATGCAGAGTGGATTTGGGTTGGATTTGATATAGAATAGTGGTATTGGGTCTGGTTTAAACTGCAATCATAGCTGGGACACTTGTGAGTTTTGTTTACCTCATTGTCATTTTTAGTTCAATTTGCAGTTTGTGCTTGTATTTGTAATTGTGGTCATCAAATAAGTTTAAACCTGTTTAATTAGTAGTAACTAGTATAAGTAATCTCAGTTTAAGTAGGCATATTAGCTAAATCAGTCAAGAGCTTAGTTTAAAAAGCAAAATCTGTCTATAAAGTGGTGTTTGGATTAATGGTTTACAAGAGCATAAGCTCTTGTCTGTGCTTGATACCTGTCTATGCAGTCTTAATATAGGTCTCTTGAATCAATTGAGTCAGTTATTTGGTCACTAGAACACTCAAAGTCAAATCACCTTTAATCTGTCTTAGATGCACATCTGTTGAGATTTTGTCATATCAAAAGATTGATTCATGTGTAGAAATCAGTAATGTATCTTGATTCAGTTTCATTTCATCACTAAACATCATATTCAGTCCATAGATTAAGTTCAAATCTCACAAAAGTCAATATTGTCAAAACTGCTCAAAAGTCAAAATAGTGAAAAACCAGTTTTTAACCAACCCAAGGTGATTTTTCTTGGACTCATCTTTGGGCCAAATTAAGTCAAACTTTGGGATTAATAATTTCTCCAGGTCTAGTTTCTTATTAGGATTTTAGTAGATTTTTAGAAATTTTTCTTAAGCTTCAAATAAGCTTGTCAAAAAGGGCTTATATGCCCAGTTCACAAAACTCAGTGAATGCTGAGTTTTCTCAGCTTATTGCAGGGCTTGTCAAAAGCTCCTCAGAGCTTCTCTAGGTCTGTTTTTTTTGGTTTATAGGTTCCTAGCCAGGTCTAGTCTAGATTCCAACTTTTGGTTTTAAGTTTTGCTTATTTGATGAGCTTGTGCTTAAGCTTAAAAGTTGCGATAAAAACTGTTTTCATCACTTATTCTCAAATCATCAAATCATGGTAGTGAGTGATTCAGTGGTATAGGATAGTTGTTTCTTGTTGCATTTGAGTACTTATAGCTTATTAGAGCTTCTGTGACAGTTTGGTGCCATTTTGTACCTTGTGCTTATTTAAAGTGCTTATTACATAAGCACTTGGACTACAGTTTCATTTTTCTACACATAAGCTACTATTTTTTCTATTTTTCTTAGATTCAGTATATTAAATTAGACTTTTCCTGAATTTTTCATATTTTTCTAGGTCAGTTTGCTATTTTTCTTAAGTTAAAACAGTTTTTAGGCTTATTTAATTAGCTTTTAATACAATTAATTCAGAAAAACTTCAAAAAAATAAGTTTCTATTTTTCCTAGGTTAAGATAAATATAAAAAGTAAAAAAATTGTTTTTCCAGATTTTTCATAGTTTAATTTGTAATTTTTAGTAATTTAATTAGTTTTAAATAGTTTAAAATTCATAAAAAATAGAAAAATAATCAGAAAAATATAAAAATAGTTTTCAAAATTCTCTTTAGTTATTTTAGATTTTTCCAAGTCATAATTTTATTTTTCTAGCTTTATTTCATATATTCTTGTATTTTAGGCTATTATTAAATAAGTAAAATTAGTTTTTAATTAATAGTAATTAATTAAATAGTTATAAAAATAATTTTCTTTTTCTAAAAATTTTCTTTTATCATTAGGTTTGTAAAAATATCATTTTCATATTTTTAGGATTAATATTGCTTCAGTTTCACATTTTCTTTTGTACGTCACGTAGTTTTTATTTAAGTTTTATAAAAGAAAAATCAAAAACATCAGTTTAAAATAGTGATAGCGTTTATTTAATATAGTTTATTTTTTATTTCCTTTAATTTGCATTTAAGTCGCTGTAATTTATAGAACTTTTTCTTTAGGTATAATTATCCATCAAAATCCTTATTGATCACTATCCTTAGTGATTATTCGATATCTGACTGTGTTAAACACCAATTCATCCTCCATGGGACTTAACGACCCAAGAATCCACTATATTCCTCTGATCTTCATTGTATTGGTTTTACGAGTAGTTTTAAGTTCCTTACGGTTAGCCATTCACAAGTGGCTAGCTTGTGTGATATAGCTTGACTGTTTTCAGCACCAATCACCCTCAATCCATGACAGTAGTCGATGATTGAGTGACTTATGTTTTGATAAAATGAAGTCCGGTGATTTTAAAATTTTAGTCCAATTTATTTTCAAAAACAATATTTTCCATTTTCAAAAGAATTTATTCAAATTTTTCAAAATTGTTTAAAAATGGTATCCTGCACAAAGATACGTTAGGTGGTTGAGCTGCTTTTGTTGTTGTTGCTGAGGGTTGGAAGAAAGCCGTCTGCAGATGCAGTGAGACTTCAAACGTTGCATTTTAATGCCAACTTAGGTCAAATTAAGCTCTGCTTCTTCCATCACTTAGAAGAAAACCATCTGCTGATGCAGTGAGACCTCTTACGTTGCATATATGCCAACTCTCCACAGAAGTCCAATTAAGCTCCGTTTCTTCATTTGTCAACCCAAGATATAGTTACCCTTTCCTTTCGGCATCCAATCATCTTCAATTGTGGGATCCGGATCGGGAACATTCTTTTAACCATGTTATCTGCATACGTTAGTGAACAGATAGACATATATGGTGGTCGACAACACCCAAACAGCAATCGACTAATAAAAGTCAATTTAACATATCAATCAGTTCATATAAATCATGGGATTATGTGTTCATCAAACTCTAATCATCTAATCCTGACAATCATATCCTAGGCACCTAGTCTTTCAACATAGGTTAACATCATTTTCAATTAAGCATATAGGATAATTAGAAAAGCTCGTTAGATGATATAAATTTGAAAAACATTCTCCCCCTCAATCAATGACTCTTTTTCTTGAAAAGTTTTAAAAGCGCTGAAGTCATTGATTGAGTTTTTGCAATTTTATGAAAACTTGACTCTGATCGATTTTCAAGCAACTCATTTTCCACCATTTTGAACACAACAAATATTTTTCTGAAGAATTATAGACGGAACAACATTTATGTAGGAACAGCAGTCCTTCGACATACTTTCCTCATTTTGTTTTAGGATAAGTGCAAGAAATTTGGGAAAAACGTTTAAGCGTAGCACTTTCCTTCCTTTTAAGAGCGGGTTGCTATCTGAAATGATAGCAAGCCATAGTTTAAGCACGGGTTACAGTCTGAAATAACTGTAGCCATAGTTTGTGACATGTTTAGAAAAGAATATTTACACCTCCTGCTCGAACTTCATCTATGGTCCCGTGCCATTATTGAATGACATTTCTAAGACCGTAGATGTTATCGATATCAGAAGACATGTCTTAGAAAAACAATATTTTTGGACTTTTTCAAATTTTCTGATTTTTATGGCTTTTTGTTGGTTTTATAATTTTCTATTTTGTTTTCTGCGTTTTATATTTTTGTATTTTGTTTTTAATAAATATATACAAAGATAGAGAAGATGATATAGTTAAAGAAGATGATGATACGAGTACTGAGATAAGGATATCGAGGAGCACGTCGTAGAAGATAGAATTCGTCATCTCTTAAACTTCCACCACCAAAGCTTCCAAGGCTCTTGTACTGAAGAAAGAAATTGAACCATCTGAAAGTGAGACTTTGGCAGCTTCCCCCCAAACCGAAAATCCTTTAGCTGAGCAGATTCGAAGCTCTATTTCAAGCTTGCCTTAGCCAGGTGCACAAAGAAGCATACCATTATCATAAATCCCGCTGCTCCATTTAAGAATAATCACCGTGATTCTTCGTTCGAGGTTATATCATCCAATAGAAGAACAACAACGTTTCATCCCACACTTAAATAATCTTCTCAAATTCCTTTTCCACTGAAGTCTGAAGCAATCCATTCCAAAAGGTGTCAAGAGAACAATTCCCCCAAGTAGTTGAGTTGATGCAGTCAGTCTCTTAGTATAATGCTCAACAACTCTCCCGAATACACTTCATGAGGGGAATGAAGAACACCTTCCCATGTTCACATTTTTCTTCCTTGATGAACGTGTATGAAGCTCAAGAACCCAAAGTACACCAATATCAACAAGAACTCTCCGAATACACATCATGAGGGTAATGAAGAACACCTCCCCTATGTTCACATCTTTCGTCCTTGATGAATGTGTATGAAGCTCAAGAATCCGAAGTACACACATTCCCAACAAGAGAATAACTGATAACACCTCCCTCATGTTACACATTTATCTTCCCTGAATATGTCGTACTTGTGTACCTCATTTATCTTCAGAAACTTTCACTAACATCACTTCTCCCACGTAGTTGGAATAATAACACTAAACGCCTTGATGAGTAAAACCTTGAGTTTCTCTGCGGTCATGACATTTGTTTTCCGGGATATCTTCAATCACTTAGAAGAATTAAGTTCATCAAGTTTATTCGCCATGAGTCAAACCACGAGTTTCTCTGCGGTAATAACATTTGTCTTCCGGGATATCTTCAATTACTTAGAAGTATTAAGTTCATCAAGTTTACTGCGTTAGATCGTGTCTCTTCCCCCTGCGGTTTTGACACTTCAGAATCATGCAACTCATTGTAAGCCCGTATACTAGAAATTTGTTGAGAAGAACACTTGAACTCTTGTGAGAATCAACTTGCTGAAGAATGTGTGCAAGTCTAATTGGGATAAATCAGGACATTTCACCCTCCCCAATTAGTGCTCTCCCCTAAACCAACAATCTTTTTGATAAATGCCCAGATTAAGAAGAAGTCTTTAGATCATTAAATGCAACTCGTCTTTGGTCTTCTAACATATAGAAAGAAATGTAGAACAGACTGTAGACTCGACCTTCTTCAAGATTGTCCGAATGGGGAATAGAGTGTTAACATCTTCAACTCACACCAAAAAGCATCCCACCAAAAAGCATCCCAATTAACTTACATCTTGCAAATCCCCTTAGCTAAAATCCCTCCCAATCAAACAAGAACAGAAAGATGTTCATCAAGGAAATCAGCAATCAGACCGCAACGAACACACAAGATGGTAACACCAAACTACCAATCACATCAAACAAGAACAGAGAGATTGTTCGGAATCATCATGTTGATGTATACGTAAAGCATTAACCGGAAGCACTTTGTCTCGATAAACTCATCAATCCGAGTGAAGATGTCAACCAACGGCTCTTAGAAGAAACTCCATGTAAAGATGATCCGATAAGAAGAAGCTCGGTTCTTACATGAGTTAGGAGCCGTATGACCATATATTCTCATAAGTCAATCAACCATGCAGAATTATCGCACTTCTTCTCCCCCTCAAGAATTGCATACGAAGATGCCATTCTTGATTAAACAAGTGAACATCATCCAAATGTAGTCTATTCAAACTTCTCCCCCGCAAAATTAGCACAGGATGTCGCCATCGTCATTATAATTGAGAAAGTGGAATCAGAAAACAATCAACATTAGCCCGGTTCACTTGATGACTGAAGCGCATGGAAAAAGTATGAAGCATGTTGATGAGAATGATCATAATAAGAAGATTTCTCTTCTTCAGAAGATAAAGCGCACTGACACGTACACCTTTCTTTTCTTTAGCGAACGAGGCATGAACTGTTGTGTTCATACGTCATAAGAAGATTTCTCTTCTTTGGAAGATAAAGCTCACTGACACGTACACTTTTCTTTTCTTTAGAGAACGAGGCATGAACTGTTGTGTTCATACGTCATAATCTCTCTCTTTTGAGCTCTCTTAGCAAAGCATGTAATTAACCCCATTATCATTCAGTAGGCTCTTTGTAGTGACAGCTGATGGAGAAAACCCAACATGATGAATTTTGACCCTGAAGTAAACTAACCCGAACTCGTGACTTAAACTTGCACATATGTAACAAAGAGCGGTGCCGATTGCCATTAGCATCTCTAAGTACTCTCTATGTACTCTATACTCTTCAACCAACCAACCATCAAGTATAAGACGTACATTACCTCTTGAAAATCCACAATAGAATGTGACACTGAGCACTACAACGTAACTCCTTAAAGTGATAGTTATTTTGTGGTGATACGAGCCCAATTTCCCCTCGTGGTAAAAGAAAAAAGACTCCCAAAAATAACTAGATTTCCAAGTCTTCGTTTTTGGAAAAAGCTCGAACAAGGATCATGAAGAATCTTCATCCAACCATCCCCGATACCTTCAGATACTAAGTACACTCGCCCGTGATATTTCACTTCAATCTCAAATAAATAATACTGAATTAACGCCGTTGTCACATCTACTGAACTGCTAAAATCTAGCCTTCTTTGACATTTAAATGAACTTTGATAATGGTTTTTATCCCGACCATGGTTAAAAGTACATAACCCCGTAAAACCATGTAATAACCAAACTGCCATGAATACAACCCAAACACACACCCAATTCATGAAGTACACCCTTTTATCCCTTCTTTGAAGCAGAAACCGTAGCACCAGCATCAAGTAAGATCCAGAATTACACTTTCTCTTCTCCAAGATGGTTCGATCATTACGGGATTTTATAACTCTATGGTTTAAACCGAGAAATAGTTTCTTTCGCAGGATTTTACAAAACCAAGAATAAACCGTAAGATAGATCCGGAAATGCACTTTACTAATACCAGGATATTTCTATTGTCACGGGATTTTACAAGTCTATGATTTAAACCGAGAAATTGGTTCTTTCGCGGGATTTTACAAAATCAAGACAAAACCGTAAACAATGTCATCTTGAATGTGTTATGACGACTTTGGTTTCAGTGAATATCTGTTTTAGGGGAACATGCAGTGGTTCATCAACGGTTCATTATCCGACATCAACAATAACATCAACCATCCAATAAACACTTTGGTAAACACATCATTCACGCATTCTGTCAGCTGTTGCAGTGACCATATGGAGTAGTAAACCCGATATGCCAAACTTGAACATGACGTAAAATTCTCCAGATTTTTTACTTAAAACTTGTACTAATCCTCGTGAAAAAGAAACGGTGTACCCAATGTACAAAACCTCTTGACATTCTCAACTTGGTGAGACACCGAAGTGATAGCTACGTTGTGGGTTCCGTGAGAAAGAATCACAAATGCAACTAAATAGCCAAGTCTTTATCACCCTCTATAAACACCCAAACAAGTCATCTTCGCAGAAGGGTAGAAAGAAAGAAGACGAAATAAGTAAACTCGCCTGGAAATCTTCACATCAAACCCAAATAAGAAATATCGTCCAAACAATTCCATAGTCACCTTAGTTCCAATAGAAATTCAAGCCGAGACAAAATATTCTTTGTGAAAACGCGTAGACCAAAGTATCAACCCTCATATCACAACATTAATCATCATCATACCAAATCTCATCATCGGATCTCGTCATCAAAAAGTCTCATTAACAAATCTCATAGTCAATCAAATCTATTGAGAAGCCCATCCAACCCAATCATGTGTACGACCCAAACTTGGTTACTAGAACAATCGGGGCATGGTCCATGAAGTTCAATCTAAATTAAATCCAAGTCACAACCCCATAAATGGATAAAAATCCAATAAACATGAGTGGCCTAATAACCCTTTCATTAGATTGCAGAATACATTGCAAGGCCCTCGTTCAAAAACATGTATCATTGATCAAACCGATTCAATCATTCAGCCCATCCAATCACATACAAAATCCAGATATACCATATGCCCCAACAAAGTGTGTTACCAGATCCAACTCTCAACATATATGCACCAACTTATGAGGTCCATGTCCAATCCAGTAACAAATATAGTGATTGAGAGTAGTATTCGGTCCAACATATGATACTCCATCCCAAATCCATATTCGTATGATACAACCGTATATAATAGTCACACAATGACTTTGACCTAAACCTAATCACAAATATAACGCCTCATTCACCTAATATTTCTCCCACTTTAACCAAACCCTAAAAACACTACTCTAATATGTCGCCTCCTTCTCATCTTCTCACAAAGCAGTATTCACCAAAATAAAAACTCTCAAACCATTTAATCTCAGATCCAAACGCATCACATCAATCTGAATCTAACCAAGACCTCTTCAAATCGATTGAATATGCCACAGAGATAGCTTGATGGTCTTTGATTTGAAGGTCTATGATATGCCACAGGGATGGTTGAGATCTTGATAAGGCTACAAAATAAATCAAGCGGCGAAGGTAGGCTTATAAGTTGTATTGTTTTCCTTTTTCATTCAACCGAACCAAGAAAATGAAGTAACATAATTGTTGCATTCATATCTATATGTTCGGATAGTCACTTGAGGTAAGAACTTCAAACATAGATCGTTGATGTTAATTTTAAATCGTGTGTCATGACCTTAAAGGTCTTGCTGTAGCAATTGTACCACGAAAAATGGCTGATATCTTAGAGTTATTTGAGTCGAGTCATGATGGATCGATAAAGGATTTACATTGTGTGGCTGATTGTTTACTGGTCGAATATTCCACACAATAAATCTGAGATCTTGTTAAGTGGAGATAAAGTCTTGATAGTTTGTTTTAATATTGATGTTTAGTTATGTTTTGAGTCTATTTTAAGGACATGATACTTGTGGACAAAAAGCAGTCATTTTCATCTTCTACATCTTTCTGTCAAGTCGCTAATTCTCCTTATAAGTCGCTAACCTTTAAACACAACACGCTACGGCCAAGCCGTCACGGCCAAGTCGCCACGGCTTGTTAAGACAAGTTGCTATCAAACATACAAAGCATCTAGGCAGTTTTGTGTCTAAGTCGGTAGCAAGATTTTTATGTTTTCCGATGAGTTTTCCGACCAATATTTCCGTTCAGCTTCAAAAACCCAGAAAAGCATCCCAAAGATGATACATTATGACTATGTTAGACCCTTAGAAACTGACAGAATTTATGACCAAGTTGCAAACTACAGAAACAGACATGACAGGACATAAAAATGACCCATTTTGACCCAGAAAAGGTGACTGTTTGACCACAAAGATATCACAGCTTTTGGTAAAAAAAGAATGTCTAAACAAAATGATACGCTGTTTGGACCAAAAGAGACACAAACCAGATATACACATAAAACACCGAAAGGACCAAGACATATAACATTCCGACCATAAATTCCGACCATAAAAAATAGTACCAAACATTTTTCTACATGATTCGAAACCAACATAACCATGATATGAAACCACACAAATCAATACAACACAAAAAACCTTGGCTCTGGTACCATTTGTAGGATCGAATATTTATTGTGTTGATGATTCTGGTGGTCTTGGATGATCAAAATACATGTTTGCCATATTTAGAGAGAGAAAGATAGAGAGGGTGTTCTTGCTAGAGACTTGGTTCTCAAATGTAAAAGGTTAGATTAGAAAAGCACCACCCCTTCCATGGATGGAAGGGGTATTTATAGTTACACAATACACGACTTCCTATCAGCCTGTGGATCAGGCATACAGTGGGTAAAGACCCGTCCTTCCTCCACAGTGTTACACTAAACTATTCGACGCTACTAATTAACTAATAAACTACTTAAACAACGTAAATAACTACAAGTCTACGAGCTAACATATGCTAGACTATAATTGGGGTGACCGACACTTTAACATGGAATTTCCAATTCCTAACAGAGATTGATAACATCAAATAGTCCTGAATATTAAGTGTCAATTTCCCCCTATAATGCTCGTATTTTATATCATTTATATGGATTTACGCTTGTTTTCCTTTATATTTCACTTTCAGGTAAATTACAAGCATTGGAGCTAAAGTGACGTGGATTTGGAGAGTTTATTGAAGATATATCATAGTATGCTCATTTTTAAGAAGTTACGGCGTAACTCCTCTCTCACATTACGCCGTAACTGAAGCGTGGCTCAGAAAACCAACTCAACAGAAAATTACGGCGTAACTCTCCCTAAGATTACGACATAACTAACTAGGTCAAATGAGGTTATGCGCTGCTGCAAGTTACGCCGCAACTATTGTATCAATTACGGCATAACCAAGATTTATTGAAGATATGGCGTAACTCCTTCTAGAGTTACGCCATAACCAGCATTATTAGTGCAAAATACGAAGAATTGGATGTTACGGCGTAACTCTTAACATTAGTTACGCCGTAACCAGATCTGACCTATAAACACCCCACGATTTCCAGCATTTCAAGTCATCCCATTTCACACAACACAAAGTGAACGTGTGTAAAAGTCGAAGGAAGATCTAGAGGAGCATACGGAGCTATCTCCAAGGGAGAAATCACTCCCCTACGATAAGCATTAGCATTTTATCTTTTCTTTACTTTCAATTCATGTATTTCGTAATGTTAAACATTGCATCGATTGTTTTGTTAACATTGATGACCTCAGTCTTGAGGAATATTTAGCGTTGACAAGAAAAGAACAAGGGTCGGGGCTCGTAAGACCGGCAACTGGAGCTAATGTCCGTTTCGAGATTAAAGACCAATTTATGAGGGAGCTTCGTGTTAACCCTTTTTTAGGAAACATGGACGAAGATGCATTTGAGCATGTTTAGAATATCTTGTACATCACAAGCCTTTTCAACATTCCAGGTGTGTCTCATGACGATGTTTTGCTACGTGTGTTCCCCATGACTCTTACTGGGGCCGCAAGAAGATGGATCGAAAGATTGCCCGCCGGGCCAGTTGATGGGCTCTACTAAAGAAGCATTTCATCCAAAGGTATTGTCCTCCATCAAAGATATCTAACCAGCTCTTGGAGATCCATAATTTCAAACAAGAAGACGATGAAACATTGTATCAAGCCTGGGATAGATACAACAATCTCCTCTACCAGTGTCCTACACATGATCTAAACAACCAGCAAAAGGTCAACATCTTCTACAAAAGAATCAAGGTGACTACAAGACAGATGCTGGACTACCAAGGACCAATCCCGAGCATGACTCCTACTCTCGCAATTGAAGCCATCCAAAAAATGGCTGACCATTCCCGAAAATGGCACGATGGAGGAAGCAAAAGGAACCAAGGCGGAAGTATTGATGGAATTTCCGCCATCACTAATAAACTAGAAAATCTCGGTCGGTAAATGCTCAAGATCAGAGAAACTGTAGTTGCGAAAGCTGTGGAGGAGGACATCTTACCAAAAATTGTCCTCACATTAACGAAGATAGCACAATCGAAGAAGCTAAGTATGGAGAAAACCGACCGTTCTATGAGGATAATGGGAATAATAATGGGTATCGTGGAAACTATAACCGTGGGCCTTATGGAGAAAAAATGCCCAGCATTGAAGAGACCATAAACAAATTCTTGGAAAGTTCAGCCCAGAAGCAAAAAGAACAAGATAAATGACTCAAGGATTTCTAGGAAAACACAAATAAAAATCTCTCCAGAGACGACACAACCCTAAAAAACCTTGAAGCCATGGTGGAAAAGCTTAGTGCAGAAATAGAGATAAGTAACATTGAACCTGAGGGGACCAAACCTATGGTGGTATGCAATGCCATTTTTGTTGATGATAATTCACATGAAGTAGTTGAAGATTGTTATTCTCCAACCTAAAATTTAGAGAAACCGACTATCAACAACCAGGTGTAGTTACGCCGTAACTATTTTCCTGAGTTACGGCGTAACCATGATTCATAAAGCGTAAACAGGTCAGAGAAAGGGTTATTTTCAGTTAATGATATTAGTGCAGACGGGTTAGTTATTCTATGTTCAGTTGGGAATCATAAAGTCTTGGGGGTAGTGGATTTTGGGTCTAGCATAAACATCATGCCACTTTCCATATTCTTAAAACTCAAATTGATCCATCTTTGGAAAACGGATATAGTGATTGAGATGTTAAATTTGACCAAGGCTATTCCTTTAGGAATTACAGGTGGTACTTGTATTAAGGTCAATAGGTTTGTTTCAGCCCCGGAATTTGTGGTTATGGACATGGAGAAAAACACGAAGTAACGTTTGATTCTTGGTAAACCGTTCCTTGACTCGTTCGGATACTATGGCGATAGAGTAGAATTTAAAATATATATAAAACTTTATGCCATGAGCAGGATGAAATAATGACAAGCGAGGAACCAAAGGAGATACAAGTGGATTATTCTGATAGGTTCCCTCCTTCACATTTTGGCATTTACAGGGGACCGAGTCAAGTGATGAAGAAAACAGCGAAGGAGAAGATGATGATGTCCGACCTTCGGTACCGAGTTATGTTGTTACTGGTAAACTTCACTGTTGTACTCCTAAAATTTATTTGATTGATGGTTCTAAAGTTACATTGCCTACGTGTTCTCCTTTCCAAAAATGATGTAATGAGGGAGGAGAGTTTCTCATTCGAAGGATAAAAAAGGCAGCAGAAGTTTGGTGGTGTTGGGTAGAAGAAAAATTAATCAGAAATTGGTGGATTCAAGGACACGATATTATGAACGATTGGTTCACTGAGGTAGATTGGACTATTCATTTTTGCGAACCAGCTATGATGTCTAATGATTTCACCAGAGCATGGCCTACGTGCGACCCCAACCGAAAGATCTGCGATGGAGGAGAATTCCCCGATCCTAATTGGCTCAAACGCAAGGAATGGGCATGTTTCGACGAGGAAAGAAGAATGGAAGTTGGATACAAGGGAATCTCATTTGAAAATTGGTTAAAAGTAAAATTTGGAGCTGTCAAGCTAAAATGGGAAGTCGAGGCTAAATTTCGCTACGAATGGGCGAAGGCTAACTTTCTGCAAGAAAATCAATATTCTTTGACTCCGATTGTTCCTCCGTATGTTTGGCACCAGCCGTCTTCAAACAAAAAATCAGACAAGGAGCAAGTTGGCCAAGTACAAAGGCCACCATAAAGCCCCGAGGCTCTGAGTCTAACTTAAAGACTCGTAAATAAAAAAAAAGTGCTCTTTCGGAAGACAACCCAAATTATCCCTTTCATTTGTTTTATTTCCTTTCTGTTGGGTTTTGTGTTTTTAACCATTTTTGCAGGAAAACTAAGAAAAGTGGTTGCTACAGCATTCTGATCCAACCAGAGTTACGGCGTAACTCACTATCTTGGTTACGCTGTAACAGGCCTTTGTGAAGCAGAACTTGTCAGAAGCATTACCAATTACTGCGTAACCCCAGCTATGGTTACGCCGAAGCCACACCCCTGTCAGGTTTTGCTTAATTACGGCGTAACTCCTTATTGGGAGTTACGAAGTAACTTCCCTCTGTAACACTTGTTTCATTTTAAACACAATAACCTTGTATTAGTTTTCAAATGAACTTTGTGGGTATATTTCCTGTAAGCCCTCACGAGACTACACTCATCCACTTGGGACACCAAGTGGTTTAAAAGGCTTGTTGCATACGCTAAATGCAACCGTGATTCCTACGAAAGTGAGTTAGGTTTATTTTTCATTTTTTTCTTTTTCTTTTTTAGAATTATGCTTGTCGGTAGTGTGATTTCAGGGATTGAAGTTTGCTCGTGGATGTTTATGCGAAGGCACGACTCTTTTCATGGGCCTTCTTTCTTTTTGGAGCAAATTTCAGGGAAGTTCTCGCTCTAATTCTACTTTTCTCTTCACCTTTATTTAACGCTTAGTACAAAAGGGACTTTGTACAATTCAAGTGGGGGACGGGAGTAGAATTGTCTCTTAAACTTTATTTTGCCCTCGTTTTTCTAGTTTATTTTGAAAAATTATGCCATTTTTAAAATTTTGACATGTTTTTCTTAACCTGACTAGATTAGACCTTAGCCAAGCACATTATAGCCCTTGATATTATATGGTAAGATTAGCCTTATCCGTTTCTAAACTTTTACCCCAAATCCACCAAATTATGAGTGTGCCGGTAGCTTGTAAACTTTAGAACTTGACCTTTACATCATTTCGAGACCATAAACGAGGTATGTTGAGTTAGCTCGATGTATTTGGACTTTTCAGTTTAAGAAGGCAGTATTATAGGATTATCACCCAAATAGCCTATTATTGTGTGTCTATCGATTAGTCACCTCGACTTCTCGACCCCCATGTTAAACCCTTTTGTTGCACTCACCTTTAGTGTAAGATATCCCTTGATACACCCTTTTGATCCATTCCTTTCATTTTGTTCACCCAACATATTGTTTCGATACACCATTACACCTTAGCCTACCCTGTAGTCTTTATTTGTAATTGGGAAGTCATTATTCGCCTAAATTCAAGGTTCAAGTGGAAAGGTTCGAGAATCACGCTCTCATCGACAACATATCCTTAAAGATCATTGAAGACCCCCCAAATTCCCATATTGTTCATCTCAAGTGGGGGGATGTTATGTGTAGTTATTATGTTATTTAAAAAAAATTGTTATTTAGTGATTGTAAAAGTGCGATGTTATAAGCACTATTGTTATGAGCTTAATATATATTTAGTATCGAGGAGGCCACCTCGGTCACATTTGAAAAATGAAGTTGGAAGTGTGCCCATCATGACGTCCTCTAATGGCACGTCTACCTGGTTATATCATGATCCGGTTTCTTGACTTCGAAACTTGAACTTTGGGCAGACGGTAAGTGGTGATGACTTGGTTGCAGATTTAGACTATCTGCTTGATTTTATTTTACACCAATTTTATCCCATGTCTTATCGTACCCTTTTTTCACGAAGCATGTCTAGGTGATAAAGCGAGCAATCTTTGGTGTCTTGGCCATGGATTTGGTCATGTATCATTGATTTTGTCCACTTCGCTGTGACATGTTAGTAATGACAAATCACCCTTAACCTTTGTTGTGTCTACCCATATTGCCTTCAAGAATTGTTTTGTCCTTAACTCTAGTGGTGGAGATTTGTGTAACCGCCAAGCTTATGATAGAATACATGCTATGACTGTGCAATGAGTGATCACCCCGAAATTGACACTTAGAATAGTTGATAGATTTGAGTGTTTTGTTCCCATTTCGTGAGGTGTTCGGCTTTGTTTTATTCTAGTATAAGAGGTTTGTAAGCTTATATTTTCCAAGTAATGGGAGATATCTTTTTAGGAATCTATCTGATAAGGTCTACTTGAGGGCAAGTAGAGTTCAAGTAGGGGGATATTTGATAACATCAAATAGTCCTGAATATTAAGTGTCAATTTACCCCAATAATGCTCGTATTTTATATCATTTATATGGATTTACGCTTGTTTTCCTCTATATTTCACTTTCAGGTAAATTACGAGCATTGGAGCTAAAGAGACACGGATTTGTTCTATTGTTTCTGAGCCTAAACCGTCTAGATTTGGTCCAAATCTTTCGCGATTTACGGTTAAGGTTAAGAGAAAAGAGCAAGAACCGGAGACCAAAACGGAAATGGTGGAAATTGCTAGCTCTAAGAGCACACCACTTGTCCCACCTCCGGAATCTTCAAAACCTTTTTCAGACGAAATCATGAACATACTTCAAAATTGCTTGAATAAACTTCGTCAAGATTCAATTTCGGAAAATACCGTTTTACCTACCATTTGTGATGTTGTTGAGCCCTCGATTCCTACTCCCGTACCCGAGATACTTTCGTTCGATCAAGAGTATTGCTACGGTTGTGGAGACGTGTTACCGAAAGGTTTCCGTTGTTGCAAATGTATGTGCGAGTGGTGTGGAAACTATCTTATTGATGGATGTTGTTCGATTTCGCGAGAATTCATTCACTTATGATTCTAACCTGAACTCTTTCAATTATCCTCAAAACGATTTCAACTACCCTCCACAAAATTCATTCGAGCCACAGCCGTACTATCATCATTTCAGTGATTCATCGTTTCAAAGTTTCTCTCCCCAATACCCTCATTGTGATAAGTGTGGGGGTCCTCATGATGATTATCAATGTCAATCGTGGAATCAAAATTACTATGGACTTGATCCTTGTTATAACACTTCCGGATTTGACCACATCCAACCCCACAACTTCCCGTCATTGATCAATTTCCTCATTATAATTCTTGAAGAACTTTCTGAGGAACAAGCAGCTCGCAACGAAAGATATTTAGCCGATGAACGAGCAGCTCAAAAGCTTATCCTATTTAACGAAGCTTGCCGTCTCGATGACGAGGATGAGGAGGATTGGGAGATGACAAAGGACAAAGTGCAAAGTACCGCACATGTCCATTCTCCGCCCTCATATTGCCTATCTACCATAGAACCTTCGGATGACCTTTTAATGGGGGACGAGCATCTTAGCACTATTCCGGAAACGGAATCGTCTTGTGTTGAGAGCCTTGTCCCAACCCCAAGTGAATCCGAGGTTATCTCTGGTGATATGTGTGATGACCCTCTCGATGATGATTCTTCTCCCACCCCGAAAGAACCTGTTGAGGTGATCTCCGAGTCTGATAATGACTATACGTCGTTTGATGATTCTTTATCGTGTGGAGACATTGAGTATGTTGAGGAGATCTCGTCGAGCTCGTCAGCTTGGAAGATGTGAGAGATGTTGATCCGATGATCTTGATATGGACACTGATTTTGATGCGGATGATGAAGATATTCTCGTTGTGTCCGAGAAACCTTTTGCTATGGCGTTCACTAATCCTCTGTTTGACTTTGATTCTGAATTCACTCTAGTTTCGGATAATCCCATCTTTGATATTCAGAATGAGGATAGTGACTCTTACATGGAGAACCTCGTTACATCTCCATCTTTGCCCGAAGAAAAGAATAGTGGCAATCCCACTTCGACGTTAGACCTTCTCGAGGAGTTCGCCGATGAACTTGCTCTCGTTGATCATTCTCCACCGGGAGATGATGATGCTCACTTCGACTTTGAAGCCGACCTTACCGAATTGGAAAATCTTCTTTACAATTGGTCTTCTGATAATTCGTCAAGTGATACTCGTATTGAGGAGGTCGACTTTCTTTCTCCGGATGACTCGATACCTTCGGGTTTTCAGAGTGACGATTATGGCTTAGGTCCATCATCCACTCGTCCGCCTGCTAAACCGCCGGATGATGGAACCTCTTCTAAGCCCGATACGGATGTTTTCATTGCTTCAGTGGTGGATAAGATTTCTGAACATTCCGTCAATGTTCCTCAATCTAATCTTTTACCCACCCATTTCGCCCGTTGTCAAGTAATTGACACTTTGCCTTCTCCTCCCATTTCTTCTCCATGTCTTAACTTCTACGAGAGTGAAGATACCATCTTTGACCCCGGCATTTCTCATTCTTTTGAGCCGGTTGTATCTCATCGGAGTGGAACTTTCATCACATTCAACGTTTATCCAAACCATTTGAATGAAAGTCCGATGGAGATTTTCTCTTCCACTTGCTTCCCCAAGGACAAATAAATTCGGGGTCGAGTCAAGCTAGCGACTCGGTTAACAAAAACAGTAGCATAACATGGGTTTTCACCCGTGTGTACCACCCTAGTGTGGGGGAGTTGCCCCCCGCTGTTGTACATAAGTTTTCTTAAAAAAAAAAAAAAAAAAAATGGCCGTAGTATTTCCCTTTTACGTTCTATGTTTCGGCATAACCGCCGGTACTTTGAATATTGAGGGCAATATTCATTTCTAGTGTGGGGGGGAATTCTCACGAATTTGAATTTTATCATGTAATTATACCATCTTATTCCCCCATTTTTGGCCAAAATTTTTTTTTATGGTTATCAGTCCGCCATGTCTAATAAAAAAAAGGATTGGCTAATCCAGGAGCAAACGGCTCTTGGTAAAGATATCTCAAATCCGTTGACGGTTGCAATTTGCCCAAAATTGTATGGTGTTCAGTTCACCATATCTTTAATTAGTGAAGAGTTGGCTAGCCCGCAAGTTTATGGCTTGTGGTAAAGGCAGTTGGAAATCCATAATTGGTAATCGACTCACCAAAGATAATATTGATAATTTATCTAAAGAGTTGGCTAGTCCGTAAGCAAACGGATTACGGTAAAGACAAATCAAATCCGTTGGAAGCCGGTGATTTGCTCAAAATCATATGGTTATCAGTGTACCATAGTTCTTACTTGAACTAAAACATTTGGCTACTCCATAAGTAATGGCTTTTGGTAAAGAGATTCAAATCCATTAAGTTTTCTCAAAAGATTGCTAGGGACTAGCAATGTTTTAGTGTGGGGGATTTGATGAGTGCTTATTCACTCATCATTTTTGGTCAAATCTGAGCTGCAAAACATCTAAAAACACTCCGAAATGCATCAAAATACTGAAAATATCTCAAAATTGTGTTTTATATGTCTCAGATGCAAAATTATCAAAAACAAATGAAAAACGAACAAAGTTTGCATAATTGGCAGTTTCAGTCCCCCAACTTTCAAAAATGGCAAAACAAGTCCCCGGAAATTTCAAAAAATGGAAAAAATTATTTACGACCCTTGGCTAATAAAGTTTGTCATTTATGGTCCTTGTAATAATTTTTGGAAAACTACAGTTTTGGTCCCTGGATTTTCAGTTTTGGCAGTTTTAGCCCCTAAAATCTCATATGGGTTCAAGATTAATCCTAAGTCCATATTGCAAAACCTGATCCAGTCCAAACCCACTATACCACCATTAACCCGACCCACACCATTTCCACTTTCCCTCCCAAACTCCTTTTTCCCTTTTCCCAGATATACCACAATCCACAGAACCCTAGCCTCTTTCTCCTTTCCTCGCTTCCCAAAACACCCAACCCAAACACTCAACCCCAACCATCTCTATTACCCAGGTTATCCCAACTCCCAAACCCACTCATCTCCATCAACCAAGAAAGTGTCACATGTTTCCCTGTACCTTCATCTCCACGTTGGCAATCCAAGGCACAAAAGCAATCATCCAATGGCTGTCATAAAATGGAATGGGCACTAAGGAGAAATCAAAGGCTCAGATTGGTTTCAAGAAGCACAAGTTTGCCTTTGCTTGGTTCATCTCACAAAGAAAGCACAATCAGCAAGAAAGAGAAGCCAAGAGAGAGAAGACTATTTTTTTAGTTTCCTGTATAAATAGGTTGTTAGAAGGATTGTAAAAGTTTGTCTAGAAATCTTGTTCTAGTCCAATTTACTTATTGTCATTTACTTTTCTTGTTAACTTTAATCTTTGATGCAATTTAATTCAGCTCAATTTCCAATTTGGTATTTTTTCCTTTTAAATGAAAATTTTTGATGGTATTGTCTTTAAATTCATAGTGCAGTTGATTGTGTGAAGTTTGTTAGAGTTGTTTTGAGCTTAAGTGAGCTTTTGCTAAAAGTATCAAAGCATTTTTTTTTCAGTCTCAGAAATCTGGTTTTCGGCCTAAGTAGTGTTTGGGTCAGCGTGACTCGTGGGTCAAAACCAAGATTTGACCCATTTTGGGTCTCAAGGACTTCTTAATTGGTCTTAAATTGGTATTTGCAATATGTGTTGAGTGGTCAAACATGTTTGGGAATGGTTTTTCAATTCTGTCTCACAGTCCATTTGTCTCACTGTCACTTTTTGAGTCTAAATTTAGATAGGTTATGATTAGATTTAGGAGTTGATTTTTATTTTACAATGAGTTAGATGTATGAAAATGATCTTTTTTGGCTTATTTTGCATTTTGGATCTGATTTAGGTGCTTATTTACAAGCACAAAAACCCTTTTCTGCCCTGTCTCAGTATATCAGCAGTCCCAAAAGCACATATTGTACAACTATTTATAAAGCTGTACAGTGTAGGTCTTAGCTTCAAATTTGTTTATTTTGCATCTATACCATGTTAACTTTATCTTTGCAGCCTGTCCTTGGTCCTGAAGCTCACTTGGCAGCTTAAAAATAAGCTCCAAACAGCTTACAGTGGGTTGTTCCAAGCCTGCAGTCTCAGGTCACTCAGTCAAATCCCAAGGTTTTCTCAGCTTATGTATAAGCTGTATTGAGCTCTTTTTCAACCAGAATTGGGGGCAAAAATAATTTGGGTTGGTGGATTCCATATGCCAAGAAGCTCAGGAGCTTAATCCTCCTGGAGCTTATTCAATATAAGCTCAATAAGGTCCCCCATCTGCTGTTTTGCTGCTGTTTTACCTCACAAGAACAGGTGCCTTCTTTTCTTTTTTTTCTTTTCTTTTTAGTGCTTATTAGATTTAGCATCAGCTTATTTAGGTGAATTAGGTTCCTCTTAGCATGATTAGTTTAGGTTTACTCATTTATGCTTATTAGGACATTTTAATGCTTATTGGTCCAATTGCTAGTTTAGGACTCCCCTTAGTTAGTTTAAGCCAAATGCTTATTCCCTTGTTTCTTTAGTTTATTTCATTTTTATTTGGCTTATTTTAGATTTTTGCTTATTTACCATTTGTTGCATTACCCAACCCTTTTGTGCTTGATTGAGCTTATCGGTAGTTAAGGGGTGTTTGTTTAGAGTTTTGGTCTGCGATTGGGATAAGCGAAGAAATCGGCTTATTTCTACACTGAGTCAATAAGTTTTCATAAAAGTTCAAGAGTTAATCTCATCTTCAAGTTTTAAAAAGAAAAAGAAAAAAATGTTTGCAAAAAGTGAAGGAGCCCAGATTCGAACCAGGTCACTTCACTCAAACCTCAAGACCACGCACCAACACCATCTGCCCTTGGGACTTGTCTTGTTTAATTCTCACACAATTTACTCTTTAACTAGCCTTTAGCAGTTTTAGCCTTAAGCCCTTTTAGCTTATTTTACTGCTTATTTCCAAAGTAAAGCACTGTTTTCTTAATTTTGTTAAGTCAAGTAGTATTAAAAGTACTTTTTGTGATTTTTCCATATTTTTCCAAAATCATTTAGTATTTTTAATTAATTAATTAGTATAAAGTAGTTTTTTATTCGTAATAAATAAAATAAAAGTCGAAAAAATACCCGGCTTTTTCCTAAAATTATTTTTAGTCATTTAGAATGCAGGAAAATTAGTTTTGCACTCGTAGGACTTAAATTGCATCTTTTTCACTTTCGAGGCTCGGGATTAGCTCGGGTTCTCGCGTTTTTTGCATTTTAGCACCCTAGGATGTAATTTAGCTTCGTTTTATTATTTCTTAGGCTTAGTAGTAGTTTATTTAGCATTTACATTGTTTTACATGCTTAGTTTTCATCCCCGTTCTTTAATTGGTAGATTAACGTACTCAAAATCCCAAATTCGTTTAACCAATTCAAGTCCTAATCACGAAACTCAACGAATCCGTCAATTTCACACCTCGTTGGGACACGACCCGGGGAAATCACTTTCCCGGTATCACTTTTATCACACCCGTGAGATTTGATACGTTGACCTTTTTCCTAAAGGGTTAATTGTGTCGAATTTTACGGTTAATTTGATATATATTGATATTGTTTTTTTCACCACTCACTTTACACAAATCAAATTTTGGCGCCGCTGCCGGGGAGGTGTGTTGCGACAATATCGTGATTTTTGCGATTAGTGACTTGAAGAACCTTCCTCGTGAAGTTACCGTTTTTGAAAAATACAAAAAACCAAAAATATTCTTCTCATTCCTCTTATTCGTTGATTCTATTTCTTTTACCCTCTTTTGCCGTTTAATTCTATCCTTCGTATCCTCTCAACCATTTGATTCTATTTCTTTAACCCTCTATATGTTTAATTCTCATGGCGACGATCGATTATCGTCGTTGTTTTCACTGCAAAAGCCGTATGGAAGAGGATCAGCTTTATTGTCTCAATCATGAATGTGTATGTAAGCGATGTGGTAGGGCCGGTGCAAGCAAATATTGCTATTGGTGCGAATTATCCGATAAAAACTCTCTCGATGATTCTCCAAGTTTTTCTGACCACCCGCCACAACCCGAGATTTGTTCTATTGTTTCTGAGCCTAAACCGTCTAGATTTGATCCAAATCTTTCGCGATTTACGGTTAAGGTTAAGAGAAAAGAGCAAGAACCGGAGACCAAAACGGAAATGGTGGAAATTGCTAGCTCTAAGAGCACACCACTTGTCCCACCTCCGGAATCTTCAAAACCTTTTTCAGACGAAATCATGAACATACTTCAAAATTGCTTGAATAAACTTCGTCAAGATTCAATTTCGGAAAATACCGTTTTACCTACCATTTGTGATGTTGTTGAGCCCTCGATTCCTACTCCCGTACCCGAGATACTTTCGTTCGATCAAGAGTATTGCTACGGTTGTGGAGACGTGTTACCGAAAGGTTTCCGTTGTTGCAAATGTATGTGCGAGTGGTGTGGAAACTATCTTATTGATGGATGTTGTTCGATTTGCGCCGAGAATTCATTCACTTATGATTCTAACCTGAACTCTTTCAATTATCCTCAAAACGATTTCAACTACCCTCCACAAAATTCATTCGAGCCACAGCCGTACTATCATCATTTCAGTGATTCATCGTTTCAAAGTTTCTCTCCCCAATACCCTCATTGTGATAAGTGTGGGGGTCCTCATGATGATTATCAATGTCAATCGTGGAATCAAAATTACTATGGACCTGATCCTTGTTATAACACTTCCGGATTTGACCACATCCAACCCCCACAACTTCCCGTCATTGATCAATTTCCTCGTATAATTCTTGAAGAACTTTCTGAGGAACAAGCAGCTCGCAACGAAAGATATTTAGCCGATGAACGAGCAGCTCAAAAGCTTATCCTATTTAACGAAGCTTGCCGTCCCGATGACGAGGATGAGGAGGATTGGGAGATGACAAAGGACAAAGTGCAAAGTACCGCACATGTCCATTCTCCGCCCTCATATTGCCTATCTACCATAGAACCTTCGGATGACCTTTTAATGGGGGACGAGCATCTTAGCACTATTCCGGAAACGGAATCGTCTTGTGTTGAGAGCCTTGTCCCAACCCCAAGTGAATCCGAGGTTATCTCTGGTGATATGTGTGATGACCCTCTCGATGATGATTCTTCTCCCACCCCGAAAGAACCTGTTGAGGTGATCTCCGAGTCTGATAATGACTATACGTCGTTTGATGATTCTTTATCGTGTGGAGACATCGAGTATGTTGAGGAGATACCGTCTGAGCTCGTCAGCTTGGAAGATGTGAGAGATGTTGATCCCGATGATCTTGATATGGACACTGATTTTGATGCGGATGATGAAGATATTCTCGTTGTGTCCGAGAAACCTTTTGCTATGGCGTTCACTAATCCTCTGTTTGACTTTGATTCTGAATTCACTCTAGTTTCGGATAATCCCATCTTTGATATTCAGAATGAGGATAGTGACTCTTACATGGAGAACCTCGTTACATCTCCATCTTTGCCCGAAGAAAAGAATAGTGGCAATCCCACTTCGACGTTAGACCTTCTCGAGGAGTTCGCCGATGAACTTGCTCTCGTTGATCATTCTCCACCGGGAGATGATGATGCTCACTTCGACTTTGAAGCCGACCTTACCGAATTGGAAAATCTTCTTTACAATTGGTCTTCTGATAATTCATCAAGTGATACTCGTATTGAGGAGGTCGACTTTCTTTCTCCGGATGACTCGATACCTTCGGGTTTTCAGAGTGACGATTATGGCTTAGGTCCATCATCCACTCGTCCGCCTGCTAAACCGCCGGATGATGGAACCTCTTCTAAGCCCGACACGGATGTTTTCATTGCTTCAGTGGTGGATAAGATTTCTGAACATTCCGGCAATGTTCCTCAATCTAATCTTTTACCCACCCATTTCGCCCGTTGTCAAGTAATTGACACTTTGCCTTCTCCTCCCATTTCTTCTCCATGTCTTAACTTCTACGAGAGTGAAGATACCATCTTTGACCCCGGCATTTCTCATTCTTTTGAGCCGGTTGTATCTCATCGGAGTGGAACTTTCATCACATTCAACATTTATCCAAGCCATTCGAATGAAAGTCCGATGGAGATTTTCTCTTCCACTTGCTTCCCCAAGGACAAATAAATTCGGGGTCGAGTCAAGCTAGCGACTCGGTTAACAAAAACAGTAGCATAACATGGGTTTTCACCCGTGTGTACCACCCTAGTGTGGGGGAGTTGCCCCCCGCTGTTGTACATAAGTTTTCTTAAAAAAAAAAAAAAAAAAAGAAAAAAAAAAAAAAAATGGCCGTAGTATTTCCCTTTTACGTTCTATGTTTCGGCATAACCGCCGGTACTTTGAATATTGAGGGCAATATTCATTTCTAGTGTGGGGGGGAATTCTCACGAATTTGAATTTTATCATGTAATTATACCATCTTATTCCCCCATTTTTGGCCAAAATTTTTTTTTATGGTTATCAGTCCGCCATGTCTAATAAAAAAAAGGATTGGCTAATCCAGGAGCAAACGGCTCTTGGTAAAGATATCTCAAATCCGTTGACGGCTTGCAATTTGCCCAAAATTGTATGGTGTTCAGCTCACCATATCTTTAATTAGTGAAGAGTTGGCTAGCCCGCAAGTTTATGGCTTGTGGTAAAGGGAGTTGGAAATCCATAATTGGTAATCGACTCACCAAAGATAATATTGATAATTTATCTAAGAGTTGGCTAGTCCTGAAGCAAACGGCTTCTGGTAAAGACAAATCAAATTCGTTGGAAGTCGGTGATTTGCTCAAAATCATATGGTTATCAGTGTACCATAGTTCTTACTTGAACTAAAACATTTGGCTACTCCCGAAGTAATGGCTTTTGGTAAAGAGATTCAAATCCATTAAGTTTTCTCAAAAGATTGCTAGGGACTAGCAATGTTTTAGTGTGGGGATTTGATGAGTGCTTATTCACTCATCATTTTTGGTCAAATCTGGAATGCCAAAACATCTAAAAACACTCCGAAATGCATCAAAATACTGAAAATATCTCAAAATTGTGTTTTATATGTCTCAGATGCAAAATTATCAAAAACAAATGAAAAACGAACAAAGTTTGCATAATTGGCAGTTTCAGTCCCCCAACTTTCAAAAATGGCAAAACAAGTCCCCGGAAATTTCAAAAAAATGGAAAACATTATTTACGACCCTTGGCTAATAAAGTTTGTCATTTATGGTCCTTGTAATAATTTTTGGAAAACTACAGTTTTGGTCCCTGGATTTTCAGTTTTGGCAGTTTTAGCCCCTAAAATCTCATATGGGTTCAAGATTAATCCTAAGTCCATATTGCAAAACCTGATCCAGTCCAAACCCACTATACCCAGCCATTAACCCGACCCACACCATTTCCACTTTCCCTCCCAAACTCCTTTTTCCCTTTTCCCAGATATACCACAATCCACAGAACCCTAGCCTCTTTCTCCTTTCCCTGCTTCCCAAAACACCCAACCCCAAACACTCAACCCCAACCATCTCTATTACCCAGGTTATCCCAACTCCCAAACCCACTCATCTCCATCAACCAAGAAAGTGTCACATGTTTCCCTGTACCTTCATCTCCACGTTGGCAATCCAAGGCACAAAAGCAATCATCCAATGGCTGTCATAAAATGGAATGGGCACTAAGGAGAAATCAAAGGCTCAGATTGGTTTCAAGAAGCACAAGTTTGCCTTTGCTTGGTTCATCTCACAAAGAAAGCACAATCAGCAAGAAAGAGAAGCCAAGAGAGAGAAGACTATTTTTTTAGTTTCCTGTATAAATAGGTTGTTAGAAGGATTGTAAAAGTTTGTCTAGAAATCTTGTTCTAGTCCAATTTAATTATTGTCATTTACTTTTCTTGTTAACTTTAATCTTTGATGCAATTTAATTCAGCTCAATTTCCAATTTGGTATTTTTTCCTTTTAAATGAAAATTTTTGATGGTATTGTCTTTAAATTCATAGTGCAGTTGATTGTGTGAAGTTTGTTAGAGTTGTTTTGAGCTTAAGTGAGCTTTTGCTAAAAGTATCAAAGCATTTTTTTTTCAGTCTCAGAAATTTGGTTTTCGGCCTAAGTAGTGTTTGGGTCAGCGTGACTCGTGGGTCAAAACCAAGATTTGACCCATTTTGGGTCTCAAGGACTTCTTAATTGGTCTTAAATTGGTATTTGCAATATGTGTTGAGTGGTCAAACATGTTTGGGAATGGTTTTTCAATTCTGTCTCACAGTCCATTTGTCTCACTGTCACTTTTTGAGTCTAAATTTAGATAGGTTATGATTAGATTTAGGAGTTGATTTTTATTTTACAATGAGTTAGATGTATGAAAATGATCTTTTTTGGCTTATTTTGCATTTTGGATCTGATTTAGGTGCTTATTTACAAGCACAAAAGCCCTTTTCTGCCATGTCTCAGTATATCAGCAGTCCCAAAAGCACATATTGTACAACTTATTTATAAGCTGTACAGTGTAGGTCTTAGCTTCAAATTTGTTTATTTTGCATCTATACCATGTTAACTTTATCTTTGCAGCCTGTCCTTGGTCCTGAAGCTCACTTGGCAGCTTAAAAATAAGCTCCAAACAGCTTACAGTGGGTTGTTCCAAGCCTGCAGTCTCAGGTCACTCAGTCAAATCCCAAGGTTTTCTCAGCTTATGTATAAGCTGTATTGAGCTCTTTTTCAACCAGAATTGGGGGCAAAAATAATTTGGGTTGGTGGATTCCATATGCCAAGAAGCTCAGGAGCTTAATCCTCCTGGAGCTTATTCAAAATAAGCTCAATAAGGTCCCCCATCTGCTGTTTTGCTGCTGTTTTACCTCACAAGAACAGGTGCCTTCTTTTCTTTTTTTTCTTTTCTTTTTAGTGCTTATTAGATTTAGCATCAGCATATTTAGGTGAATTAGGTTCCTCTTAGCATGATTAGTTTAGGTTTACTCATTTATGCTTATTAGGACATTTTAATGCTTATTGGTCCAATTGCTAGTTTAGGACTCCCCTTAGTTAGTTTAAGCCAAATGCTTATTCCCTTGTTTCTTTAGTTTATTTCATTTTTATTTGGCTTATTTTAGATTTTTGCTTATTTACCATTTGTTGCATTACCCAACTGCTTTTTGTGCTTGATTGAGCTTATCAGCCGTTAAGGGGTGTTTGTTTAGAGTTTTGGTCTGCTGATTGGGATAAGCAGTAAATCAGTGCTTATTTCTACACCTGAGTCAATAAGTTTTCATAAAAAGTTCAAGAGTTAATCTCATCTTCAAGTTTTAAAAAAAGAAAAAGAAAAAAAAAATGTTTGCAAAAAAGTGAAGGAGCCCAGATTCGAACCTGGGTCACTTCACTCAAACCTCAAGACCACGCACCAACACCATCTGCCCTTGGGACTTGTCTTGTTTAATTCTCACACAATTTACTCTTTAACTAGCCTTTAGCAGTTTTAGCCTTAAGCCCTTTTAGCTTATTTTACTGCTTATTTCCAAAGTAAAGCACTGTTTTCTTAATTTTGTTAAGTCAAGTAGTATTAAAAGTACTTTTTGTGATTTTTCCATATTTTTCCAAAATCATTTAGTATTTTTAATTAATTAATTAGTATAAAGTAGTTTTTTATTCGTAATAAATAAAATAAAAGTCGAAAAAATACCCGGCTTTTTCCTAAAATTATTTTTAGTCATTTAGAATGCAGGAAAATTAGTTTTGCACTCGTAGGACTTAAATTGCATCTTTTTCACTTTCGAGGCTCGGGATTAGCTCGGGTTTTCGCGTTTTTGCATTTTAGCACCCTAGGATGTAATTTAGCTTCGTTTTATTATTTCTTAGGCTTAGTAGTAGTTTATTTAGCATTTACATTGTTTTACATGCTTAGTTTTCATCCCCGTTCTTTAATTGGTAGCTTAACGTACTCAAAATCCCAAATTCGTTTAACCAATTCAAGTCCTAATCACGAAACTCAACGAATCCGTCAATTTCACACCTCGTTGGGACACGACCCGGGGAAATCACTTTCCCGGTATCACTTTTATCACACCCGTGAGATTTGATACGTTGACCTTTTTCCTAAAGGGTTAATTGTGTCGAATTTTACGGTTAATTTGATATATATTGATATTGTGTTTTTCACCACTCACTTTACACAAATCAATGCTCAATTTGAAGAAGTTACGACGTAACTCCTCTCTCACATTACGCCGTAACTGAAGTGTGGCTCAGAAAACCAACTCAACAGAAGATTACAGCGTAACTCTTCCAAAGATTGCGACGTAACCAACTAGGTCAAATGAGGTTCCACACCGCTGCAAGCTACGCCGTAACTATTCTATCAATTACGGTGTAACCAAGATTTATTGAAGATACGACGTAACTCCTTCTAGAGTTACACCGTAACCA
>OU343216.1:115388967-115417613 GCA_910596185.1 Chrysanthemum makinoi | reverse complement strand
GAGACGTAACGCGAGATAGAGATTACAAAACCTACCCATTGTTTATAAAATAATTTTAACAATTAAAACGAATATTTACATGACTGCTTCTCATATTATAATAATAATAAAATTTAAATAGTTTAATGAGTTTACTGGTTATCCCCAAGACGCTTAAAATGTGTAGTTTCTCACGTTTTACGATAAATGTTTTCGTTTTCGTTAAATTGGTTTGGGAAACCAAATGGAAAACAAATAATAATAAATATAATTTAATATTAAAATAGGCTCGTGAAAAATTACCGGATGCTACAGTCTACCCTTCTAAAAGGAATCGGCCCCTCGCATTCAATTCATGACATTCGATAGTGTAGAGTCTCGAAGAGGTGACTATACGAACCAATAAGGGAATCTTATCATATGGAACGAATAGGGTAACTTGTACAATGATGAGACAGTGTCAAGACTTGGTAGATTGATATCTATAGTTTCAAGCAAAGGTGTATGATTCACTCATAAAGTTTGGTTTAGTTACAAAAGAAAATATTAGTTGTTCAGTTTTTGAGGTAGTAGTATAAAATACTTCCCAAAGAAGTAAATAGTTTATAAAAGGGTTTGTAAAACAGTTTAGAGTAGTAAGAAAATAAATTTATTGTTTATAAAATTGCAATACGGTCGAAATTTTGATTTCATGACTGATTAGTAAAACATTTTGAAGGATGATCGCAAAAAATATTCTATAGCAAAGTCATAATTTCCAAGAGGACTTCGACTACCAACCGATATCAAATCAAATCCCAAATACGAGTGAACGTCGACAGATCCAAACGGTTACGCTAAAAGCATTCATGTCGATAGAGCGCAAGGTATATCATCAAAAAAGCAGTATCGATGGAACAACATCGATCGAAGATGAGGCTTGAGGTAAAGGCGTTTGTAACATTTCCAAAAATAGAATTTTCGGGAATAAGCGAATCCAAATTCATAACAAGACCCAAAATCGCAGGATCAAACAATCCAAATTCAAACGTGGCCAAAATCGAGTCCAAACACTTTACAGCTCATGAGCTTATAACAACTTCACACAATCCGAATGCAAACTTGTGACCAATCGAGTCTAACTCGACCCGATGCGAAATAAGCCTTACGGTTCCAACGATTTCAAAAGTAATCCGAAGTCATATCATAACCGAACGGTGACGAAAAGCATTTCATACAAGAGGGAAAATATCATGATAAACGAGAATTGTGATGCCCGTGTGTCGTGGTGGGTAAACTTTTATAAAATTCAATGCTCAATTATACACACCAAAAACTTTACCATTCCCCGAAGTCAACCAAAAACTAACCCGGACATAATACTATTATAACTACTTCAAGTATCGCAAAATTCACCTATGAGTCGGACATAGGTGATCGGGCCTATGTCCCACTCGTCCCTAGTCAATATAGGTGATCAGTATATATTCACCCGAGGTTCAATGAATTTTGATATACTTGACTTAGTTACTCTAGCATCATGTCTTTCACTTTCCAAAATTCATTCCAAAATACCAAAACAAATGTCTAAACTCAAAGTCAAAAGGTGAGATTGCACATAGAAAGAGGTGCAACGCTACAATAAGTGTGATACGTAAGCATAAGTAAGTCGAAAATACTTAGAGCATATACCGAAAAATAAATGGATATATACATTCAATAGTAAGGCGCACATTTCATCAAATATATTAGTAACCAAAGTCACAAGTGAGGCATCAGCTTGGCAGGCAGGCACGTATCGGTCATATGGTTAAGTTTTCGTAAAAATGGTTATAGTCTAGGTTTGAAAATTACCCGCCTCTATAACTTGCCTGATACCAACTATAACACCCCCAAATTTGGCACATCGAAAGCATTCGGGTCGTGGGGTGCTACTAATTGGTATCACAAACAAGTATAGAACAACGGTTTTACATTAAGAAAAATCAATTAAACAATTGTATAAAGTTTACATTAATCAAAAAGTAGCGGAAGTAATGTGCCCATATAATAATAAAGCGTCCCAATAAACAGAGTATCCTATGACCATGCTATGCCATGCCATGCCAAAAGCCTCCAAAGTAAGCTGTCACGATAAACCTGAAAATACATGCTAAAAATGTCAACACGAGGTTGGCGAGTTCATAGGTTTAAAATAAAATAGTAAATCAGTTTTTGCTGGTTTTGATATAATGAGTAGGACAAGTGTGCAAATAATAATAAAGCGTAGGGCAACCAGATATATCACAATCAGACACATGGCTAGTCAGGTTGCCACCCATAATAACCACCACACTCTTCATCTGCAATCTTCATCTCCGAAATACATATGTACAACATGTATGCCTACCTACCGAGCTAAACATTAGAGTACTCACGCCAAGTGGATTAAACCATGACCGAGAACCACACTGTAAGTATCACACGAATTTATCACTACGAAATATCACACAGAAATAACCAGAAACCACCAGTGCTCCTAACACAATTATATCCGCACACAAACTTGTCCAAAATAATAAAACAAACATTTAACCACAGCATTAAAACTTGAAATAACCGAACAAGTTATTTAGCGAAGTACATAAAGTTTTCAAGAATCAAGCCATTTGCAAATATTGAAATTTAATAACACAAGCATGTATTCTCCCCCAAAAGTGTTTTCAAACAAGTAAAGTAGGGGCTATGAACTCACCTCAATATGAAGTAACGCAGGGATCACAACTGTCACAACTGACATCAAGAAGCATAACACAACAATATCGAGAGTACAGGTACAACAGTACGGGATCGACACAACCTAATAAGTATATAGTTAACTCATAATAAATCTAACAAAGCAAAAGAATTTCCGAAAGGTAACATGTCTTAGTTTTCGTGGAATACTCGTATTGTAAGTTTCAAAAGTCAATTATCAATATCTCAAAAGTTTAGTTTTAACCATTCGTGTGGTGGTACGAAAAACATGGACTTCGACCTATAATTACCAAACATAACTCACAACATCACTTTCTAATATATCTTACCACAAGACACTTATCAAAACACATTTTTTACGCAGTTTTACCACACTAAGCTTTAAGTAAAAACGTTTTTTTTTTTATCGACTTAATACATCCACAAAAACTTAACCAGCTTATAATCATGATAATAACGAAAAGAGATGTGACAATATACCAGAGTACGAGAAAGAGGGGAGGGAGAATATCAGGAGGAGCGGCGGTGGTGATTGAACTGAGGTGGTGGCGTAGTGGTGATAACTCGAACCAATGCAAATCTCAAGCTCATACACGATCCCCTCTAGTCTTCACATGTTGGTGATGGTGGCGTGGCGCGTTGATGATGGCCGGAATTTGTGACGGCAGAGGGTGACCATGGTGGGTGTTATGTCAGCGGCAAAAACAAGAAAGAGGGAGTAGGGTTTATTCTTTAAGGTTAGTAAAAATGAGGAGATAATATTAATACTAGGTATTTATATTAAATCCTAAAGCCAAAAGTAAATAAGTACAAGTTGAGGGGTATGAACGTAAATATAAGTTCAGGCTTTAAATGACTTTTGCTATCTTTTGCAAATATTAGGCTCGGGGCTTATTTGGACACGTAAACGCGAGATAGAGATTACAAAACCTACGCCATTGTTTATAAAATAATTTTAACAATTAAAATGAATATTTACATGACTCGTTTCTCATAATTATAATAATAATAAAATTTAAATAGTTTAATGAGTTTACGGTTGTCTCACGACGTAAATGTGTAGTTTCTCACGTTTTACGATAAATGTTTTCGTTTTCAAGTTCAAATTGGTTTGGGAAAGTCCGAAATGGAAAACAAATAATGATAACTATAATTTAATATTAAAATAGGCTCCTGGAAAATTACCGGATGCTACAAAGACACCTTATGAGTTGCTGATGGGCAACAAACCCAACATTCGTTTTATGAAACCTTTTGGATGCCCTCTCACTATTCTTAATACAATTGATAATTTTAGCAAATTTGATGGCAAGTCAGAAGAAGGATACTTATTAGGGTACTGCACTAACAAAGAAAGGCTTTAGAGTGTACAACAGAGTCACCAAGAAGGTTCAAGATTGTCTTCATGTTGAATTTTTAGAAGATCAAGAAAATCGAAGGGTAACGGTCCTGATTGGATGTTTGATCTTGAAGTTTTGACTCCTTCTATTAACTATGTACCAAGTAGGAGAAGAAAATCAACCTGTACATAATGGAGAAGAGTTACAGTATGTTGTTCACGGAGTCCATATTAGACCTGATGCTGTTCATGATGAAGAACCTAAAACTATTGAGAAGGAGAAAAGTACTGATGAGCCAAAATCCTCATTGTCTGATGAGGATCAAGTTATTCAAGATGAACTTAATCAGATGCTTTTTCAAGATGTTATAGCACATTCTCATGATGATGAACAAAGAAGAGCTTATGAGGACGCAAAGAAAAAGAACAAGACTGCATAGTTCACTCACAGTACATTGGGTGACAGTACTTTCAATCAAAGTACTGCTGCACCTGTGAACAGCACTTTGGATGATTTGGATGATCCTACCATGCCTGGCTTAGAAGATACTGATGATGAGTTTGAAGATGAAGGTATTTTCTCAGATTCCAATGAAGATGCTGATTTCACTAATTTGGGTGATAATTATGAAGTTCCACTGCAGACTTATCTTAAGAATTCATAAGAATCATCCTACTGATCAAATCATTGGTCCTTCTACTGAGGATGACAAGAACCAAAGCTAAGGGTTTTTCTACACCACATAATGCTATGCTTAGCTTTGTTTATAAACAAAAAAAAGTTAAATCATAAGGACCATCAAACATGCCTGTTCACTTGCTTTATCTCTCAAGAAGAACCCAAGAATATAGCTCATGCATTAACTAAAGAGAGTTGGGTTGAAGCTATGCAAGAAGAACTTCTTCAATTCGTGCTTCAAGAATTTTGGGTATTATGTGATCTACCTGATGGGAAGAAGGTCATTGGTACAAGATGGGTGTTCAGAGTCAAGAGAGATGAAAGAGGGAATGTTACAGAACAAGGCAAGGTTAGTTGCACAAGGCTACAGACAAGAAGGAGTAGATTATGATGAAGTATTTGCTCCTGTAGCAAGGATTGAAGCATTCAATCTTTCTTGCTTTTTGCATCATATATGGATTTCGGTGTTTATCAAATGGATGTCCGGTTTTATATGGCAAGATTACAGAGGAAGTGTATGTTAAACAACCTCCTGGTTTTGAAGATCCTACATATCCAAAAAAAAGTCTACAAAGTGGTTAAGGCTCTTTATGGCTTACATCAAGCCCCTAGAGCTTGGTATGAAAGGCTCTCTACTTTCCTATTGCTACATGGTTACGAAGGAGCAATAGACAAGACTTTGTTTATCAAGAGAGACAAGAAGGATATCATGTTGGTTCAAGTATATGTTGATGATATCATATTTGGAGCTACAAAACAATCTATGGTCAAGGAGTTTTAGAAGTCGAAAGTGCGTAATGAATTTCAAATGAGTTCAATGGGTGAGTTAACTTTCTTTCAAGTTAAGTACCAAAGGAGGGAATTTTCATAAGTCAAGACAAGTATGTATCTAACATACTTAAGAAGTTCAATTTTGATGCAATGAAGCCTGTTACTACACCTATTAAATCTATCAACTCATTGGGCAAGGATGAAGATGGACAACCTGTTGAAGTCATGTTGTATGTGATCAATGATTGGTTGTCTTATGTACCTTATCAGATCTAGGCTTGATATCATGTTCGCTGTTTGTTTATGTGCAAGATATCAAGTCTCACCAAAGGTCTCTCATATGAATGCAGTGAAGAGAATTTTCAGTTATTTGAAACAACAACCTAAGTTAGGGTTGTGGTATCCAAAGGATTCACCTTTTCACTTGGAAGCTTTTTCAGATAGTGATTATGCAGTGACAACTATGATGTAAGATCAACTATGGAGGATGCCAATATCTTAGAAGAAGATTAGTTTTATGGCAGTGTAAGAAGCAAACAATTGCAACAACATCCCCATCGAAGCAGAATATGTGGCTCGCAAGCAAGTTTGTGGACAAGTTTTGTGGATGCGTAATCAACTATTGATTATGGGTTCAATTCCAAGAATACTCCTATCAATATTGATAATGAGAGTACCATTTGCATTGTGAAGAACTTGTTTATCATTCCAAGACCAAGCACATTCAGATTAGGCACCATTTCATCAGAGATTTTTATGAGCATAGGCTCATTAATGTTGTCAAGGTGCATACAGATGATAATATATGTGTCTATTTACTCACCAAAGGATTTGATGTTTCCAGCTTTAATCACTTGGTGGTGAGTATTGGCATGATTAATTATTAAGCTACATTTAAGGGAGGACCTGTTAGTTAGTTAGATTACCATGTGTTTTTGTTTAGGGGAGGTGTGATGAGTGTGTAAACACTCATCATTTTAGGTCAATCTTGAACTGCAAAACGTTTTAAAATGCTCAGAAATGCATCAAAATACTGAAAATATCTCAAAATTGCATTTTATATGTTTCTATGCAAAATATTCAAAATCGATGAAAATGAGCTAAGTTTGCATAATTGGCGCCACCCCCAAGTTTCAAAAATTGTCGAAATAATCCCCAGCCCTAATTTCAAAATAAAAATCACCAAAGGTCCTTTTTTAAATCATAACTTGTCAAAATTAGTCCTTTGGTGAAAAATGTCAAAAGTTTTGAGAAATTACAAGTTTGGTCCTTCAAGTTTAAAAATTGGCAAAATGGTCCTTGAAAATTCGAAAATGTCAGTTTTGGTCCTTGTACTATTGACACTTGTCATTTTCAGCCCTTGGAACAACTTTGTGAATATGGCAACATTGGTCCCTGAATTTTCAGAAATTACACTAAGGTCCTTGTTTTATTAAATCCTTTAAACCTATTTTGGACCCCCGCCATTATCCCTTGTGACCCTGCCAACCCTTTTGGACCCTTACCATTTGACCCCCTCTATTATTAAAACACCAGTCAATCCATTTGACTTTTCTTTTTCCCTCCACTCACGGGTATCCTCCATCTCCATCATCACTTCCCTTGCAACCTCTGCTCACACTCCACCCACCATCATCACCCTACCCTTTACACTCCAAACACAACACTCCAAGATGCATTAATACTTCTCTAACCTCTCACTCAACCTCCAGCTGTTAAAAACAGATTTGGCGCCAAAACCAATTAAACGGCCAAGATCACTTTTATACATCTAATGGTTGATATTATTGCTGGGATTTGAAGAGAGAGGTGAGAGAAAGGAGATGGTGTATAAAAGAGAGGAGAGAAGCTAGCAAAAGGGGGGAGTTAGTTATTTTTATTTTCCTTAATGTCGTTTTTCAAATAAATGTTTTAGTTTTAGTTAAAATGTTGTAATGTTAGTTTCCATGTATCACATTTAAGTGAAAACATCATTGTATGTGCTTTTGAGTTTCAATTCAAGTCTTTGTATAAATTCCAAGTTTATTGTTCACTGTGGAAATTTTCAAGTTTCAAATTGTATGTCCAAGCTTCTCATTAGCTTCTGTTAAAATCAAATAAGCTTATTTAAGCTTATTTTAACCTTTGAGTAAGCTTACATCTCATTTTCAAGCAAAGTTGGTTTATGGTCAACAAAAGTCAAACGGGGTCAAAGTGGAGAAGAAATTGGATATGGTTGATGCAGAGCAATTGGATGGGTTGAAATAGATTAGTTTAGAGTAGTATTGGGTTTGGTCTTAGCTTGTATATCACCACACATGTGAGTGGATATCTCACTTTCAATTTTCATTCAGTTTGCATAATTTGTTTGTACTGATATTAATAGTCATAAATTGTTTTTACCTGTTTTATTAAGTTGTTTTTAGGATTAGTAACTCAGTTTGATCATTGGCTTTAGCTAGTTAATAGGTTGGTTCAGTTTAAGTTCTTAACAGCTATTACCAAGAGTGTTTGGATTTGGTACTAAATCTGTCTTTAAGGTTGGTTCTAGAGTTGAGACCTGTTGTTTCACTCTTGTTTAGCTCATTTGAGCTCTTTGCAGTCATAAACTTGTGCCTGCACAGGCTCAAAGTCAATATCACTTTCGAATCTGTCTTATAGCTTCACTGTTTAGTTTTTACAAGATCAATAGTTTGTTTTGTGTTTCAAATTCATAGGTCTAGCTTGAATTAGTGTTATTTCATCTATTAAGTTCCTAATCAGTCCTAAAATCAAGATCAAATCTCATATAAGTCAACTTTTAAGTTTGTCAAATAAAAGTCAAAACCTTGAAAACCTGTTTTGAGCCTATCTAAGAGGATTTTTCATGAATTCATTTCTGAGCCACTTTCAATGAAACTTGATGTTTTAAAATCTCATGCTGGTCTATTTTCTTATGTCCATTTTTGTATAATTTTGTGAATTTTTTAAAAGCTTCAAAAAGGCTTGTGATTATGAGCTTATATGCCCCGTGTGCAGGCCTGATCTGCATTGTGTTTTGTGCAGATCTTATGTACCTTGCACAGAGCTCAATAGAGATCACTTAGGTTTGATTTTTGGTTTACATGATCTTAGCCAGGTCCTCTTGAGGTTCCCACTTTGGTTTTCCATTTTCTAGCTTATTTAAGTGCTCATTTTAAGCCGCAAGTAGACCCCTTTAACTGTTTTTAGCCAAAAGCTCAAAATTCATCAAATCTTTGTAGATTGCAATTCAGTGGTTTAGGCTTGTTGAGACTTGTTGCATTTTGGCTCTTTTAGCTTATCCAAGCTTCTGTTTCAGTTTGGTGGCCCTTGGTGCTCACTAGCTTATTCCAAGTGCTTATTTCTTAGCACTTTGCACATCAGTTTCATATTCCTCCACATAACCCCATGTTTTTCCATTTTTCCTAGCTTCCTTATATTATTTTAAGCTTATCTTGAATTTTTCATATTTTTCCTAGCTTGTTTGCTATTTTTCTACATTTTAATTAGTTTTTAAGCATTTTTAATTAGCTTTAAATACAATTAATTAAGAAAAGTTTCAAAAAAATAATTTTTCATTTTTCTTAAGTTAAGATAAATATAAAAAGCCAAAAAAATATTTTTCTAGATTTTTCTTAGTTAAATTTGTATTTTTAAGTAATTTAAGTAGTTTTAAATAGTTTTTAATTCCTAGAAAATACAAAAATATTCAGAAAAATACAAAAACAGTTTTGAAAATTCTTTTTTGTCATTTTAGATTTTTCCAAGTCATAATTTTATTTTTCTAGCCTTATTTCATATTTTCTTGTATTTTAGGTCATTATTAAATAGTTTAAATTAGTTTTTAATTAATTAATTAGTTATAAAAATAATTTTCTTTTTCTATAAATTTTATTTTATCATTAGGTTTGTAAAAATATCATTTTTATATTTTTAGGGTTAATATTGTGTAAGTTTCACATTTTTATTTGTACGTTACGTAGTTTTTAAGTTAAGTTTTATAAAAACATAAAATCAAAAACATCATTTTTTTAATAGTGATAGCGTTTATTTAATATTTTGTATCTTTTTAATTTTCTTTAATTTGCATTTAAGCCTCTGTAATTTGTTGGCTTTTTCTGTAGTTATAATAATTCAAATCCCTCTTTTCTGTTCAAATCTCTCGATCACTATTCGTTTGGTGATTCATTGCATAGCTCGCTGGGACATAACGACCCGGGGAAACACTATACTCCCCAGATCTTCATTGCATTCGTTTCTGAACCGTTTTAAGTTTTCTACGGCCGGCCATTCACAAGTGGCCGGTTTGTGAGAAAACTGACGGTTTGGAGCGGATCAAATTTTTATGGCACTGCCTTGGAGTCCGGCTGTCTGATTATCTTCCGTTTAGCAGATTAGTGATTTGGATATTTACTCCTTGTTTATACCATCTGTATGTGTTTATATTTTCTTATAAAAATCAAAAACTCAAAAAGATTTTTATTCTTTGTTTTTACATCATGTTTTTCAAAAATACCAAAAATATTCCTCTTTACCCTCTTACCCTTTTTGATTCTTTATCCCTTTACCCTCTATCCATTTGATTCTAACTTCTTCTATTCTCATGGAATCGTTTATTCCTTGTGTCGGTGGTATGTGCTTAAACACATACCTTTTTGTTATCAAAATAGACCCAAAATAACCAAGAAAGAGCCGTTTATTGCTAATATTTGTGGTTTTCTTGAGTTTGTGCTTGTGCAGTATGGATATGTAAAACACGCAAAATGTGCCAAATCAGACGTAAATCCGAGCACCGAGAGATTAAGAGAGCTTTAGTGAGCCGGAAGGTCAAAATTATGCATTTTTGAAGATTTCTAATCTCTGAGGATGATTTGTGAAGATTTAATCAAAGTTTGAAGAAATGTCAGAAACAGTCCCTCAAGTTTCAGCATTTGTCAGAAGTGACCCTTGAAGATTCAGAAATTTGCAAATTGGCCCTTGGTCTATTGAAGATTGTCAAAGATGGTCCTTCGAAGATGATTTCAGAATTTCATGATTGGTCCCTCAAATATCCGAATGTACAAGAATAGTCCCTATGGTTACTAATTGGTTTTATCCTAGTCCATTACATTATCCAAATCATATATCCATTATCCATCTCAAAACATTATATCCGGCCCAACTTCAATTGCTAAAACCTGGTCCAATAAACAAATCCAATACCCGGCCCCCTCTATTAATACCACCTTATATCCACGACCCGGTTTACTTTACCCATCTTACCCGAATACCAAATAAACCCGGCCAAATCATTTGAAAAACAATTAAATAAACAAACGCGCCCCAAACACAGGGCACCTTCTTCCCCAACCAAACACACCTGTTTTCCACAAATAACACCCATCCCAAACATCAACCTCGTACTAGAATCTATCTTATCCACCTCATCCCAGCTGACTTGTCAGGATAGAGTTGCCACGTGGCCAAATGGCACAACATTATTGGCCGAAACACCTCAACAAGTTATTTGGAGCAATTTGATTGGACAAGGTGATGATGGATGAATGAGTGGCTCAGAATAAGCCTTCTAGGCTCTTCCAAGGATCCAAGAGACCTCCTGTGGCTATATAAAGACCCCTTTGGCTCTCATTTTAGGCGTGCAATCCTTAGTTTTTCAATTAGCTTATTGTATTTCATTTCAGTAGTTCCTCCAATGTTTTCTTAAGTTTTTATTGTACTCTCAAGTTCTTGTACTCCATTTTCAGTATTAATAAAATTCCAAGTTTTAACCTTTAATCTTGCATTTCTGTTTTAAATAATCAATAAGCTTATTTGAATCAATGGAGTAGGCTCATTTAAGCTGTTTATAGCTTTTTGTGAGCTTATCTTGCACCCTCACTATCACTTACATTCATTTCATTCACAAAACTGCTTGGTCAACGAAAGTCAACACATGCTCATGATTGGTTCAGAAATGGATATGGGTTGATATTGATGATGGTTTTGGTTATTGGTTGGTATTTCGATACTGGTACTATGCTCAAATTTCATTAGACTCTTGTAAGTTTAAGCTTAATCTCATAACTAGTTTAGTATAAAGTAGCAGTTAGCATATTGATTAGATCTGTTTTTGTACTGAGTATTTACTGTCACATTAGCTTAATTTCAATGTTTTAAATCTGTTCTGAGGTTAGAATAAACTGAGTTTGTCTTGGAACTTGAAAATCTTGCATTATTAATTAATAAAGGAGTGTTTGGATAGCTTGCTTAAACTGTCTTCATAGCTGTTTTGATCTAAGGTTTTTGTTGCTTTAGTCTCTATTATCATTAGTTAATCCATTCAAGTCATCTTATTGTATACAAAAACACTAAAAGTCAAAATGATTTGAATCTGCTCTTGTGTGCTTCACTGTTAAAATCAGTTAACTCAAATCACATCAAATAGGTTGAAAACTTGATAAGCTTGCTTGATAAAGTTGCATTATATCACATTTCATCATAATCAGTCTTACATTTGCTTTTAAAATTCACCAAAGTCAAATTTCAATCTGTTTCAAAAAGTCAAAATGAGTCAAAAATTGGTTTTATGCAGAACTTGCAGCTTCTGCACAGGTTTCAATAAGGCTTGTTAGGGTCTGATTTTTGGTTTAGGTGTAGTCTACTAGGTGGTCTTCAAGACCTCATATCTGTTTTTGGCTAAAGCTCTCTGGATAAGCTTGTGCATTAGCTCAAACATAGGACCTGTTTGCCTGTTTTGCTTGAATGTGCAGTTAGCTCAATCACTGGTGAATTGCTTATTAGGAGTTAGGAGTAGCTGTAATAGGTTGCTTTAGAGTAGTTTTGTTATTACTTAGCTTGTGTAGAAGTTTGGTTCACTATAGTGCTTATTAGCTTATTTTTAAAGTGCTTATTTAGGATCAGTTACACTGCAGCTCTAGATCTTTACACATAAGCACCACATTTCTCATTTTTCCTAGGATCAGAATAGCATTTTAGCATTTCCCTGAATTTTTCATTAATTTTGGTCACTGTTTGCTATTTTTCTAGATTTAAAATAGATTTTAATCACTTTTAATTAGCTTTAATTGCAATTAATTAAGAAAAAGTTCAAAAAAATAATTTTTCATTTTTATCAGTTTAAGAAAAATATAAAAAGCATAAAAAATATTTTTCCATATTTTTCCCCCTTTATTTGGTATTTTTCACAATATTAATTAGATTAAAATAGTTTTAAATTAGTAGAAATTAGGAAATTAATCTGAAAAATAAAAAAATAGTTTTGAAAAGTCTCTTATGATATTTTAGATTTTATAAAAGTAATTTCATATTTTTCTCCTTAAATTTCATAATTTTTAGAATTTAATTTAGTTTAAATAGTTAAAAATTAGTTTTAATTTAAATTAAATCCGAAAAATCCAAAAATTAGTTTTAATTCTTAGATAGTTTTCAAATATCATTTTTAGTGTAAAAGTAATTTTAGGCATTTTTAGGGTATAATTTAGACGTAGTTGCATTTTAATTACGTTCTATTTATTACGTTTTAGTAATTCGCACTTAGGATTTCCCGTAAAATAGATTCCCTTAATTACTTTCCCCATTCCCGTAGTTTAATTAACAAAACCAAACAAATCAAAACATCGAGCATTAAATTCCAAACCAAGAACGACGTTGGCAATTCACTTCGTTGGGAAAACGATTCGGGTTGTCTAATCCGTATATACAATCACACACGGGATTTGATTTATTATTCTTTTTCCTAAAGGAATTTGAATCTATCTTCGTGATTATTTTTGATATCGATATTGAGGTTTTATCCACACACATAACTCTTAAGCCTTCATTATCAAAAGATCAGTGTCCGAGCCGTTTTAAGCTTCTTACGGTTAGTCATTCACAAGTGGCTAGCTTGTGTGAGTCAAGCTTGACGTTGCTTTGGCATTGTGAATCAAATTTTGGCGCCGCTGCCGGGGAGGTTGTGTCACGACAATATCGTTTGAGGTTTGACGATTAGTGACTCGAGATCCTTCATTCGTGAAGTTACTATTTTTCTATAAAATAAAAAGTAAAAAATATTTTCCTTTTTCTTTTGTATATATATATCAGATTAAAAAATACAAAAAGATTTTCTCTTGTGTTTTTGCTAATAAATAGAAGACACCAATTATATAACATTCTCAACGGAGGTGTTATCATTAATAAGTTCCCGAACTAAAGATCAAAAACTTGCCTTTGTGTCGCTTGTGGATTTATTTATTTCTATCGGACAAACAAACTGTGGGGTGGGTATAAGGACGGCTCGACATTAAATTGCGGCTGTAAAGAAGCGGGTTTTAATAAGCTTCGCGCGACCTAAAAAGCTTCTCCGCCGCTTGTGCGCGTTTGTCTTGTAGAAGTGATTAATTCACTTGGGATTATTGGTTAAGTTCACTGTGTTTTCGAATACCGTTCGTTTTAATTGCCCTAGTTTTTGAAAGTGCATGCGCACTCGTTCTAATATCTACAGACCGATACGTGAAGCCGCTACAATTCCGCGAAGGCGAAATAGACGTGCTCCCTTAGTCGAACCCGAGATTCGAACTAATCAAGCCCCACCCATCATCGAAATGGCGGAGGACAACCGATCTATGCTAGAGCAACTCCAAGCACCCACCGAGGGTTATGGAGAAGCCATCGTCGTCCCGCAATCGTTGCGATAACTTTGAGCTTAACCACGGATTGATAAATTTGGTTTCGTCAAGCCAATTTTACGGATTCGAGAGAAACGATCCTCACTCTCATATCCGACGATTCAACAAGCTCACGTCTACGATCAAGTACCGTAACGTTCCGAAAGAGGCTATCAAGCTACTACTCTTTCCGTTTTCACTCGAGGGGGCCGCCCGGATTTGGCTCGAAAAACTACCCCCTCGATCGATAACCACATGGGAGAATTTAGTATCAAAATTCGTGAACGAATTCTTCCCACCGTCTAAAACCACAAGCTTAAAAAATGAAATAACAAAATTCACACAAAGATTTGATGAATCATTTAGTGAGGCATGGGACCGATTCAAAGATTTTCTTAGGCAATGTCCCCATCATGTTTTTTCTGAGTTGCACCAACTTGATACGTTTTATAACGGTTTGAATGAGAATGATCAAGACTCTCTCAATGCCGCCGCGGGTGGTAATCTGTTGACCCGATCAACGAGAGATGCCTTGTCGATTATTGAGAACAAATCCAAAGTTCGTACCTCACGTAGCAAATCGGTTGCTGCCCGAGTGAATGGTACACCATCGTCCTCGTCTAACGGAAATACGTCTAGCACCGATGCTAAGATTGATAAGCTTACGGATTTGATCCAGGCTTTGGTTAAGAGTAATTTTCCACCCGCTCAAGTCAAAGCGGTGGAAAAGACTTGTACTACTTGTGGTGGCCCGCATGCCTACTACACCGTACAGCCAATCGATGGACATCCTTTTGATGCTAATGCCGTAACCGGAGGTAACCAATACCGTTCTCAAGTTGAACCGAATCCTCGTGTTAGTAATCAAATGGTACCTCCGGTATTTTCTCCATCGAACAATCAGAATCGTTTTAATCAGAATCAAGTTCGTGGACCAAATGTTCAAAACCAGTTCAAAGCTCCACCAAATCAATACCCAAACCAAGGAGTGAACTACAATCAAGGATATCAAAACCCAAGCTATCAAGCTTCACCTTTGCCTTCAAATGAATTCACAACTTATGTTCAAAACACCAATTCTACCATCAACACTATGCAAAATCAGATTACAAGTTTGAGGAACGAATTTCAATCTTCGTTAACTAGACAAAGCAATGAGTTTAGGAATGAGATTCGACTTCAGAACAACAAATTGGAGACTTCACAGAATAAACTTGAAAATATGTTGCATGCTGTTTTGTGCCAAGTGAGTCAACCCTCGAGTTCCGGTTCTCTCCCAAGTAATACGGTTCCAAACCCGAAGGGAGAAATGAAATCCGTAACCATTCGAGATGATGGGCCCTCGATGACTACTTCCTCTCCGGTGATGAATGTAGCACGAGAGACCGAGGTGACAAAGGACCCGGTAATTCCTCTTGATAATGGAAAGGCCAAATACGTCCAACCTCTGGTTGCCCAAGTTCCTTCTATCTCCGTCATAACACCAAGTTCTAATCTTGCACCGTGCAAATCGATTCAATCACGATTAGACAAAATGAAAGTTGTTTCCGGAACAAAGTTTAAACTTACGACTGATATGATCAAAGCTGCTGACATGATTTATGAAAAGAAATTGGAACAAATTTCAGAGATTTCACTTGAGCCTACACCGTTTAATTCTTCCTCAAACCAAGCTCCCGAGAAGCTTGGTGATCCCGGGAAATTTCTCCTTCCGTGCTCTTTAAATGATACTGAGGAATGTAATGCCTTGACCGATTCAGGTGCAAGCATAAGTCTCATGCCTCTTACGATATATCATAAGCTTGGATTGAAGACTCTTATACCGACTCGTATGACTATCGAATTAGCTAATCGAACAATTGCTCACACGGTTGGTGTAGTCAACGATGTTATGGTACAAGTGGATAAATTCCAGTTTCCCGTGGATTTCGCCGTCATTGATATAGAGGTTGACGCCCGAGTCCCTCTCACTTTAGGAAGACCATTCTTGAGAACCGCGGAAGTCCTTGTGGATCATTACCAAGGAACGTTAACGATCGTAGAAAGGAAATGATAAGATTGTGTTTTATGCTGAACAAACGTCAAAACCTCCACCCGATGATCATTCGATTCATAGCATCGGTGTGATTGATTTCTCTGAAGAAAGTGGCAATCCCACTTTACCGTCTAATCCGATTATGACCGACTCTTTCCCGTCTCTCACTACGGAAAATGACCCTACTTGGGAAGAGATCGTGGCCTTTCTTAATGATGATTCAATCCCCGTTGAGATTGATGATGCTACTTTTGACCCGGAGGGGGACATTCTTTTACTTGAAAAATTGTTATATGACGAGCCATCTTCTACCCCTCCGGATGATCCGGATGATGTGAAGAAAGTTTAACCTATAGTGGTGGAAACTGCTAGCTCTAAGAGCACACCACTTGTCCCACCTCCAATTTCTAAGAAAATCACCCTTCCTTTGAGTGGCAATCCCACTCCTTCTTCTGAAATCATGGAACCTTCTTTTGGGACATCTTTCAATCCAGAATCTTTTAAGACATTCACGAATCCCTTGTTTGAATTTGATTCTAAATATACTCAAAATTTTGAAAATCAACTCTTTGACGAAGAAAGTGAGGAGTTCACCGATGAACTTGCTCCTACCGACTCGATTTTCTATGAGGATAAAGAAGAATACGATGATCCGTTTTATCCAAAGAAAGATAAGGAAGTGAAGTTGTCGACGGATGAACTTATCGATCCCGAGGTCCAATATTATTTTTTAGCCGAGAGTGAATCCTCTCCTCGTGAGGATTTTCACATAGATGACACTTTGATCTCCTTCCTCTCCGAAGACAAGATTTTCAACCCCGGGATACGCGTTGATAAGTTTTATGCTAAAAATGTCATTCGAGATAAGGATCCTCCCTTGGATGCCTTCGTTGATGAGCCTTTGAGTCACACCTTTCTGTACCATGAGCTCCCGATTTCTTTGGAGTATTCTCGTATCGATCCTTCATCCCTTCGTCCGCCCGCAAAACCACCGGATGATGGATCGATCTTTCATATGCCTTATGTGAGTTTGGGAGGAATTATCCTTTATGTGCTGATGCCCGACATTTTCTTCCCCTCCCAAACCACCCAGTCCCATTCTTTCGGGAATGAGGACACCATTTTTGACCCTGGTATCTCTACCACTTTCTTCCCCAAGGACAAATGAATTCGGGACGAGTCAGGCTAGCGACTCGGTGATCAAAAACAGGAGCGCTTCGTGGGAGGCACCCCATGCTTATCCATCTATCTTCTTTCTATTTTCTAATAAGTGACGGAAGGGTCTACCTCTTCGATTTCTCGTGTTTGGTTGTTTGTGATGTTGTGTAGGATTTTCCGATATGAAGACTCTCGTGCTCGAAGTTTGTCTTTTCTCTACTCGAGTTTCATGATCGATGCTGATGGAAACCCGATATCCTAATCTTATCGACTAACGTTTATCTCGAGCATACTTAATAAACGGCTTTTAGATTTTCGTGATACCCTTGCTTTAAACATTGAGGACAATGTTCCGTTCTAGTCTGGGGTAGGGTAATCTTCGATTTGATTTGACCGCACTTGCTTATTTCTGTCGTGTTTCTCTCGTAACTCCGTTTTTCCTTCAAAATGAAAAATTGTGCAAAAATGAGAAAAATTTTAAAATTTTTCAAGCTTTTGTTAAGTCTTTTTGATTGAAAAGTTGGCTAGTCTCTTAGATAAGAAGCTATAAAATGCGAATTCTAGCTCACAAGGCCAAGATTTTGCAAGTTTCCCCGAGTGACTTTAAATATGCATAACTTAATTTCATTAGACGAAACATTTGCTAAGTTAATATATGTTTTGACACCTTGATTGACTTTCCGCTGGTGAGAGTAGGAATAGAATTCTGACTTGACCTAGCGTGGTTGAGCCCTAGCTTGTTCTCTTAACCATAGATAATCTAAAATTATCGGCTAAGCATCTGCGGATCTCATTATTTGGGATTTTAAATTTGAGAAGATCGAGAAATGATAGAGTTACTTATGAGTTTAGATACTAAACGTGGAGTAGTTGGTTCTCTTTAGAGCCCATCGAAGGTATTTATGGCTTTTTGTTCCCACAAAATTGTTTCACCCTATATCTGTTAATAATAATTAGAGATGTTGAGTTTTTGGCGATAGTTAGTTCTTTATCTTCTTAAAAGAATCTTTGTTTTAAAATTGGGTACACATCAAGGATCCGTAATGAATAAATAAAGTAATCGGTAATATGTGATAAGTGATAATGTAATAAGTAAAGTTGTGAGTCATGTGTCGATCGGACCTTGGATCTTTAGCCGGGATTGAGTGAGGTCTTAGCCTAGCCAGCTGGGATCCTCATTTCATGAAGCCTATAGTCTTGGAATTACCCCGTGAAGCTCCGTAGTTCACAGCTCATACATGTAAAGGTCTAAGTTCTAAAAAAAAAAAAAAAAAAAAAAAATGTGTTGAAAAATGAAAATGAAAAATGAAGTATAAGTTAATAAAATTCCTTGATGTGGACCTCATTTTTACGACAATGGTTCTTGAGGGAAGGCGGATAACTAATTATCGACTTAGCTTTATATCTTTATCGGAATAAAAGTTATCGAAACGAGAATTTGAAGAAATTCATTTCTCACAAAAAAAATAAAAAATCTAGAGGAAATAGGAAAATGGGAACGAAAAGTAAGTACACAAGTAACTTCCATGGGTAGTGTTAGCATCTAGAATCATCTGTAACAATGATTTCGGTTTTACGCTTAGTTTGGGAGTTGTGAAAAATCAGGGACGATGTATTCTATCCGTATGGTCACTTCACGCTGTGTTGTGTTTTCTACTCTGTGATCCTAACGTGTCGTTTGAAAAATGTTGGAGTTATTGATCGACATGAAAGTTCAACAAACCGTCATTCATAACCGGAATGTGCTTAACCGTAATATCTATATATGTGAATTAAAAGGTAAACGGGGCGTTTTTAGAATTAAGGCTTTCTTAATCTCTTTTGAGGAACATTGACTACTTCTTCTCTAATTGGTTTGTCTGAACTGTTTGAAGTTTCTTACGGTTAGTCATTCACAAGTGGCTAGCTTGTGTGAGATAACTTGATGGTTTGGACATATCAATGGTTTAGTAGAAAGAAATTGAAATCCTTGGTTTTAGAAGCGTGAGTTGATTGCATTGCGAGGACACGCAATAGTTTCGTCTGGGGTATTTTGGTATGTGCTTAAACACATACCTTTTTGTTATCAAAATAGACCCAAAATAACCAAGAAAGAGCCGTTTATTGCTAATATTTGTGGTTTTCTTGAGTTTGTGCTTGTGCAGGTATGGATATGTAAAACACGCAAAAATGTGCCAAATCGACGTAAACCGAGCACGAGATTAAGAGAGCTTTAGCTGATTTCCGGAAGGTCAATTATGCATTTTTGAAGATTTCTAATCTCTGAGGATGATTTGTGAAGATTTAATCAAAGTTTGAAGAAATGTCGAAACAAATTCCTCAAGTTTCAGCATTTGTCGGTGACCCTTGAAGATTCAGAAATTTGCAAATTGGCCCTTGGTCTATTGAAGATTGTCAAAGATGGTTCTTGGAAGATGATTTCAGAATTTCATGATTGGTCCCTCAAATATCCGAATGTACAAGAATAGTCCCTATGGTTACTAATTGGTTTTATCCTAGTCCATTACATTATCCAAATCATATATCCATTATCCATCTCAAAACATTATATCCGGCCCAACTTCAATTGCTAAAACCTGGTCCAATAAACAAATCCAATACCCGGCCCCCTCTATTAATACCACCTTATATCCACAACCCGGTTTACTTTACCCATCTTACCCGAATAACAAATAAACCCGGCCAAATCATTTGAAAAACAATTAAATAAACAAACGCGCCCCAAACACAGGGCACCTTCTTCCCCATCCAAACACACCCGTTTTCCACAAATAACACCCATCCCAAACATCAACCTCGTACTAGAATCTATCTTATCCACCTCATCCCAGCTGACTTGTCAGGATAGAGCTGCCACGTGGCCAAATGGCACAACATTATTGGCCGAAACACCTCAACAAGCTATTTGGAGCAATTTGATTGGACAAGGTGATGATGGATGAATGAGTGGCTCAGAATAAGCCTTCTAGGCTCTTCCAAGGATCCAAGACCTCCTGTGGCTATATAAAGACCCCTTTTGCTCACCATTTCAAGTCGTGCAATCCTTAGTTTTCAATTAGCTTATTGTATTTCATTTCAAAGAGTTTCTCCAATGTTTTCTTAAGTTTTTATTGTACTCTCAAGTTCTTGTACTCCATTTTCATGATAATAAAATTCCAAGTTTTAACCTTTAATCTTGCATTTCTGTTTTAAATAATCAATAAGCTTATTTGAATCAATGGAGTAGGCTCATTTAAGCTGTTTATAGCTTTTTGTGGGCTTATCTTGCACCCTCACTATCACTTACATTCATTTCATTCACAAAACTGCTTGGTCAACGAAAGTCAACACATGCTCATGATTGGTCTTAAATGGATATGGGTTGATATTGATGATGGTTTTGGTTATTGGTTGGTATTTCGATACTGGTACTATGCTCAAATTTCATTAGACTCTTGTAAGTTTAAGCTTAATCTCATAACTAGTTTAGTATAAAGTAGCAGTTAGCATATTGATTAGATCTGTTTTTGTACTGAGTATTTACTGTCACATTAGCTTAATTTCAATGTTTTAAATCTGTTCTGAGGTTAGAATAAACTGAGTTTGTCTTTGAACTTGAAAATCTTGCATTATTAGTTAATAAAGGAGTGTTTGGATAGCTTGCTTAAACTGTCTTCATAGCTGTTTTGATCTAAGGTTTTTGTTGCTTTAGTCTCTATTATCATTAGTTAATCCATTCAAGTCATCTTATTGTATACAAAAACACTAAAAGTCAAAATGATTTGAATCGCTTCTGTGTGCTTCAATCGTAAAAATCAGCTTAACTCAAATCACATCAAATAGGTTGAAAACTTGATAAGCTTGCTTGATAAAGTTGCATTATATCACATTTCATCATAATCAGTCTTACATTTGCTTTTAAAATTTACCAAAGTCAAATTTCAATCTGTTTCAAAAAGTCAAAATGAGTCAAAAATTGGTTTTATGCAGAACTTGCAGCTTCTGCACAGGTTTCAATAAGGCTTGTTAGGGTCTGATTTTTGGTTTAGGTGTAGTCTACTAGGTGGTCTTCAAGACCTCATATCTGTTTTTGGCTAAAGCTCTCTGGATAAGCTTGTGCATTAGCTCAAACATAGGACCTGTTTGCCTGTTTTGCTTGAATGCTAGCTAGCTCAATCACCGTGAATTGCTTATTAGGAGTTAGGAGTAGCTGTAATAGGTTGCTTTAGAGTAGTTTTGTTATTACTTAGCTTGTGTAGAAGTTTGGTTCACTATAGTGCTTATTAGCTTATTTTTAAAGTGCTTATTTAGGATCAGTTACACTGCAGCTCTAGATCTTTACACATAAGCACCACATTTCTCATTTTTCCTAGGATCAGAATAGCATTTTAGCATTTCCCTGAATTTTTCATTAATTTTGGTCACTGTTTGCTATTTTTCTAGATTTAAAATAGATTTTAATCACTTTTAATTAGCTTTAATTGCAATTAATTAAGAAAAAGTTCAAAAAAATAATTTTTCATTTTTATCAGTTTAAGAAAATATAAAAAAGCATAAAAAGATTTTTCCATACTTTTCCCCCTTTATTTGGTATTTTTCACAATATTAATTAGATTAAAATAGTTTTAAATTAGTAGAAATTAGGAAATTAATCTGAAAAATAAAAAAAAGTTTTGAAAAGTCTCTTATGATATTTTAGATTTTATAAAAGTAATTTCATATTTTTCTCCTTAAATTTCATAATTTTAAGAATTTTAATTTAGTTTAAATAGTTAAAAATTAGTTTTAATTTAAATTAAATCCTAAAAATCCAAAAATTAGTTTTAATTCTTAGATAGTTTTCAAATATCATTTTTTGTGTAAAAGTAATTTTAGGCATTTTTAGGGTATAATTTAGACGTAGTTGCATTTTAATTACGTTCTATTTATTACGTTTTAGTAATTCGCACTTAGGATTTCCCGTAAAATAGATTCCCTTAATTACTTTCCCCATTCCCGTAGTTTAATTAACAAAACCAAACAAATCAAAACATCGAGCATTAAATTCCAAACCAAGAACGACGTTGGCAATTCACGCTCGTTAGGAAAACGATTCGGGTTGTCTAATCCGTATATACAATCACACACGGGATTTGATTTATTATTCTTTTTCCTAAAGGAATTTGAATCTATCTTCGTGATTATTTTTGATATCGATATTGAGGTTTTATCCACACACATAACCCTTAAGCCTTCATTATCAAAAGATCAGTGTCCGAGCCGTTTTAAGCTTCTTACGGTTAGTCATTCACAAGTGGCTAGCTTGTGTGAGTCAAGCTTGACGTTGCTTTGGCATTGTGAATCAGTCGGTTGTGGTGAGCCTCTTTTTGGTTCACCATGTCGCTGGTGTACGTGTGTACAGTGTGGTAATGATATTTGGAACGGGAGTTGTTTGTTTTGTGGTTCAAGGAATTCATTTGATTATGATCTTAATCCGAACTCATTTAACGACCCCTCAAACTTTTCCAATTACCCACCACGCCCTAATTTATCTTCATATAATTGCTGTGAATTTTGTGGAGGTCCTCACCAAGGATTTGAGTGTCAATCCGAAACACGCTTGTCTATGAACAGCTTTTCCTGATGCTCGTGACTTTGGTTATAACCAAAATCCATATGATTCACCATCCGCACTCAGAAGTATCGTATGAGTAATCGTGGAGGTCCCCACTTGAGCTCGATTGTCAAACAGGGAATCCATTCCCTTGTAATAATTACGACTATCCATATCACGCACTAACCTCCACAGCACCATACTGGTTCAAACTCCACCTGAGCCGTTGTTCGAAGAAAATTCCCAAGATTTTGAAACCGCAATGAAAACACTTGATGATATGATTCAAAACTTTAAGAATTAAGTGAGTAGTGAAAGACCATGGGAGAATTAAGCTAGAAGAACGAGGCTTGCAAATCTAGGGAAGAATTATTAGTCCTAGAGCATGCAGCTCTAAGGCGCTCCCAATTTCTTAAGGCAGCTATGTATGATGATGACGAGGAGAGTATTTCTTTTAAGGATATTATTTCTCAACTCCCTCAGTCAATTGATATCCCAGCAGTTGAGATGCCATCTCAAACAACTGCTATCACACCCTGACGACAAAGCATCTTGACACTATTCCTGAAAAGGAATCGGACGAATTCATAAAGTCTAGTGTTGAGAACCTTGTCCCAATCCCGAGAGTCACAGGGAACTTCTGATCATATGTGTGATTCTTCTTCCCCTCATGAGTGTTCAAACGATCAATTTGAGACTTTCTCCCATGGTAGGAAGCACTGCTTCATATGGAGACATCGAGTATGTTGAAGCATCACTTCCACAATCTGATGCTGATCATCTTCTTGAGGAGTTCACCGATGAACTCACTCACATCAATCCACTTTCATCGGGAAGTGATGATGGTCTCTTTGATTTCGGCCGATCCGGGAGATTGAAAGTCTCCCTTATAATGATCATTCACTCACTTATCCCAAAAATTCAATAGAGAATGTTGCTCGCTTTGTTCCCGAAACATTCAAAGCTACTTTCACCAATCCTCTATTTGAATTCGACTCAGAATTCACTTTAATTTCTGAGAATCCACTCTTTGATACTGAGATTGAGGATAGTGATGAGTCCACAATGGAACAAGAGTTCACAAATTCACATCATGTGAATGATTTCTTCATGAGTAGTTCGCCGGTGAACTCACTCATATCATGACTCCGCCAGAGTATGATCGCTTGGATGGCAAAAATCATGATCGGGGGGAAAAGTTCTCAATCATGAGAGTTTGTATTTATGACAAATTTTCCAACCCTCCCTCCCGAGATGCTTTCCAAACCAAAGAGCTCAACCGAGAAAATCCAAACGAGTGCAACTCAAGACTTAATCCCGAGGAAGAAGATCTTATCATGATCGTCATCATGATTTTCCTTCTTTTCTTCACCTACCTGGTGACTTCCTCTCCTCTTCACTCCTTCGGGAATGAAGACACTATCTTTGACCCGGCATTTTCATTTATCATTTTTGAGCCGGTTCTATGTATATCTCATCGGTGTGGAACTTTCACGGGCTTCAAATGTTTGTCCAAACATCTTGAATGAAAGTCCGATGGAGATTGTTTCCTCCACTTACTTCCCCATGAACAAATTAATGCGGGGTCGAGTCAAGCTAGCGACCGGCCTTAATCAAAACATATATGGGTTTTCACCCATATTTCTCGACTTCTTTCTATTTTCTACCACCCTAGTGTGGGGTCGCCCCACATGTTGTATAAAAAAAAAAAAAAAAAAAAATTCTTTCTAAATAATGGCCGTAGTATTTCCTTTTATCGTTTCTCGGCCGCATAACCGCGTACTTTGAATATTGAGGGCAATATTCATTTCTAAGTGTGGGGGGGAATTCTCACCGAATTTTATCATATAATTATACCCCTAATTCCCCCGTTATTGGCCAAAATTTTTTTTGGAGTAAGTGTTTTGCACTTACTCAATTGGTTATCAGTCCACCTTGTCTAATAAACAAAAGGATTGGCTAATCCAGGAGCAAACGGCTCTTGGTAAAGATATCTCAAATCCGTTGACGGCTTGCAATTTTCCCAAAATTGTATGGTATTCAAATTTCACCATATCTTAAATTAGTGAAGAGTTGGCTAGCCCGCAAGTTTATGGCTTGTGGTAAAGGCAGTGGAAAAACCATAATTGGTAATCAGCTCACCAAAGATAATATTGATAATTTATCTAAGAGTTGGCTAGTCCAGAGCAAACGGCTTCTGGTAAAGACAAATCAAATCCGTTGGAAGTTGGTGGTTTGCTCAAAATCACATGGTTATCGGTGTACCATGGTTCTTACTTGAACTGAAACATTTGGCTACTCCGGAAGTAATGGCTTTTGGTAAAGAGATTCAAATCCATTAAGTTTTTCTCAAAAGATTGCTAGGGACTAGCAATAGTTTAGTGTGGGGGATTGATGAGTGTGTAAATACTCATCATTTTGGTCAATCAATCGCAAACGCTTAAAAATGCTCTAAATGCATCAAAATATCTGTAAATATCTCAAAATTTCATTTTATATGTTTCAGATGCAAAATATTCAAAATCAGATGAAAAATGAGCTAAGTTTGCATAATTGGCGCTTCAAATCCCCAAGTTTCAAAATTGTCAAATAGTCCCCGAGCCCTAATTTCAAAAGAAAAATCACCAAAGGTCCTTTTAAATCATAACTTGTCAAAATTAGTCCTTTGGTGAAAAATATCAAAAGTTTTGAGAAATTACAAGTTTGGTCCTTCAAGTTTAAAATTGGCAAAATGGTCCTTGGAAAATTTGAAATTGTCAGTTTTGGTCCTTGTACTATTGACACTTGTCATTTTCAGCCCTTGGAACAACTTTGTGAATATGGCAACATTGGTCCTCAATTTTCTAAATTACACTAAGGTCCTTGTTTTATTAAATCCTTTAAACCTATTTTGGACCCTGCCATTATCCCTTGTGACCCTGCCAACCCTTTTGGACCCTTACCATTTGACCCCCTCTATTATTAAAACACCAGTCAATCCATTTGACTTCTCTTTTTCCCTCCACTCACGGGTATCCTCCATCTCCATCATCACTTCCCCTGCAACCTCTGCTCACACTCCACCCACCATCATCACCCTACCCTTTACACTCCAAACACAACACTCCAAGATGCATTAATACTTCTCTAACCTCTCACTCAACCTCCAGCTGTTAAAAACATATTTGGCGCCAAAACCAATTAAACGGCCAAGATCACTTTTATACATCCAATGGTTGATATTATTGCTGGGATTTGAAGAGAGAGGTGAGAGAAAGGAGATGGTGTATAAAAGAGAGGAGAGAAGCTAGCAAAAGGGGGGAGTTAGTTATTTTTATTTTCCTTAATGTCGTTTTTCAAATAAATGTTTTAGTTTTAGTTAAAATGTTGTAATGTTAGTTTCCATGTATCACATTTAAGTGAAAACATCATTGTATGTGCTTTTGAGTTTCAATTCAAGTCTTTGTATAAATTCCAAGTTTATTGTTCACTGTGGAAATTTTCAAGTTTCAAATTGTATGTCCAAGCTTCTCATTAGCTTCTGTTAAAATCAAATAAGCTTATTTAAGCTTATTTTAACCTTTGAGTAAGCTTACATCTCATTTTCAAGCAAAGTTGGTTTATGGTCAACAAAAGTCAAACGGGGTCAAAGTGGAGAAGAAATTGGATATGGTTGATGCAGAGCAATTGGATGGGTTGAAATAGATTAGTTTAGAGTAGTATTGGGTTTGGTCTTAGCTTGCATATCACCTGACACATGTGAGTGGATATCTCACTTTCAATTTTCATTCAGTTTGCATAATTTGTTTGTACTGATATTAATAGTCATAAATTGTTTTTACCTGTTTTATTAAGTTGTTTTTAGGATTAGTAACTCAGTTTGATCATTGGCTTTAGCTAGTTAATAGGTTGGTTCGCTTTAAGTTCTTAACAGTTATTAACAAGAGTGTTTGGATTTGCTACTAATTCTGTCTTTAAGGTTGGTTCTAGAGTTGAGACCTGTTGTTTCACTCTTGTTTAGCTCATTTGAGCTCTTTGAGTCAATTACTTGTGCCTGCAAGGCTCAAAAGTCAATATCACTTTTGAATCTGTCTTATAGCTTCACTGTTTAGTTTTTACAAGATCAAAAGTTTGTTTTGTGTTTCAAATTCATAGGTATAGCTTGAATTAGTGTTATTTCATCTATTAAGTTCCTAATCAGTCCTAAAATCAAGATCAAATCTCATATAAGTCAACTTTTAAGTTTGTCAAATAAAAGTCAAAACCTTGAAAACCTGTTTTGAGCCTATCTAAGAGGATTTTTCATGAACTCATTTCTGAGTCAATTTCAATGAAACTTGATGTTTTAAAATCTCATGCTGGTCTATTTTCTTATGTCCATTTTTGTATAATTTTGTGAATTTTTTAAAAGCTTCAAAAAGGCTTGTGATTATGAGTTATATGCCCGTGCAGGTAATCGATCTGCACAGTGTTTTGTGCAGATCTTGCAGTTCTTGCACAGAGGTCAATAGAGCTCACTTAGGTTTGATTTTTGGTTTACATGATCTTAGCCAGGTCCTCTTGAGGTTCCCACTTTGGTTTTCCATTTTCTAGCTTATTTAAGTGCTCATTTTTAAGCTGCAAGTAGACCCTCTTTAACTGTTTTTAGCCAAAAGCTCAAAATTCATCAAATCTTTGTAGATTGCAATTCAGTGGTTTAGGCTTGTTGAGACTTGTTGCATTTTGGCTCTTTTAGCTTATCCAAGCTTCTGTTTCAGTTTGGTGGCCCTTGGTGCTCACTAGCTTATTCCAAGTGCTTATTTCTTAGCACTTTGCACATCAGTTTCATATTCCTCCACATAACCCCATGTTTTTCCATTTTTCCTAGCTTCCTTATATTATTTTAAGCTTATCTTGAATTTTTCATATTTTTCCTAGCTTGTTTGCTATTTTTCTACATTTTAATTAGTTTTTAAGCATTTTTATTAGTTTTACAATTAATTAAGAAATGGTTCAAAAAAATAATTTTTCATTTTTCTTAAGTTAAGATAAATATAAAAAGCCAAAAAAATATTTTTCTAGATTTTTCTTAGTTAAATTTGTATTTTTAAGTAATTTAAGTAGTTTTAAATAGTTTTTAATTCCTAGAAAATACAAAAATATTCAGAAAAATACAAAAATAGTTTTGAAAATTCTTTTTTGTCATTTTAGATTTTTCCAAGTCATAATTTTATTTTTCTAGCCTTATTTCATATTTTCTTGTATTTTAGGTCATTATTAAATAGTTTAAATTAGTTTTTAATTAATTAATTAGTTATAAAAATAATTTTCTTTTTCTATAAATTTTATTTTATCATTAGGTTTGTAAAAATATCATTTTCATATTTTTAGGGTTAATATTGTGTAAGTTTCACATTTTTATTTGTACGTTACGTAGTTTTTAAGTTAAGTTTTATAAAAACATAAAATCAAAAACATCATTTTTTTAATAGTGATAGCGTTTATTTAATATTTTGTATCTTTTTAATTTTCTTTAATTTGCATTTAAGCCTCTGTAATTTGTTGGCTTTTTCTGTAGTTATAATAATTCAAATCCCTCTTTTCTGTTCAAATCTCTCGATCACTATTCGTTTGGTGATTCATTGCATAGCTCGCTGGGACATAACGACCCGGGGAAACACTATACTCCCCAGATCTTCACTGCATTCGTTTCTGAACCGTTTTAAGTTTCTTACGGTCGGCCATTCACAAGTGGCCGGTTTGTGTGAGAAAACTTGACGGTTTGGAGCGGATCAGGAGGCAATCAAATGTCCACA
>OU343216.1:115365786-115388867 GCA_910596185.1 Chrysanthemum makinoi | reverse complement strand
TCTAGACTTCTAAACTTGAACTTTGGGCGGACGGTAAGTGGTGATGACTTATTTATAGATATAGACTACCTGCTTGTTTTTTGTTTTACACCGATTATATATCCCATGTCTTATCCTACCCTTTAGTCATGAAGCATGTCTAGGTGATGCAGCGAGCAATCTTTGGTGTCTTGGCCATGGATTTGGTCATGTATCATTGATTTTGTCCACTTCGCCGTGACATGTTAGTAATGACGAGTCACCCCTTAACCTTTGTCGTGTCTACCCATACTGCCTTCGAGAATTGTTTAGCCCTTAACTCCAGTGGTGGAGATTTGTGTAACTGCCAAGCTTATGATAGAATACATACTATGACTGTGCAATTGAGTGATCACCACGAAATTGACACTTAGAATAGTTGAGAGATTTGAGTGTTTGTTCCCCTTTCGTGAGGTGTTCGACTTTGTTTTATTCTAGCATAAGGGATTTGTAAACTCATATTTTCCAGGTTTTGGGAGATATCTTTTAGGAATCTATCTAATAAGGTCTACTTGAGGGCAAGTAGAGTTCACGTGGGGGGATATTTGATAACATCAAATAGTCCTGAATATTAAGTGTCAATTTCCCCCATTAATGCTCGTTATTTATATCATTTATATGGATTTACGCTTGTTTTCCATTGTTTTACACTTTCAGGTAAATTTCGAGCATTGGAGCTAAAGAGACACGGAAATGGAAACATTACTAAGGATTTATCACAGTATGCTTATTTTGAAGAGGTTACGGCGTAACTCGTCTCTCACATTACGCCGTAACTATTGCGTGACCCTGAAGTCCAACTCATCAAGAGGTTACGACGTAACTCCTTCCAAAGATTACGACGTAACTCCATTAGGTTAAAAGAGGTTCCACGCCACTGATACTTACGCCGTAACTACTGCATCATTTACGACGTAACCAGGATTATTGAAGACTACGGCGTAACCACTTATAAGGTTACGCCGTAACTAGCAGATCTAGTGCATTTACGGAGGTTACGGCGTAACTCATCTTTTAGTTACGCCGTAACCCAGACCTGGCCTATAAATACCCCACGAATTCCAGCATTTCTAATCATCCCATTCCACACACAATACTCTGAGAACGTGGGAAAATACTCAAGGAAGGTCTAGGGAAGCATACGGAGCTGTTTCCAAGGGAGAAGTCACACCATTACGATAAGCTTTAGCGTTTATTATTTCTTTTACTTTCAATTCATGTATTTCGTACCTTTGAATTTTGAATTGATGTGCATGATTAATATGAGCGGCTAAGCACCCTTTGGTGCTAGCCTAGTTATGATTCCTTAATTGTTTTGTTTGCGTTTACCTTTACTTCCGTACAATTATTTCTAAGTGTATGCATGCATAGTTCTTTGGTAGTCACCCCTGTTTCGGTAGTTTTGAATGGCGGTAGAGGCCAATTGCCTAGGAGATATGACCAACTGACCCTAGGTGAGCGGACTGAGACGGGAAGGGTAAGATATGACCAAATGACAAACCTTTCTACTTGTGCAATTTGACCAACTGATCACCTATCGTTTGGATGAACTTAAGAATTGGGGGTGTAGTGTCTAAGTTCCTAACGGCTGGGCACTCACTATTTAGAATCTAGCATGTAGCGGTACTTAATGACTCGGCTTAGGGGACCAGGAACAACAGGACTTATGACGGTGCGCCTGATTTCTCCTGTGGTGGCATCTTTGCTGATAGGTTAGGGCGAATTGACCAAATGTTTTCCTCTCGAATTTGACCCCACCTGAAGTAATTGGAACTAGGTAGACGTAGACATAACTAGTTAGGAGGATTAATTTGGTTAGCACCACTATTCCTCTATTGATTCCCTTTCCACCATTTAATTGCTTTTATATTCTGCATTCGTAGTTTAATTAATTAAAACCCTATCAAACCATTTATATTCTGTGACAATTAGACTTAGTAATTATCCGTCACACATAGCTTTTGGGACGACCTCGGCTTTACCATTTACTACACTACACACGACCGGGTACACTGCCCGTTAGTGCATTAGGGTTGACCATAGGTATAGCGAGACACTATAAATATTAAGACCTGGTCAGTAAAATGTTGGAATCACTCCTAAACCATAATTCAAGTGTTAGTTACTCATATGTAATAGGTAGCTTATTATGGCCTTTATGTTTGTTTAAGGTCAAGCTTATGTAGAAGGCCCATAAGCTTAGGCCCATGTCCATTAAGGAAAAGGGAAGGAGTAGGAGTGTTGCCCTAGCTCCTTGCCTATAAATACTATGTAATAACCCTCACTTGAGGGTTGGTTGTTCAAGTTATTCTTTCACTCATACTCCTACGCGAACCGTCCTTACTTAACGTGTGTGTGTTTGGTTTATTGTTCAATCGCCTTTATCTCTTTCTTGTAAGCTTGTGTTGTAAAACTAGTGACCTAACAGTGGTATCAATCGCCTAACTAGTTGGGTGAATCGTTATTTCTTGAAGTGGGTTTTGGTCCTACGCGTAGAATAACATACTACTTTGGTTCGCTTAAAAACTTGTTTTTTACATTTTTTAATCCAAGATTCTTGTACTTTCAACGTTTTAAGGTGTTAAAATACTTGTTTTTGGCAAAAAGTTTCAAACTTTACGCGTAGATCTAAGTTTTTAAGCTTGTTTTTGTTCGTGGGTTAAGTTCTACGCGTAACCGTTGCCGTTTTGGTCATCAAGGTTCACACTTTTGGTTTTTTGTGTTATTTTGGTGCTATTAACGCTATTCCATAACAAAAATTGTTTAGAAACAAATTTGGGCATAATCATCTTTACGAGTAAGATTACGCGTATCAAAACCCTAATCTTACGCGTAACTTTATCCGTGACTTGATCTTCGTTCTCGTGGTATACTCCGTGTTTTCTTGCTTGGATAAGCCTGAAAATACGTCGACTTTGGATATCTTTTGCACTGTGAAGTGTAAAAGATCACTTGGGATAAAACCCTAAATTTACGCATAAGCATAAAGCTTACGCGTAGAAATCCTACGCATAAGATTATTCTTACGCATAAGCCTAGTCTTACGCATAAGGCAATCCTACGCCTAACTTTCTACGCCTAACTTTGTGTCTACGCCTAACTTTAGAGTCTTTTCCATAATTACGCGTAAGCTAAAACTACGCGTAACTCTTTTTGTTACGCGTAACTTTGGTGTTTTTACGCATAAGTTCCACTTGGTTTCTTGTGATTTCTACGCCTAAGGACACTTCATCAACAAAGGTTCATTTGACTACAAAGATCCATTTTTACCAACACAAGTTTTCAACATGTCACAACCACCATACTCTAACTATTTCTCTTACACTTATTCTCAACGTCAACAACAACTAAGTCCACAACATCAACAATGGAATCAACAACAAGCAATTTATCAACAACAATTTAATCACAACATACCACAACTGGAGAAATTCCTCCACCACAAATGGTTCAAACACCGCCAAGTCTTCAAGTTTAACCCTACACAAATGACTTCAATCAACATCCATCAAGGAACACTATGAAGGAACCAACTTGGTTTGCAAAGATGTGTGAAGCTTTAAGCAGCCAACAATCAATTCATGAGGCTAGATCACTTGATAGACCTCCAATGCTCACTCCAGGAAACTACGATCAATGGGTGATAAGGTTCTTTAGGTTTTGTGATCTGAAGAAGCCACATGGAAAGTTCTTAAAGAAGGTTATCTTGGAAGGTCCATTTGAGATGCCTACTGTCATTGTACCCGGAGATCCTAATGTTATTCCACCAAGAGATGAACAAACAAACATTGCTACTGTTGCAGATTTAAATCAAACAGAACTTCTACACTATGAAGCAGATGAGCTTGCAATGCAATATATCCTTTTAGGATTACCTAACCCAATTCTTCAAAGTGTTGATGCTCAAAAGACTGCAAAGGAAATGTGGGACCATATTCATCTTCTTATGGAAGGATCTGTACTCAATCAGGAGGATTTGGAATCCAAAATTTACTTGGCTTATGAACACTTCATGATTGAACCTGGAGAGACACTAGAGTCTTATCATCATCGATTTTCAGATATCATCAATGATTTGGATAAACACAACATCATCATGCCAAGAATTGCAGTGAATACTAAGTTCCTGAGTAGTAGTCTTGGTCCTAAAATGGGAGAAGTATGTCATTTTTCTCCGTCAAGCGAAGAATATGCATCATTCTACATATGGATTGTTGTACGATTACTTGAAGCCTCATGAAAAGGAAGTTGATCGGGAAAGGATTCTCCGTGCTCAAATTGCTCCACCTACACATCCGAAAAATCAACAACTTGCCTTAGTTATCCTCCTCAACAAGCAATCTCAACCAACTGCGCTCTCACACAAAACAATCATTCACAGCAACAATCTCAACAAAATCAACTGGTTCCATACAACAACAACAATGCTCAACCAATTGTCAGTGAAGCTAATGAGGACATTGATCCGTTCGATGCATTGCAACAAGGATTTGTTATGATTGCTAATGCTTTTGGCCGTTATACCAACAAATCCAACAATCGTATTCGTTCCTCATCTAACACACGAAATCAGGCTGTTGTAAACAATGGACGAGGTGAAGTTTAGAATCGTGGTTATGGTCGTCAGATGGGCGGTGGTCAAGGGTTTAATGTTGTGGTTCGGAATAACAACAGAGCTCCAGTGGTGGAACAGGGAAATGCTCAAAATGGGTTAAATGGTCTTCGATGCTACAACTGCAATGAGAAGGGACACCTGGCTAATGCATGCCCAAAGCCAGGACTAGGGGCAGTTCTTATTTCAAAGAGGCTCTTCTTTTGGCTCTTAAGGATGAAGCTGGTGGATCTCTCACAGACAAAGAACAGAGTTTTATGGCAAATGCAGACTCAGATGATGATATGGAGGACTTGCAGGCCAATGCAGCAGTTATGTTGATGGCCAATATGCATGAGTGACACAGGCCCAGTGTATGACACTGATGGCTTGTCTCAGGCACCCGAACAAACTATATTTATCTCTGATCTAATATCACCGCCAACATCTGAATCCGGCAAGGCTCAGACTGTTCAAAATGAGTCATTTACATCTCATTCCGACGATTTTCAAATAGACCTTGTAGTTACATTTGACGATCAAGATGACCTTATGGTTTCTTTTGATAATCAAATTGACTCCGTGGTCATACTTGAGGATCTAAATAATGATCATGTTGTGACTTCTGTTGAACAAGTCGAACTTTTGCCTCATCCAGATCTTGATCTCTTACTTAAAGACCAGCAATCCCAAATTGAAGAATGTTGTGCATTAAATAAAATCTTAAAAAGTAAAAATGCACTGTTAACCAAGGATTTTGAATGTTTACAAAAGCAACTCAATTTTTTCAAAACTCAAGAAAAACGTGAACAAGGTTTTGAAGCAGCCTTTACTAAATCTCATCAAAACGAAAAATATTTAGAGAGACAGATGCGTGATCTAGCCGCTTCAAATAATGCTTTATTGTCTGAGATAGAACAACTGAAACATGAACATAAAAAGCAAATTAACGCTCTCACCTTGGAAAATCAAAAAGCTAAGGCTGAGTTGTTAAATTGTCAAAAACAGTTCTCTGCATACAAAAAGCATTCCACGAACCGAATAGACAATCATATTGAAGAAATTATCGGCTTGCAACGCAAACTTAAAGAGTTTAAAACTGTTGTTTATAAACATGGTGAGTCAGTAACTGCTATTGAAAAGTTTACCTTAAAACCCGATCCAAAAGGATATGGACCAAATCTTGCTGACTACAAACCAAAGCTTTCAACCAAAACATTCAAACCAAATCCTGAAATTTCCAGTGCAGAATATAAAATTGATAATTCTGTTATGAGTGTTGTTGAATATCATCGTCAAGAGGAATTAGATGCAGAAGACGAGAGTCGATCAAAATTAAAAACTGTTGTTTACAACAAACCTTTTAATTATTCAAAATCGGTCACTTTTGTCACACCAACGGATTCTTCTAACACACCAAGGGTTATCATCAAAACACATGAGTCTTCTAATGTTAATCCCCAACCAGATTATGCACAAATTTATGGTCCTTTACCTTCCATCAGTGAAGTAAACTCAAAACCTGAAAATCGCAAAATTCTTAGATATTTTGATATTTTCATGGCTGACCTCAAAACTTTAGAACATGAGATAGAATATCATTCTGAAATCAAAGTTCAACACTTTCAATCGCCTCTGGCGCGAGAACAAAGAGACATTTTTCAGAAAAATCTTTTACCAAATGTTAAAAATTTGAAAAGTTGTGCATTGTCTTGGGAACGGGACTTTCATAAGGAACTTGGAGTCATGAAGGTCATTTTCGAGAAAACTGAAACATCTATTTCTAATACTAAACGTAAAAAGAAAATGTTGAGAAAAGATGTTGATCGACTCTTGAAAGATGTTATCTGTGCTGATATCCATAATGTTGTGTTATTCTATTCTTTGCCACATGCATCTGATTATATCTCTGCTGATAATGTTGACTCTGTGGTAACTGTTGAGAATACTGATAATGTGCTTCAGATCGAGTCTTTAAAAGCTGAAAATGAACGATTACTTAACGAACTTTACAATGCAAAACGTCGTCTTAATTGGTGTGAAAAAGATATTCACAATCAACAACTTGGTTTTCAAAAGAAAATCGCTCAGTTTCAAACGAAATCTTTTGATCCTAAACTTGAGCAACTGGGTGATCAAAACGTGTCTTTGAAAAGTCAAATCTCAAAATATGAACAAGAACTTGTAAAAGTTAAACAGGAATATGGTGTCATATTTGATTTACTCAATAAGACTCGTCATGAAGCATCAAACGAACTTGATCACTATCTTGCTCACACTAAAGAAGTCATGAATTTTCCTGGTAATCTTCGTTCTGAAAATCAAGATTTGATTCACACTATCTCTAAGTTAAGAGAAATGTTAGGAAAGTATCAACAACTTCCGCCTACCATCTTTAAGAGATTAGCACCAGTAACACTTACTAATCGTGCACCTAGAATCCCTTCTGCCAAATCACAAGTTGCTAACGTGCTTCCTTCTACTGAAACAGGAATAGTTGCGTCTTTTCCAAACGTCCGCACTTCACAGCCTAGGAGCACTCAATTGAAGAATAGGAAGTTGCGACCTAAGAAAAGATCAATAAGGAATGCTAAAGTAGAAGAACACCCTAGGACTATGAATAAGAATCACGTTGCTTCCACTATAGATATTGCGTCTGGCAAATGTAATAGAAATAGTGATGTAACGAATGCTAAACCGTTAAGTACTTTTGATATTCAGTCTGATGCACCTTGTGTTATTTGTCGTAAAAGTATGAATTCTTATTGTCATGACAAATGTGTTGCTAAAGCTATCATCTCTCGTTTACGGAATCCTAAGAATCGGAATACCTCTAGGCCCACTAATCATTCTAAGTCTGTGCTTGGTAGACCGCCTTCTTTAGATTCTAAGGCAAGCATTGTTGTCCCTGTAGCTCCAGTTTCACCTCCTAAGAATGTAGTACCACCTAGTGCATTCACAAAGACTAAAGCAAACAGTAGTTATAGATGGCAGAAATGGATATATAACACATTAGGATTTAAATGGATGCCTAAAGTTATTAATGTGTGTATGTCTACTATCACTGCTCCGGAACCCTCTAACATTTCGGGTTCCACATCTACTTCTATTCCATCTGTGTCGTCTGTGTGTAATGCAGGTGATACAGATCATTCTCTGGATTGTTGATAGCGGATGTTCCCGACACATGACAGGCAACCTTAAACTGTTATCAAACTTTATTGCAAAGTTCATTGGCACTGTCAGGTTCGGGAATGATCACTTCGCAGCTATCATGGGCTACGGAGACTATATCAATGGGAACATCGAAATCAGCAGGGTTTACTATGTGGAAGGCCTCGGTCACAATCTGTTTTCAGTAGGTCAGTTTTGTGATGGAGATTTGGAGGTTGCTTTAGGGAGAAAACTTGTTTCATTCGTGATCTACAAGGAAATGACCTTATGTCCGGCTCGCGTAATTCTAGTCTCTACACTATCTCTATGCAAGACATGGTTGCTTCATCTCCCATCTGCTTACTTTCAAAGGCAACATCAACAAAATCCTGGCTATGGCACCGTCGTCTCTCACATTTAAACTTTCAAACCATCACCAACCTTGCTCGACACAAACTAGTTGAAGGTCTCCCACGATTCCGGTATTCAAAAGATCACCTTTGCTCAGCGTGTGAACAAGGGAAAAGCACTCGTGCTCATTTTCATTCAAAGGTGGAACACAGCTCTCAGCATGTGCTTCATCTTCTTCACATGGATTTGTATGGCCCGATGCGCGTGCAAACGATCAATGGCAAACGCTACATCTTAGTAATTGTTGATGACTACTCTCGATGGACTTGGGTCTACTTTCTTCGTAGCAAAGACCAAGCTCCACAAATGATCGTCACCTTTCTCACGAAAATTCAAGTTCAGCTCCGGAACACCGTCCGCATTATCAGAACAGATAAGGGAACTGAATTTGTTAACCAAACCCTTCGTGCATTCTATGAGAAAGGGGGAATTCAGCATCAAACATCTATTGCACGTACACAAGAACAAAACGGAGTTGTTGAAAGACGAAACCGAACGTTAGTGGAAGCTGCAAGAACAATGTTAATCAATGCTAAACTTCCAGATTACTTGTGGGCAGAAGCTGTATCTACTGCATGCTATACTCAAAACCGTTCTATGATCACAAAACGCCACAACAAAACACCTTTCGAGCTTGTCCACAACCATAAACCGAATCTCAAACACTTTCATGTATTTGGATCCCTATGCTATCCGAATAATGATCGTGATGATTTTGGAAAGCTCAAAGCCAAAGCCGACATTGGAGTCTTTATTGGATATTGTGAGAATTCTAAAGGTTACCGGATCTGGAATCGTCGTACAAACCAGGTGATGGAAACGATTCATGCTCATTTTGATGAACTCACGGAGATGGCTTCTGAGTATAACAGCTTAGAACCCGGTCACAACCGTTTAAACTTCCCTCAACCCCCATCATCAGCTGAACAAAGCCCCCAGCTCACTCGTCAACAAATGGAAAGGTTATTTGCTCCGCTGTTCAGTGACGATATTGATGAACGTGCTCCAGGTGTATCCGCTGTTTCCGCTGCTCAACCTGATACTACTCTTATACCTGATACACCTGCTACAACAACTACTGTTGAAGAAGCACCACCAGTTGACTCCACCACAACAGTTGAACAAACCGCTTCCAACAATGATGAACCGGCTGATGATATTCTGAATGAAGTACCCCCACCTGCAGATTTTGATCCAAATGCGTTCTTTAACCCGTTTGCTAATGACACTGCTGCACCTGATGTCGCGGAATCATCAACAAACCATTTGAATCCTCAGAATCTGCACAATGTATACCAACATCAACCCTCTACACATCGATGGACAAAAGACCATCCTCTGGCAAATATTATTGGCAACCCGAATCAACCAGTCGTTACGAGACAACGTCTTCACACAGATGGTGAACATTGCATTTATGCACTCACTGTCTGCCAATCTGAGCCTAAAACATTAAAGACGCAATGACAAAAGACAACTGGATTGAATCCATGCAAGAAGAACTCAACCAATTCAAACGTCTTGAAGTATGGGAACTGGTTGAAAGACCAATAGGGGTCTACGTCATTGGTCTCAAATGGATTTGGAAAAACACATTGGATGCTGAAGGGAACGTAATCCGAAACAAGTCACGTCTAGTTGCTAAGGGTTATCGTCAAGAAGAGGGAATAGACTTTGAAGAATCTTTTGCTCCGGTTGCTCGTCTTGAGGCTGTTCGGATATTTCTCGCGTTCGCGGCTCATATGAATATGACGGTCTTTCAGATAGATGTCAAAATTGCGTTTCTCAACGGACAACTGAAAGAAACGGTTTATGTTAGCCAACCCAAAGGATTCGTTGATTCAGAGTGCCCGAACCATGTCTACAAACTGAACAAAGCTCTTTATGGTCTCAAACAAGCCCCTCGGGCATGGTACGATAAGCTATCATCTTTCCTCATTGCTAATAATTTCACCAAAAGTTCGGTTGACCCAACTCTTTTTATACAATATCACGAGGCACATATCTTAATTGTTCAAATTTACGTAGATGACATCATTTTTGGGTCTACACATAAAAAGTTTTCAATCGCTTTTTCAAAACTAATGAAGAAAAATTTTGAAATGTCCATGATGGGTGAACTCACGTTCTTTCTAGGACTGCAAGTTCATCAATCACCCCGTGGTATTTTCTTAAGTCAGTCCAAATATGCCCTTGAATTGTTAAACAAATTTGGAATGAAAACCTGTGACACTTATGCCACACCAATGACTCATACCAAGAAGCTAGACGCTGATTTACATGGGAAATTAGTGGACCCTACCAAATACCGAAGTATTATTGGGTCTCTCGTGTATCTAATAGCTAGCAGACCTGATATTGTATTTGCCGTTTATCTATGCTCCCGTTATCAGTCGCGACCAACTGAAACCCACCTCTCTGAGGCTAAAAGAATCCTCCGATACATCAAGGGAACCATTAACTTGGGGATCTGGTATCCGAAGGATTCTGGTTTTGAACTAATCGCTTTTTCAGACGCTGACCACGCAGGATGCTTAGACTCAAGGAAAAGTACTTCAGGAGCACTACAATTTCTTGGTGATAAACTGGTGTCCTGGCAATCAAAGAAGCAGGATTGTACATCGTTGTCATCAACCGAAGCAGAATATGTAGCCATGTCCGCGTGTTGTGCTCAAGTCATCTGGATGAGAACACAACTCAAAGACTATGGTTATGTATTTGACATAATCCCGATGTACTGCGACAATCGGAGTGCCATTGCGATTTCGTGCACCTCAGTTCAACATTCGAAATCAAAGCACATCGATATTCGCTATTATTTCATCAAGGACCATGTGGAACAGGGTACAGTTGAATTATACTTCGTGAGTACAAAATACCAATTGACAGATCTTCTCACCAAAGCCTTGCCTCCCTCTAGGTTTAATGAGTTGGTCCACCGGATTGGTATGAGGTGTTTGACTCAAGAGGAATTGGATGACCTCCTAAAACAGTCTTAAAAACCTGTCAAACACCAAAATATCTTTTGTAAATATATTTTTCCAAAACAAAATACAAAAATATAAAACCTGATAAAACAACAAAAATATTCTTCTAATCTATTGGTTCTTTCAACATGGCAAGTACATTTCTTCCGTCAACACTTTAATCTTTCAAAATTCAGTATTTTTTTGATCAAGTGTTGAGGGGGAGAAAATAATCACTTAACTGTTTCAAAAACATCTGTGTACTTTCATGTTATCATATCCCGGTTGTTTCTTTTATCAATGGTGGTAATTTTTACTGGTTCAATGACACTCCTCGGACTAAAATTTATAACCTTTCATCATTTTCTTAAGACGAGGGGAAGTGTCATCAAAGTTATTTCCTAAAATCTTTGTTTGGTAACCATAATGGAAGTTAAATGGCTTTGTATGAAAAAGGAAAAGGTGGAGGGACCAAAACTGTCAAAATGTTAAAGTCATTTTTAATAAAAACACTCTCCACCTAACTATTCCATCACATTTATTACTTACACCAAAAGGATCCTACGCCTAAGAATCGTTTGACAAATCCGTGTATCAGATCATCAATTTGTAAGTTTCTTTGTATTCCTAACAAGATTACAAACAATGTTTTAAATCGTTTTAAAAATTAACGGTTAGATTTTAAACTATGGTTAATTTTGTGTTCTACGCGTATGCGTATGAACACATAATCTTGTTTATGTGTTTCTGGTTAAAAAGACAGTGTCAAAAGGTTTTAATAACATTAATGATATTTTTTCTATCCTCAAAACGAACCCAGAAACTCGAATTGAGTGATTTTGAAAATTAGGGTTCTTAAGTCGAATTGGGTGTTTTCAAATGTGAAGGTTTTTGGTCAAAAAGATTGTTGTGTGATGTTCATATCATGTTGAATTAATGATTTCCAGGCCCTATAACAACCCAGAAACACTAATTAAGTCAGAATTAGGAATTAGGGTTTAATGTTCTTGAGTTTGGGTATTTTTGATTCACCACAAATTGGATGTTAAAACTTGGTTTATAGACTCTCACAACACCTAAGAACCACCAGAAACACTATGGTGCAATTTCTATGGCTAGAAATCTTATGCGTAAATCATAAACAAAGGGTTTTGACTTACGCTTATGACTTTCTACGCGTAAAACATTTAATAAGCTTTCATGCCATGATTTGTTGTAAAATGAATATATGTGTTAAGATTGATAATATGATGATTTTATTTCAGGCTTGCTACGTATAAAATTCAGAATCAAGGTTGATTGTTACTCTACGCATAAGGATTACCTTACGCGTAGACAGTTATGCGTAAGAGAAATCCTACGCGTAACTATTACGCGTAATGTTCTACAATGGGACTACGCGTATCCTGTGAAGGATATGCGTAAACAGTGACTCTACGCATAAGGTCTACTCTTACGAGTAAGCCTTACGCGTAAGGTCTTATATACGCCTACGCGTAAGCCCTACGCTTAAGGTCCCCTTTTCCTACGCGTAACATTTCTTACGCGTAAGTAAGGATCCTACGCATAAGCTTGCGCCTACGCATATACTTCTTCTGTTTACGCGTAACTTTGCCAAATCTACGCCTAAGCCTTTATTGACCTTCATTATGAATTGTTACGTGTACAAACTTGTTAATAAACAAATCATATCGTCACGAAACCAATAATGTCACTAATAAACTTAATCGTTTAATATGTTGTGTTGAATAAGTGATAAAATAAACTTTAAAACTTAAAGTTAACTAAATCACGAAATTTATCACGACAATATTGGACAATTAGACAAACAAGTGACTTAGGACTCGTAACAATCTTTAACACTGTTCATTCAATAATTAGACAATAAAAAAAAAACCTTCTGTTGACTAACATTATGTTTTTCGATATGTTGGTTCTTTTGGCTAATGTTATTTCAGATCACGACATGGCTGCTCAAATGAATGTGGATGCACCCGAAGTTCTCACAATTGCTGACATCTTCCCTAATGGCTATCTTAGAAAGATTGGAAAGAACAACCTTAGGGTTGACTTTGAAACCCTCACATGCTCAGAATCTTCTTATCTCATTGTTGTGGATATTCTAAAGAATCATCCCTACCAGAACATGCTCTCACACTCTGCTACAGTACCGGAGATCTACATGCAACAATTCTGGAATTCGATGCAAAGGATCACAGGTCAAAGTGCAGTGACTATGACTCTCAATCACAAACAAGTCACCATCACTCATGCAGACTTACGGGCTGTTCTTCTCATTCCTGAAATCGAGCCAACCGACTTCTTTGCCACACCTACTGAGGAGACAGTTCTACAATTCTTGCTTGATATTGGCTATGATGAAGCTTCAGGAGTTATCTCTAAGCATTCTCATGTGGAGCTTAAGAACATTCCTCAACCGTGGAGAACCCTCTACATCATCATCACCAAATCAGTCTCTGGTCGTGATAGTGGCTATGAGCATCCCAAGCTCATGGAACTACAAATCTTCTGGTCATTAATCAACAAAAAGGACATCGAAATTGAAGCACTGTTATGGGAAGACATGATGTCATTTCACAAGAAACTTGGCTCAAAGATTCCCTATGTCAGATACACAAAATTGTTGATCCAGAGAGCACTTGGACTTCATCCCGATATTCCACAAAGGCTCAATGACCTAGACAATCACAATATGTTGACTGAGCCTACCCTATCAGTCAGAATCAAGGAATCGTCTACAAAGAAACAGGGTGCTGTGTTGCCTGATCACCTACTGACTGACAAAATCAAGAAGTTTGAAACGTACAAAAGGTATCGGGTAGCAGTAAGAGAAGGCAAAGTTGGTCATCTCGATGAAAAACCTTCTGGAACACCTACTCGGAGAACAAGAAGAGGAAGTGCTGGAAGTGCAGTAAGCACAGAGAGTCAAAGGAATGCCCCAAAGAGGAAACCTGCTCCAAAGAAGAAAGTTCCCTCTCAGGAAGCTGTTCCTATTCCTACACCTGAACCACCGAGAAAGATAATTGACGAGGACTCGGAAGGTACTGCATCAGATGAAGAGACTCTTCACTCTGAAACTGCTGAAGATGAAACCACAACAGTATCTAAACCTCCCAGTCCTCCAGCTGAACATGGCAAAGGGAAGACTCCTGTACTTGTGCCTTATGAAGAAAGCTCAGATGATGAAGAAGAGAAACTGGATACTTCATACAGGAAGAAGTTCAAAATCATTAGACTCCAACATGTTGCAAAGGAATTTGCAAAGGATCAAATGGGTGGCCCTGGCGGTTCAAGTGGTGCTGCCCACTCCAAACCATCTCTTGATGCGGTTAATCGACCCGATAAGGGATCTGGTGCCACCACTCTTCTGCAACAACAAAAACTCTTGGAGGACTCTATTGATTATGAGATTGAGGAACCAGCAAAAGAAAAGACTAAGGAAATACCTGCTGATGAAACTAAGACTAATGACAAGGCTAAGTCTAAGGAGGAAACTTCTGCACCTCCAAAGGACCCTGAACCTCCTCATGTCTCCTCCTCATCAGATTCATCATCTCACTCCTCGCCACCACCATCTAAAAGATCAACCAAATCAACATCCAAATCTGTGAAGAAACCACCTCGATCTTGGATTTCTCATACTCATGAAAGAATTGTGAAAGTTGTCCAACAAGTCAGAAAGAAGAACGTGCTCTACAGAAAACTGAGCTGGTTTGCTGACCAAATACAGTACTTACATGATGAGAATGACAAGATGCAGAAAGAAAGAGAATTCATTCAGGAGTTCATGAAAAATCATCGTCAAGAGGAACTGAACGAAATGATCGAAGGTTACACTTACAAGTACCTTATGGATATCGTTCCTAAAGTCACGAAGGAAATGTTTACCAGACAACTATATCCGAATCTTATGCAGATAGCCAAGCAAACTATAAGATCAACACCTTTAACCGTCACAATCAATCCATCTGATCCTGTAGTTTTCTCGGATAATGAATTGGTGGCCAAGCTCGTCACACAAATGTCTAAACGATCTGGGACATTTACTTCTGATGAAGGAAAGTTGTTTCAAGCATTGCTGGATTACCAACTCCAAGAAGCATGTAGATTCGAAGCAGAAAGGCCTAAACGTCCTAGAGACGATGAAGATAAGGATCAGGATAAGAATGATGAAGCTAAACGTCAGAAGAAGTCTGGTGAATCATCTTCTATGTTACCTCCTCTACAACGGACTCCTACTCAACAAAGGTCTCCTCCCCGTTCTTCTACTGATAAACCTCAGGATTCTGAGTTACCGCCCTAGACTCAGAAAACCGGTGAGTATTTTGAGTATACGGGTGGTGACGATGAGGAAGTCCATGAGCCCCTACAACAACCCACCTCTCCCAAACAAGTTCAGAAACCAGAATCCTCATCTAGGCCTAAACAAAAGAAGAAGAAGGCGCCCATGGTTGACGTCGTATCATGGCTAGATGACGATAAAACAAAGGAATTTGAATGGTTCTCTACACTTGTTAACTCAACTCCCTACCCTGAAGAAGGTCAAGATCTGGTAGACGGTAATACATTGGAGCATGCTAAGATTATGCAAGAAAATTTCCATGTGAAGAAGATGACAAAATCCGAGTTGAGACGAATCAAGAATGAAGCTTTTCAACTATGGAAAGATAGCTCAGAAAGTGCCATCGAGGTCGAATATCACCTTGAAAACATTGCTAGAGCTATGTCTAACAACATGGATTGGCTCAACCCAAAAGCAAACATCGACTTCACCAAACGGGACAACCCTCCATATTACACCGACTGGTCTAAACCACTACCAACGATCGGCCAACCAGATGAACCTAGGATTCCATTCAGATATTTCTTCAACAAAGACTTGGAATTTCTTCTACACGGTGGCGATGGATCAAGGAAATACGCTACATCTTTGACACTTCCATTCCCAGCAGCCATATACTCAAACTGCATAGCCATCGAGGAAAGAGCTACTCACTTGTTCTCCAACAAAGTGGAAGCATACGACCGAGATGCAATGTACGGGATTCATCATTGGCCGGAACGCCGAAGAATCTACTACAGAAGCTGCCAGGTTCAGAAGTCTCAACATGCAGTGTTCAGTACTAAGGATATCGTTGCCATCAAACACGTTGATCTGTCGACCAAATGGGACTACACTTTTCTCAAGAAGATTGTGGTCAAAAGGCAAGATGAACGGGATTATGCATTCTCTGAAGCTGACTTTGAGAATTTGTCTATCAACGACATTGAAGACATGTACCTTGCCAAAGTACAGGGTCGCATGAGGCAATTTTCAACTGAAGTACAATGTGAATTCATCAAGTCACTGCTCATCTTCATCAGACGCATAGTCATCAAAGAACGTGTAGAAGATCTCCAGCTCGCAGTTGAATCTTATCAGACCCGTGTCAACTTCACTCCACCGCAGCTAGATCTTCCCAACATCAACCAGCTCTCACAATATACACTCATCAGCAAACCATTCGGCGTCGTTTACCGCAGTGAACTTCAACAAAATTGCTTAATGGTGTGTACTGATCTTCACAAGTTTGGGGATCACACTTTGAAGATGGTTAGGGACGGATTGGCTTATAGGTTGAAGGATATACGTCAAAAGATTGGGTCTCCTAAGCGATGGAATTCTCAGGATCTAAGGGATGTGAGAAGGATCATCAGAATGATTGATGAAAGGTTGTTTCGAAGGGATCAGTTCAGAACATTGGAAAGCTTTGTTGGTGGTCGACCCAGGATTAACATCACCGGCTATCAACGCCCTGTTCGCACTCCTGGCGACATCACTGGACTTCCTGGTACCCCTTGAACTGCTTCTTTCATTATAAATTTGGATGTGTGATTATATATGTCTATGGCTTGTGCACACATTACAGTGTACAACCCGTAATTGTCAAGAAAGGACCCTATGGTTCGCTTCAGTGCCACAATCCTTATAAAAGGAGCGAAAGCTTCTTACTTTTGAGTAAAACCTATCAAACCTTTCATTTTTCAAGGTTTTGCTCAAAAGGACAAGTACTTCCACGTATGATTTTCAAAACCTCAACCGTTTATATCACTAGTTGAGGGGGAGTATTTGAATTAAAACTTTGTTCACAAATTGTTCATAATGGTCATCTTCCCGCAACACTCGAAATGGTCATATTTATTCTCAACTTTTCAAAAATAACATTTTATATGCCATTTTTGAGGGGGAGAAAATTATGTGATAAGAAATATGTTGTGTAAATGCAAATGAATCTTTGTGTAATAGACTTAACCAACGAATTGACGGTACTAAACTGTTAGTAACTCGAAAAGACTTGTCCTGGACGGGTAATAATTTCAAGCTAGTTCGCTAGTAATGTAAACGTGTCTCGCAAAGGACTTGTCCGAGTAGAAAGTACCATTCGAGAAACTCTTGGTAGACACGAACTCTGACGGGTATGACAACCTTTCGAGGTTTGTCTACACCTTCAAGGTAGTTATTAGAGCTAGTTGTCACCTAAAAGCTGACAATGTAACTCTTTAACTATACAACGTAACCGTGTCTCGCGGGGGAGTGTCTATCTTGAGTTGATCAATTCAAAAGTGCGCGCTCTTCCCACACAGTGCAGATTTCCGTCAAAACTCTAAAGCACATGTGGAGGGGGAGTATTTCTGCTAAAAGATAAAACTCTCACAGTGGTTCAAACATGTTTTTCATTTACAAACCCTTTGAGAGATTTTCTTGAAAATTGGTTTTATGGCAACATAGGTTAGTCATGGAGTGATAAGGTGACTAAGGTTAGGAATAACCGTCCTATGATCCGCCAGAGCCGGAGGGATCTACCCAAGGACATCACAAATAGTTAGTACTTAGAAGTCCTTAGGTACGATTATAAAAAGGAGAAAATGAGAATCGGAGAAAGAAGGAGTTGAAGAATTAAAAAGAAATGCAAAGAAAAGGGTGAAAAGAAATAGCCCTCCAAATTATGCAACTTAGGGCAGACACCGGGTTCAATTCATATGCTACTGGTTGTCACTTAGTGACGCCGGTATTGAAGATTAAAAGTCGTCATGGACCCAGTGACGCATGCACTAAACCTTCTTAGCCACTCAAGTTTCTCTCTACAGAAGCTTGTTTCATTCTCACAGGGAACCCTACGTAAACTATTGGCTTTCTCCTAGAGATCGCTGGTATTGAAGAAGGAGACCCTCTCCCTAGTCTCCGCTCAGGAAAAACCAAAACGCACTATTGAGTCTAGAGCCACGAGATTCATCAAAAGATCTCTTATGTACACTTGACATTTTATCACTTGACGTTCAACAATAAGAATTTCAGTGGTACATTATCGATTCCTTCACAGATCTTAGCAATCTGTCGAGAACATTTATGAGAGGTTCACATCTGTGATCCTCAGTGATTGAATGGAAACTCCTGCCAGGGTCAACATCAAACAGCCCTGACAGCAGGTCACTTCAGTAACTCCCCGTGGATTACGCTTAGTGTGTCTCAAACGGTCTACAGTCGTGAGGTGATGCTTCGGTATACCTCAGCGACTCATCTGAACTGTAGGTGTACTTCGGTACATCGCGTTATCTCACTTGTGGGACTCCAGTTCAGGAACGGCCCTTGTAAGAATTAGAGTTGTGTTTTCACACTATGCTGTTAACACTCACGAAGTTCGTACCTGTAAGTGCCGGAATCGGCTTATTACTAACCGTTTTAAATGTTTTTCTTCTTATGGAAGCTCCGGAGCGGGATGATCGTGCAGATTCTTCTCATGCTCACGCCAACATCATCACTAATGGAAGTTCTATCCAAAAGCAACACAACAGTCAGAATGATTCTTCGTCAAATCAAAGAATCTACAAAGTTAAAGACTTAAAGAACTTCATCAGTACTGAATTCCAACGTCAAAGAGCGTGTGAGCATGTTGAAGAATGACGTGGAGACACTGTAGCGGCAAAGCAGACCTGAGGCAGACTTAGTGCAGACAACAACATACTATCACTTTTATCACAAAGAACAATGATCAAAGAACAAAGTTAAAGATGACGTCAAAGCATAACTGTTCAAAGAAAACTATCTCTCTACACTGGGAAGATTGTTCGAATCAAGGCATTTCCTCTCACAAGAAAGAAGAATGTCAGAAGACATCAAAGCTACTATTACATCAACGCCTTCACCGTTTTTCATCACCAACACTTGAGGGGGAGATTGTTGGAATCACTCCTAAACCATAATTTAAGTGTTAGTTACTCATATGTAATAGGTAGCTTATTATGGCCTTTATGTTTGTTTAAGGTCAAGCTTATGTAGAAGGCCCATAAGCTTAGGCCCATGTCCAATAAGGAAAAGGGAAGGAGTAGGAGTGTTGCCCTAGCTCCTTGCCTATAAATACTATGTAATAACCCTCACTTGAGGGTTGGTTGTTCAAGTTATTCCTTTCACTCATACTCCTACGCGTAACCGTCTTTACTTAACGTGTGTGTGTGTTTGGTTTATTGTTCAATCGCCTTTATCTCTTTCTTGTAAGCTTGTGTTGTAAAACTAGTGACCTAACAAAAACCTGCATCACATATCAATCAGATCATGTAAAGACATAGGAATAATGTGTTCATCAAACTATAATCATCTAATCCTGACAATCATATCCTAGGCACCTAGTCCTTCAACATAGGTTAACATCATTTTCAATTAAGCATATAGGATAATTAGAAAAGCTCGTTAGATGATATAGATTTGACAACATTCTCCCCCTCAATCAATGACTTATTTTATGAAAAGTTTAAAAGCGCTGAAGTCATTGATTGAGTTTTCAATTTTTACGAAAACACTGAAACTGATTGATTTACAAGCAACACAATTTACCACCATTTTTGGAAAACAACAAATATTTTTCTGAAGAATTTTAGAAGGAAAAACATTTGTGTAGGAACAGCAGTCTTTTTGACGACATGCTTTTCTTGTTATGTTTTAGAATAAGTGCACGAAATATTTGAAAAATTTTGGATTAGCGCAACACTTTCCTTTCTTGAAGAGCGGGTTGCTATCAGAAATAATAGCAAGCCATGGTTTAAGCACGGGTTACAGTCTGAAGTAACTGTAAGCCATAGATTTGTGCATGTTTTGAAAAGAAGTATTTACACCTTTTGCTCGAACTTCATCTATGGTCCCGTGCCATTGTTGAATGACATTTCTAAGACCGTAGATGTTATCGATACCAGAAGACATGTCTTGAGAAAACATATTTTGGGTATTTTCAATATTTTGATTTTTATAGGTTTTTGTTGGTTTTATATTTTTCTAGTTTGTTTTAGTTGGTTTTATATTTTTGTATTTGGTTTTTAATAATTATTTACAAAGATAGAGAAGATGATATAGTTTAAGAAGATGATGATACGAGTACCGAGATAAGGATATCGAGCAGCCTCGTTGTAGAAGACAGAAGTCATCATCTCTTAAACATTCACCACTAAAGCTTCCAAGGCTCTTGAATCGAAGAGAGAAATTGAGCCATTTGAAAGTGAGACTTTGGTAGCTCCCCCCCCCCCAAACCATAAGTCTTCTTATTGAGCAGATTCGAAGCTTCTATTTCAAGCTTGCTTTAGCCAGGTGCACAAGGAAGCACACCATTTCATCGATATTGTTGCTCCATATAAGAAGGATCATCGTAAGTCTCCGTTCGGGGTTATATCATCAACAAGAGCAGCAGCGTATCATCCCACTCTTTAAATTTCTTCTCATATTTCATTACCACTGAAGTCTGAAGCGATGCATCCCCAAAAGGTTGTCAAGAGACCACTTCCCCCAAGTAGATGAATTGATGCAGTAGTCAGTCTCTTAGACTAGAGCTCACTAACCCGAATACACATATACTCGAAGACAGAGAAACTTATACCATCGAAGTAGCAGATTAAGTCCAATAGCCAAAGAATAACCCAGATGTATAATTTTCTCTCCCCTAAAGAGAGTGTATGAAGCTCAAGAACCCGAAGTACCCGAATGCCCAAAGAGAGAATAACCGATACCATTGAAGACGCAGGCCGAATCACTGATTATCTCTGCGGATGACTATCTATGCGGATGTCAACTCTGGAATAAGTGATTATATCTCTGAATCACTGATTAAGCACTCAAGTGAAACAGCTGAGCGCCCCCAATGTACACAATTCTCTCTCCCCTGATGATTGTAATAACATCGAAATCATCACACACTTGTGTACCTCTTTTATCTTCAGAAACTTTCTCTTACATCACTTCCCCCGCGTAGTTGGAATAATAACACTAAAAGCCTTGATGAGTAAAACCTTGAGTTTCTCTGCGGTCATGACATTTGTCTTCCTGGGATATCTTCAATCACTTAGAAGAATTAAGTTCATAAAGTTTACTTGCTTTGTGTTTAGATGTGTGTCTCCTTCCCCCTTGCTGGTTTTGACACTTCAGAATCAGCAACATATTTTAAGCCCAAATACTTGAAATCTTTTGAGAAGAACATCATAAGCTCAGATGTATCTGTGAGAATCAACTTGCTGAAGAAACGATGTGAGCAAATCTAATTGGGGATTAAATCTGACATATCACTCTCCCCCAATTAGTGCTCTCCCCTAAACCGACAATCTGTTTGATAAATGCCCAGATTAAGAAGAAGTCTTTAGATAATCAAATGCAACTCGTCTTTAGTCTTCTAACATGCAGCAGAAAATGTAGAACAGACTGTAGACTCGACCTTCTTCAAGATTGTCCAATTGGGGAATAGAAAGTCAACATCTTTAACTCACCAAATGCATTCCCGTTAACTTACAAATAGCAAATCCCCTTAACTCAAATCCCTCCCAATCAAACAAGAACAGAAAGATGTTCATCAAGGAAATCAGCCCCGCAACTGGAAGCACTTTGTCATTAAACTCATCAGTCCGTATGAAGATGTCAACCAACGGCTCTTAAGAAGAAACTCCATGTAAAGATGACCCGATAAGAAGAAGCTCGGTTCTTACATGAGTTTGGAGCTGTTTGACCATTTATTCTCATATAACAATCAACCATGTAGAATTATCATACTTCTTCTCCCCCTCAAGAATTGCATACAGAGATGCCATTCTTGATTAAACAAGTGAATATCTTTAAAATGTAGTCTCTTCACACTTCTCCCCTTCAAAGGTTGTAAATGATACCGCCATCGCCATTTTAATTGAGCAAGTGGAGTAGGAGAACTAGCAACGAAAGTCCGGTTCAGTTGATAACTGAAAGCGCATGGAAAAAGTATGAAGCATGTTGATGAGAATGGTCATTAATGAGAAGATTTCTCTTCTTCCGAAGATAATGCGCACTGAAGCGTACACATTTCTTTTCTTTGAGGAACAAGGCTTGAACTGTTGTGTTCAAACGTCATAAGAAGATTTCTCTTCTTTCGAAGATAAAGCGCACTGAGACGTACACTTTTCTTTTCTTTAGAGAACGAGGCTTGAACTGTTGTGTTCAAACGTCATAGCCGATTTGAATATCAAGGTTGAGTTACTTGAACCCGTGAGTTATGAGATATCAATCCTTGTGTTATCCATACTTTAAGCCAGTCCATGTATTGAAGGATCGAAGTATCTGCAACTGAGTAAGGATTACCTGCACTAACATTACAAGCTTGTTTGCATATATATTGGTTAGTGACATTAGTATCCAAACCATTTGGGGTTTCACTGTCAACCTTAATTTTCCTATTAGAAAATAGCTTTCCGGTAGGTATCCACCTAAGTCCAACATCCTTAAACATTCTACCAGACGGTATCCACTTATGGCAAGGTCTAGGATTGTTAAGCTTCTTATGCATAGTGGAAGACCTATCGTTATTCCTAGTTTCCAAAGATTTAGCAGTTGGTATCCATCTAGGCGAAGTTTTTTGTTTGTTTTGCTTCATAGACTTAGTGTA
>OU343216.1:115330533-115365686 GCA_910596185.1 Chrysanthemum makinoi | reverse complement strand
AACAAATAGTTAGAGTTTCAATTGTGGTTCAAAGTTTCAGATAATATTTATGCATTCAACAAAAATAATAAATATTCTAATAGTTTCTACAAACACTACAATAAGAATAATAATACATTTTTAACTTAACCTCGCTCTAAAAAAAAATTTGCTTCAAGTCTAAACGTAAGGAGACCAAATGAAATGGTCAATATACCCATTATAGATGTAAGTCCCTCCCCACATACAATTTCATACCAAACGCAGTTCCCCTACCAAAAATGAAAGTTTCCGGTCTATCGGTGGACCAAAAAATTGAGATGGTTTGTGTGTGTAAGATTTTTTTATTTAATTTTGTGAGATATGTTTTTTGTTGTGAGTGTCGTCCCCTTACTACGAGTATTTAGTCTCTTTTTGGTTTAGAAGAGAGAAAACTGAGTTGGCACTGATGTGACATGGTTGTTTTGTCCCATTACTATCAATGTAACTTATTTTATCATATGAACAATCTCAAGCTTATCACTAGCTAAGTTGAATTTAAATGTTTGGCAAAATAAAATATAGTTATTAATTATAGATGTTAACTGTAGTTGAAGTCGTAAGTTGTAGCTCAGATAATCATTTTATTTTATAAGAGCTTTGGCAACGCAGTCAGAGCGATAAGTATTATGTGTAAAATAAACATACATCCCAAACGCGGAAACGCTTTTCCCATTAGCGTTCCATTAGAAGTTTATAAGTATTATGGAAAATGACCGAGTCACAAACCCTATGAAAAATTTACCCATGACCAAATTGGATGCTTGTAATCCCCGATAACAAAACTTACCCACAAAATTACCCACACATTTACCCACGATAAGTTTCTTTATGGGTAACGCGTGGGAAAAAAATTAGCAAGAAAGTATTACCCATTAAATACCTATATATACACCCACAAGAAGCGATGTGGGTAATCCGTGGAAATATTTTAGCCAATTATTTACCCACATATTGCACACCAAATATATTTATGTGGCTATTAGTGTGGGTAAATCCGGGAATTTTGAGGGAAAATAAAATCGACTTTGTAAATCAATGGATAAGTGGGTAACTGGGTGGGTAAATGCCCTCAAAAGGCTGAGTGTGGGTAATTTTGTGGGTATTCCATCAGATTCTTGTAGTGATTCTACAGTATGAACAACTTTGTTGTTTTTGTAGATTTTAGTAGTTTATTGAGGGATTGTTGTGAAAGTTAGATAATTATTGTGATAATATAAGAGACTTAACAGGCTAAAATAAATATTGTGACTGTAACATGCTTTTGTTAGATTTGTGGTGGATATATGTGCATAATGGATAGATTGGGCATGCTTCAATATGTTTAATAGCGGTATTTGACTCTAGTATTAGTTGGTAGTATATCATCTATGATACAACAGTTGCCAATGATTGCTTATTGGTAATATATCACCGGTGATACAACGTTACAATGATTGCTTATCGGTGGTATATCACGTGTGATTCAACAGTTGCAACGATTGCTTATTTGTAATATATCACCTATGATACAACCGTTTGTAATGATTGATTATTGGTAGTATATCACGTGTGATACAACAGTTATAATGATTGCTTGTTAGTAGTATATCACCTATGATATTTGATGACGATAATTATTCAAGATATATATCACGTATGATGTTAAAAAATAATGAACTATTCATACACCAACATAGTATATATTTTATGCATATTTGAATATAAAATTGAGAACTATCAAGAATAAAAGAAGCAAAAAGGGGGTTGAAGGTGATAGGAAAAAGACTTTCAACGAAAACGCACCAAGTCAAATTGAAGAAGTGAACAAAGAAACAACATCAACACCGACAACACTAACAATACCAAACAAATTAACAAAATCCGTTGCTAGACGTTTAAGCTTAGAAAACACACCAAGAACAAAACAAAAAAAGAAACACCACCAACAAATACCAAAGACACATTTGTGATATCACCTGTGATTTAATAGGATCTACAACCACCAACACCGCCAATGCGAATCAAGTTGAACTAACAACAAAGACCGCATATAAGAAAACAAAGACGATTGTTGAAAAAGAAGAAGATGAATGAAGAAGAAGAGGCTGCAAATTAAAAAGAATGAAGTGGAAAAGAAGACAAAGGAGATGCTCAAAAAGCTGTCAAGAAGAAAGTTGTAGAAAATAAAAAGACAAAAGCATCAATTAGTAATTTTCTTTTGCTACTTAAATTGTAATTTTCTCTTGCTACTTAAATTGTAAACAATGGTAATTTTGTTCAGTTGTAAACAATGCTTTTGGTTTATCTGAATATAACCTTCTTTTGATAATTTTATTAGAGTATCACAAGTGATATTAATGAAAAGTCAGTTAAAAATATTGTTGACTTCATGAAGAAAACTATGAAAATAAAAACATGACATATTCTCAAAATTAAACAAGAATAGGATTAATTAAGCATTGCTTTTGAGTAACATAACGATTCCCAAAAAAAAAGGTCAACATATATATCAATTAAAGTATAATACAAGTGATACATGTCAATAATAAGTAAAAACAAGTAAACACATAAATGATGTAAACATTTCAACATTTTCATGCTTTCTCACTAATGATAAAATGACAAATATTTCATAAACTCACAAAGACCTCATAAAAATTAATTCCAACTATTTATCACAAGAGATACAAATCTTCTAAGATTTATTGGAACAGTGAAGCTCAACTGCAATTGCTTTTCAAGATAGCACCATCTTGACCAGTTACAATGATATTCGGATAACAAATAAAAGCTTTCTTGAATGCTTGAAGTAACTATACACAATATCTGTGGTTTCCGTCGGTCAGTTAATAAATATATTGGTCCTAGGGATGCCCAAATGTTATTAGATAAAATGAATGACATGAAAAAACATGTGCCTAATTTTTCATTTGAATACCACAATCGTTGATGATGTTTTGTCACGCATGTTTTGGGTCGACGAGACAATGAAATGCAATTACAACGCATTCGGTGATGTAGTTTCATTTGATGCTACGTGACGCACAAACATGTATAGTTTTAGGTCTATCTTTAACATTTGGTCTATTCGATTAGTTATTCAGTTATCATTAACACGTGGTGTTTTTTTAAATTTATATCAATGCATCTATAGTATTAGGAATTGGAAATTCCATAGTGAAGTGTCGGTCACCCCAACCATAGACTAGCACAAGTTAGCTCGTAGAAATATCGTTATTTACTTGTTTATTAGTTAGTTATTAGCATAGTTTAGTTTAGAGCAACACCGGAGGAAGGACGGTCTTTACCCACTGTATGCCCGATCCACAATCAAGGAGGACGTAGTGTGTAACTATAAATACCCTCTACCTCCCAAGGTAGAAGGTTGGACCTTTCATTTTAATCTAACCTTTTCTCTTTTGTTTTCTTTCTCTCTCTAGAAAGGCTCCCATCTTCTAATTTCTCTCTCTAAACTTCATTCACACGCTTTATATAATTTGTGTTATGTGTTTATGAAATCCAATACCATACAATTGGTATCAGAGCCATGGTTTGATCACTCATCTTTCATGTTCTAGGATTTCTAGTGGTTTTCATAAGGTTTTTGGGTTTGAATGAGTTTAGAGTATTTTGCATCATTTGGATCATCTCTAGTGTTAAAGTTTGGATTTTGATTGTACTTTTGTGTTTAGAATCATTATCAGTGTTTAGGTTTTGATTTGGAAGGCCTGAATCATCGTGGTTGGGTTGTTTTTGGATTAAAAAGTGGCGTGAATAATTGTTGGAAGCGAGTTGAGTCACGGTGCATTTTGCATGCGAGTTGTCTTGCCTTGGAAGCTTTTAAGCGAGTTGAAGGCCTTGAAGCGAAGTTGTCACTAAGCGAGTTGTTGTGTTTAGTTGCCTGGAAGCGAGTTGTCGTTCTTGCGAGTTGTCGTTGCAGTTTCTGGGAAGCGAGTTGTCGATTTGCTTGAGTTGTCGCTAGCGAGTTGCCCTGAATGAAGTTGTCACTTATGTGTCAAGGTTCGCTAAGCGATTTGCCAATTCATGCGATTTGTCTCTAAACCTAACATACAAATCCTTGTGTTTTCAAACCCTAGTTCCTTTACTACATTCGATCCGGGCGGAACAGGTATATATAATGAATTAGGGAATATCACAAACTCAACCATAAAACCAACTTATTTTCACTTCCTTGTCATCTTCTAGTTCCTTTACTACATTATACTTCTCACTATCTTACGATTTGTTCTTGATTTTAGTAAAATCCCGCGAAAGATTCTATTTCTCGGTTTAAATCATAGACTTGTAAAATCCCGTGTACACAAAAACATCATGTCTTACACTCATTCATTGATTTCGAAGTACTCAAACTGTATAATGTTGTGGACAACCATGAGAATATTAACTATATTGAACGGTTAAAGATGATGGAATCAATCAATGAGGATGTGAGATCTCCGTGTTTAGAATCTAAAGAGAGAGAAATGCACCAGTCAAGGATACAGAATGCTCTTGCAATGGGTAAGGACAGTTGCATTGAACCTTATCAAAAACTTCATTCACACCTCATGTTACTTAGAATTGATGACAAATACACAATAGGAATTGTACGATCATACACTCTTTTCGTCAAGAATTATCATAGATTACTGGCACATTGTTCTTGAACTTGGAACAATTAGAACAACAACTTAATAGGAAAAAGGTTCAAGAAGCCGCTAAAGTCGCACTGGTGATCAACAAACAACTTCTCATTCATCAAAAAGGGAATACACTTCCATTATGATTATCTGGTGATGAAATGTGCTTTAGGAATCACACTGGATGGAAGTAATGTGTTCAGAGAGATATTAATCCAACTCATGGATAATGTGGAGAAGTATATTGAGGAAGTTACACGGAATGATGAACATGTGGATGATCTGTGGGTGCGCTTAAGAGATAGTTGTGATGAATCGAGTAATGCATCGGAAAGATCAGTGTTGCTAAATGCATATCGAGACATCAATGAATGATGTAACCAATTGCTCAAGAACTCCCTCACACAAGAAGTGGATGCGGCAATCGAAGGTGAATGAATGTCGGGTACAATCAAGAGATTGTAGTGTGAGACCACCAAAGCACGGATGATGGATCGGTTGACACGGAACACAGAGGCCAATGACGATAAGCGACACAACCAGTAGTTTAGTGACTCTTGTTATACGGCGTGGATGCATATCGCACCGATAAATGAAACAGTGTCATGTGATGAGGTACCCTTAACTGATAAACATTGTGCATCTGCCAATGTACCTAAACAAACTGATCTTAATACTGAACTTGATTATGATAAATGTTCCTTGGTTGAAGCTGAATCTAATAGATTAAAAACAAATGATATGGTTGATAAAAAGGCTTTTGAAGAACTTTCAAACAAATTCTCAAAACTTGAAAAACATTGCATTTCTCTTGAAATTGCAATACAAAGAAAGGAGGAAAGTTTTCAAACTATGAAACCATGTAAAAATCCGGAATTTCCTGAATTTCGTGAATTTTTTGAAATAAACGATTTAAAAGCTCAGCTTCAAGCCAAAAACTCGACTATCAACAATTTGAAGAAACATATTTCTGATATGCATGTGAAAAGTAATTTGGTTACAAGTAATTCTGATGTTAATGCTATTGATGATATTCAAGTGAGAAATGATGAATTAGCTGGTTGTGTGGCCAAATTACTAAAGGAAAATGAGTCTTTGAGAAAGCATCACATAGAACTAAGTGACTATGTCAAAGAAGCTAGAACTAAGTCAATGGAACAAACAAACTCTTTGATGGAAAAAATTGATGAACTCAAAGCTCAACTTCAGGAAAAGAGTTTCGCTATTGTTGCCTTAAAGAATGAGCTTAGAAAAACCGTAGGGAAAAGTGTGAATACTAAGTTTACAAAACCATCAACCTTGGGGAAGCCAGTTTCTCATCCCACTAGAGACCGGTCTTTGTTAGGCAGCCTACTGCATTTATATCTGAAAGAACAAAATCTCTAAAGACAAGGCTTGCCTCCCAAGTTGATGCGATACAAGTTTTGACAAAACCAGTCACTTCACCCGAGTTACCTAAGTATAATGCTTCTAGCTCCGCTAACCCTCAACAAGTAGCTACTTCTACTCCCAAAGACCTCGGGATTAGTTCGAAAATAATGTCAAAACCAAGCATTAAAACCCAGAATTCATATGATATGAATGACTTATGGAAGAACTATTATCTAGAAGAAGCTAGGAAAAAGGCACAGATTCGAAAAGATGGAATTTTAGGTGCAAGAACTAGGGTGACGAATTCTACGAGATTTCAAGGCACTGCTGGTAGTTTTAAACCATTACCTAGGGACACTCAACTAAAGACTAGGGATTGGCTTGGATCTAAGCGTAGTTATGCTTTCGAATAAATCTATTCCCATAGTAGATCACTCTAAGAACTTTAGATCATCTTCTGAATCCAAACAAGTTGTTTGCTCGAATTGTCCGAAATGCATCTTTAAGGCAAATCATGATAATTGTTTTTCAAAATCCCTAAAGAATGTAAATGCTCATGCAAAGGTTCAATTGTTAAGTCTAAGATCTACACTAAGTCTATGAAGCAAAACAAACAAAAAACTTCGCCTAGATGGATACCAACTGCTAAATCTTTGGAAACTAGGAATAACGATAGGTCTTCCACTATGCATAAGAAGCTTAACAATCCTAGACCTTGCCATAAGTGGATACCGTCTGGTAGAATGTTTAAGGATGTTGGACTTAGGTGGATACCTACCGGAAAGCTATTTTCTAATAGGAAAATTAAGGTTGACAGTGAAACCCCAAATGGTTTGGATACTAATGTCACTAACCAATATATATGCAAACAAGCTTGTAATGTTAGTGCAGGTAATCCTTACTCAGTTGCAGATACTTCGATCCTTCAAAACATGGACTGGCTTAAAGTATGGATAACACAAGGATTGATATCTCATAACTCACGGGTTCAAGTAACTCAACCTTGATATTCAAATCGGCTATGACGTTTGAACACAACAGTTCGAGCCTCGTACTCTAAAGAAAAGAAAAGTGTACGTCTCAGTGCGCTTTATCTTCGAAAGAAGAGAAATCTTCTTATGACGTTTGAACACAACAGTTCAAGCCTCGTTCCTCAAAGAAAAGAAATGTGTACGCTTCAGTGCGCATTATCTTCGGAAGAAGAGAAATCTTCTCATTAATGACCATTCTCATCAACATGCTTCATACTTTTTCCATGCGCTTTCAGTTATCAACTGAACCGGACTTTCGTTGCTAGTTCTCCTACTCCACTTGCTCAATTAAAATGGCGATGGCGGTATCATTTACAACCTTTGAAGGGGAGAAGTGTGAAGAGACTACATTTTAAAGATATTCACTTGTTTAATCAAGAATGGCATCTCTGTATGCAATTCTTGAGGGGGAGAAGAAGTATGATAATTCTACATGGTTGATTGTTATATGAGAATAAATGGTCAAATGTACAGCTCTAACTCATGTAAGAACTGAGCTTCTTCTTATCGGGTCATCTTTACATGGAGTTTCTTCTTAAGAGCCGTTGGTTGACATCTTCATACGGACTGATGAGTTTAATGACAAAGTGCTTCCAGTTGCGGGGCTAATTTCCTTGATGAACATCTTTCTGTTCTTGTTTGATTGGGAGGGATTTGAGTTAAGGGGATTTTCTATTTGTAAGTTAACGGGAATGCATTTGGTGAGTTGAAGATGTTGACTTTCTATTCCCCAATTGGACAATCTTGAAGAAGGTCGAGTCTACAGTCTGTTCTACATTTTCTGCTGCATGTTAGAAGACTAAAGACGAGTTGCATTTGATTATCTAAAGACTTCTTCTTAATCTGGGCATTTATCAAACAGATTGTCGGTTTAGGGGAGAGCACTAATTGGAGGAGAGTGATAGTGTCAGATTTAATCCCCAATTAGATTTGCTCACATCGTTTCTTCAGCAAGTTGATTCTCATAGATACATATGAGCTAATGATGTTCTTCTCAAAAGATTTCAAGTATTTGGGCTTAAAATATGTTGCTGATTCTGAAGTGTCAAAACCAGCAAGGGGGAAGGAGACACACATCTAAACACAAAGCAAGTAAACTTTATGAACTTAATTCTTCTAAGTGATTGAAGATATCCCAGGAAGACAAATGTCATGACCGCAGAGAAACTCAAGGTTTTACTCATCAAGGCTTTTAGTGTTATTATTCCAACTACGTGGGGGAAGTGATGTAAGAGAAAGTTTCTGAAGATATAAGAGGTACACAAGTGTGTGATGATCTCGATGTTATCACAATCATCAGGGGAGAGAGAATTGTGTACATTGGGGGCCACTGTTTCACTTGAGTGCTTAATCGTGATTCCGAGATATAATCACTTATTCCGGAGTTGACATCCGCAGAGATAGTCATCCGCAGAGATAATCAGTGATTCGGCCTGCGTCTTCAATGGTATCGGTTATTCTCTCTTTGGGCATTCGGGTACTTCGGGTTCTTGAGCTTCATACACTCTCTTTAGGGGAGAGAAAATTATACATCTGGGTTATTCTTTGGCTATTGGACTTAATCTGCTACTTCGATGGTATAAGTTTCTCTGTCTTCGAGTATATGTGTATTCGGGTTAGTGAGCTCTAGTCTAAGAGACTGACTACTGCATCAATTCATCTACTTGGGGGAAGTGGTCTCTTGACAACCTTTTGGGGATGCATCGCTTCAGACTTCAGTGGTAATGAAATATGAAAAGAAATTTAAAGAGTGGGATGATACGCTGCTGCTCTTGTTGATGATATAACCCCGAACGGAGACTTACGATGATCCTTCTTATATGGAGCAACAATATCGATGAAATGGTGTGCTTCCTTGTGCACCTGGCTAAAGCAAGCTTGAAATAGAAGCTTCGAATCTGCTCAATAAGAAGACTTATGGTTTGGGGGGGGGGGAGCTACCAAAGTCTCACTTTCAAATGGCTCAATTTCTCTCTTCGATTCAAGAGCCTTGGAAGCTTTAGTGGTGAATGTTTAAGAGATGATGACTTCTGTCTTCTACAACGAGGCTGCTCGATATCCTTATCTCGGTACTCGTATCATCATCTTCTTAAACTATATCATCTTCTCTATCTTTGTAAATAATTATTAAAAACCAAATACAAAAATATAAAACCAACTAAAACAAACTAGAAAAATATAAAACCAACAAAAACCCATAAAAATCAAAATATTGAAAATACCCAAAATATGTTTTCTCAAGACATGTCTTCTGGTATCGATAACATCTACGGTCTTAGAAATGTCATTCAACAATGGCACGGGACCATAGATGAAGTTCGAGCAAAAGGTGTAAATACTTCTTTTCAAAACATGCACAAATCTATGGCTTACAGTTACTTCAGACTGTAATCCGTGCTTAAACCATGGCTTGCTATTATTTCTGATAGCAACCCGCTCTTCAAGAAAGGAAAGTGTTGCGCTAATCCAAAATTTTTCAAATATTTCGTGCACTTATCCTAAAACATAACAAGAAAAGCATGTCGTCAAAAAGACTGCTGTTCCTACACAAATGTTTTTCCTTCTAAAATTCTTCAGAAAAATATTTGTTGTTTTCCAAAAATGGTGGTAAATTGTGTTGCTTGTAAATCAATCAGTTTCAGAGTTTTCGTAAAAATTGAAAACTCAATCAATGACTTCAACGCTTTTAAACTTTTCATAAAATAAGTCATTGATTGAGGGGGAGAATGTTGTCAAATCTATATCATCTAACGAGCTTTTCTAATTATCCTATATGCTTAATTGAAAATGATGTTAACCTATGTTGAAGGACTAGGTGCCTAGGATATGATTGTCATGATTAGATGATTATAGTTTGATGAACACATTATTCCTATGTCTTTACATGATCTGATTGATATGTGATGCAGGTTTTTGTTAGGTCACTAGTTTTACAACACAAGCTTACAAGAAAGAGATAAAGGCGATTGAACAATAAACCAAACACACACACACACGTTAAGTAAAGACGGTTACGCGTAGGAGTATGAGTGAAAGGAATAACTTGAACAACCAACCCTCAAGTGAGGGTTATTACATAGTATTTATAGGCAAGGAGCTAGGGCAACACTCCTACTCCTTCCCTTTTCCTTATTGGACATGGGCCTAAGCTTATGGGCCTTCTACATAAGCTTGACCTTAAACAAACATAAAGGCCATAATAAGCTACCTATTACATATGAGTAACTAACACTTAAATTATGGTTTAGGAGTGATTCCAACAATATCCCCCTCAAGTGTTGGTGATGAAAAACGGTGAAGGCGTTGATGTAATAGTAGCTTTGATGTCTTCTGACATTCTTCTTTCTTGTGAGAGGAAATGCCTTGATTCGAACAATCTTCCCAGTGTAGAGAGATAGTTTTCTTTGAACAGTTATGCTTTGACGTCATCTTTAACTTTGTTCTTTGATCATTGTTCTTTGTGATAAAAGTGATAGTATGTTGTTGTCTGCACTAAGTTGCGCCTCAGTCGCTTTGCGCTACAGTGTCTCCACGTTGTTCTTCAACATGCTCACACGCTCTTTGACGTTGGAATTCAGTATTGATGAAGTTCTTTAAGTCTTTAACTTTGTAGATTCTTTGATTTGACGAAGAATCATTCTGACATTTGTGTTGCTTTAAGATAGAACTTCCATTAGTGATGATGTTGGCGTGAGCATGAGAAGAATCTGCACGATCATCCCGCTCCGGAGCTTCCATAAGAAGAAAAACATTTAAAACGGTTAGTAATAAGCGGATTCCGGCACTTACAGGTACGAACTTCGAGAGTGTTAACAGCATAGTGTGAAAACACAACTCTAATTCTTACAAGGGCCGTTCCTGAACTGGAGTCCCACAAGTGAGATAACGCGATGTACCGAAGTACACCTATAGTTCAGATGAGTCGCTGAGGTATACCGAAGCATCACCTCACGATGAGACCGTTTGAGACACACTAAGCGAATCCACGGGAGTTACCGAAGTGACCTGCTGTCAGGGCTGTTTGATGTTGACCCTGGCAGGAGTTTCCATTCAATCACCGAGGATCACAGATGTGAACCTCTCATAAATGTTCTCGACAGATTGCTAAGATCTGTGAAGGACTCGATAATGTACCCATTGAAATTCTTATTGTTGAACGTCAAGTGATAAAATGTCAAGTGTACCTAAGAGATCTTTTGATGAATCTCGTGGCTCTAGACCAATAGTGCGCTTTGGTTTTTCCTGAGCGGAGACTAGGGAGAGGGTCTCCTTCTTCAATACCAGCGATCTCTAGGAGAAAGCCAATAGTTTACGTAGGGTTCCCTGTGAGAATGAAACAAGCTTCTGATGAGAGAAACTTGAGTGGCTAAGAAGGTTTAGTGCATGCGTCACTGGGTCCATGACGACTTTTAATCTTCAATACCGGCGTCACTAAGTGACAACCAGTAGCATATGAATTGAACCCGGTGTCTGCCCTAAGTTGTATAATTTGGAGGGCTATTTCTTTTCACCCTTTCTTTGCATTTCTTTTTAATTCTTCAACTCCTTCTTTCTCCGATTCTCATTTTCTCCTTTTATAATCATACCTAAGGACTTCTAAGTACTAACTATTTGTGATGTCCTTGGGTAGATCCCTCCGGCTCTGGCGGATCATAGGACGGTTATTCCTAACCTTAGTCACCTTATCACTCCATGACTAACCTATGTTGCCATAAAACCAATTTTCAAGAAAATCTCTCAAAGGGTTTGTAAATGAAAAACATGTTTGAACCACTGTGAGAGTTTTATCTTTTAGCAGAAATACTCCCCCTCCACATGTGCTTTAGAGTTTTGACGGAAATCTGCACTGTGTGGGAAGAGCGCGCACTTTTGAATTGATCAACTCAAGATAGACACTCCCCCGTGAGACACGGTTACGTTGTATAGTTAAAGAGTTACATTGTCAGCTTTTAGGTGACAACTAGCTCTAATAACTACCTTGAAGGTGTAGACAAACCTCGAAAGGTTGTCATACCCGTCAGAGTTCGTGTCTACCAAGAGTTTCTCGAATGGTACTTTCTACTCGGACAAGTCCTTTGCGAGACACGTTTACATTACTAGCGAACTAGCTTGAAATTATTACCCGTCCAGAACAAGTCTTTTCGAGTTACTAACAGTTTAGTACCGTCAATTCGTTGGTTAAGTCTATTACACAAAGATTCATTTGCATTTACACAACATATTTCTTATCACATAATTTTCTCCCCCTCAAAAATGGCATATAAAATGTTATTTTTGAAAAGTTGAGAATAAATATGACCATTTCGAGTGTTGCGGGAAGATGACTATTATGAACAATTTGTGAACAAAGTTTTAATTCAAATACTCCCCCTAAACTAGTGATATAAACGGTTGAGGTTTTGAAAATCATACGTGGAAGTACTTGTCCTTTTGAGCAAAACCTTGAAAAATGAAAGGTTTGATAGGTTTTACTCAAAAGTAAGAAGCTTTCGCTCCTTTTATAAGGATTGTGGAACTGAAGCGAACCATAGGGTCCTTTCTTGACAATTACGGGTTGTACACTGTAATGTGTGCACAAGCCATAGACATATATAATCACACATCCAAATTTATAATGAAAGAAGCAGTTCAAGGGGTACCAGGAAGTGCAGTGATGTTGCCAGGAGTGCGAACAGGGCGTTGATAGCCGGTGATGTTAATCCTGGGTCGACCACCAACAAAGCTTTCCAACGTTCTGAACTGATCCCTTCGAAACAACCTTTCATCAATCATTCTGATGATCCTCCGCACATCCCTTCGATCCTGAGAATTCCATCGCTTAGGAGACCCAATCTTTAGATGTATATCCTTCAACCGATAAGCCAATCCGTCCCTAACCATCTTCAAAGTGTGATCCCCAAACTTGTGAAGATCAGTACACACCATTAAGCAATTTTGTTGAAGTTCACTGCGGTAAACGACGCCGAATGGTTTGCTGATGAGTGTATATTGTGAGAGCTGGTTGATGTCGGGAAGATCAAGCTGAGGTGGAGTGAAGTTGACACGGGTCTGATATGATTCAACTGCGAGCTGGAGATCTTCTACACGTTCTTTGATGACTATGCGTCTGATGAAGATGAGCAGTGACTTGATGAATTCACGTTGTACTTCAGTTGAAAATTGCCTCATGCGACCCTGTACTTTGGCAAGGTACATGTCTTCAATGTCGTTGATAGACAAATTCTCAAAGTCAGCTTCAGAGAATGCATAATCCCGTTCATCTTGCCTTTTGACCACAATCTTCTTGAGAAAAGTGTAGTCCCATTTGGTCGACAGATCAACGTGTTTGATGGCAACGATATCCTTAGTACTGAACACTGCATGTTGAGACTTCTGAACCTGGCAGCTTCTGTAGTAGATTCTTCGGCGTTCCGGCCAATGATGAATCCCGTACATTGCATCTCGGTCGTATGCTTCCACTTTGTTGGAGAACAAGTGAGTAGCTCTTTCCTCGATGGCTATGCAGTTTGAGTATATGGCTGCTGGGAATGGAAGTGTCAAAGATGTAGCGTATTTCCTTGATCCATCGCCACCGTGTAGAAGAAATTCCAAGTCTTTGTTGAAGAAATATCTGAATGGAATCCTAGGTTCATCTGGTTGGCCGATCGTTGGTAGTGGTTTAGACCAGTCGGTGTAATATGGAGGGTTGTCCCGTTTGGTGAAGTCGATGTTTGCTTTTGGGTTGAGCCAATCCATGTTGTTAGACATAGCTCTAGCAATGTTTTCAAGGTGATATTCGACCTCGATGGCACTTTTGAAAAGCTTCATTCTTGATTCGTCTCAACTCGGATTTCGTCATCTTCTTCACATGGAACTTTTCTTGCATAATCTTAGCATGCTCCAATGTATTACCGCCTACCAGATCTTGACCTTCTTCAGGGTAGGGAGTTGAGTTAACAAGTGTAGAGAACCATTCAAATTCCTTTGTTTTATCGTCATCTAGCCATGATACGACGTCAACCATGGGCGCCTTCTTCTTCTTTTGTTTAGGCCTAGATGAGGATTCTGGTTACTGAACTTGTTTGGGAGAGGTGGGTTGTTGTAGGGGCTCATGGACTTCCTCATCGTCACCACCCGTATACTCAAAATACTCACCGGTTTTCTGAGTCTTTGGCGGTAACTCAGAATCCTAAGGTTTATCAGTAGAAGAACGGGGAGGAGACCTTTGTTGAGTAGGAGTCCGTTGTAGAGGAGGTAACATAGAAGATGATTCACCAGACTTCTTCTGACGTTTAGCTTCATCATTCTTATCCTGATCCTTATCTTCATCGTCTCTAGGACGTTTAGGCCTTTCTGCTTCGAATCTACATGCTTCTTGGAGTTGGTAATCCAGCAATGCTTGAAACAACTTTCCTTCATCAGAAGTAAATGTCCCAGATCGTTTAGACATTTGTGTGACGAGCTTGGCCACCAATTCATTATCCGAGAAAACTACAGGATCAGATGGATTGATTGTGACGGTTAAAGGTGTTGATCTTATAGTTTGCTTGGCTATCTGCATAAGATTCGGATATAGTTGTCTGGTAAACATTTCCTTCGTGACTTTAGGAACGATATCCATAAGGTACTTGTAAGTGTAACCTTCGATCATTTCGTTCAGTTCCTCTTGACGATGATTTTTCATGAACTCCAAAATGAATTCTCTTTCTTTCTGCATCTTGTCATTCTCATCATGTAAGTACTGTATTTGGTCAGCAAACCAGCTCAGTTTTCTGTAGAGCACGTTCTTCTTTCTGACTTGTTGGACAGCTTTCACAATTCTTTCATGAGTATGAGAAATCCAAGATCGAGGTGGTTTCTTCACAGATTTGGATGTTGATTTGGTTGATCTTTTAGATGGTGGTGGCGAGGAGTGAGATGATGAATATGATGAGGAGGAGACATGAGGAGGTTCAGGGTCCTTTGGAGGTGCAGAAGTTTCCTCCTTAGACTTAGCCTTGTCATTAGTCTTAGTTTCATCAGCAGGTATTTCCTTAGTCTTTTCTTTTGCTGGTTCCTCAATCTCATAATCAATAGAGTCCTCCAAGAGTTTTTGTTGTTGCAGAAGAGTGGTGGCACGCATCCCTTATCAGGTCGATTAACCGCATCAGGAGATGGTTTGGAGTGGGCAGCACCACTTGAACCGCCAGGGCCACCCATTTGATCCTTTGCAAATTCCTTTGCAACATGTTGGAGTCTAATGATTTTGAACTTCTTCCTGTATGAAGTATCCAGTTTCTCTTCTTCATCATCTGAGCTTTCTTCATAAGGCACAAGTACAGGAGTCTTCCCTTTGCCATGTTCAACTGGAGGACTGAGAGGTTTAGATACCGTTGTGGTTTCATCTTCAGCAGTTTCAGAGTGAAAAGTCTCTTCATCTGATGCAGTACCTTCTGAGTCCTCGTCAATTAGCTTTTTCTCGGTTCGTGTAGGAATAGGAACAGCTTCCGAGAGGAACTTTCTTCTTTGGAGCAAGTTTCCTCTTTGGGACATTCCTTTGACTCTCTGTGCTTACTGCACTTCCAGCACTTCCTCTTCTAGTTCTCCGAGTAGGTGTTCCAGAAGGTTTTTCATCGAGATGACCAACTTTGCCTTCTCTTACTGCTACCTGATACCTTTTGTATGTTTCAAGCTTCTTGATTTCATCAGTCAGTAGGTGATCAGGCAACACAACACCCCGTTTCTTTGTAGACGATTCCTTGATTCTGACTGATAGGGTAGGCTCAGTCAACATATTGTGATTGTCTGGGTCATTGAGCCTTTGTGGAATATCGGGATGAAGTCCAAGTGCTCTCTGGATCAACAATTTTATGTATCTGAAATAGGGAATCTTTGAGCCAAGTTTCTTGTGAAATGACATCATGTCTTCCCATAACAGTGCTTCGATTTCGATGTCCTTTTTGTTGATTAATGACCAGAAGATTTGTAGTTCCATGAGCTTGGGATGCTCATAGCCACTGTCACGACCAGAGACTGATTTGGTGATGATGATGTAGAGGGTTCTCCACGGTTGAGGAATGTTCTTAAGCTCCACATGAGAATGCTTAGAGATAATTCATGAAGCTTCATCATAGCCAATATCAAGCAAGAATTGTAGAACTGTCTCCTCAGTAGGTGTGGCAAAGAAGTCGGTTGGCTCGATTTCAGGAATGAGAAGAACAGCCCGTAAGTCTGCATGAGTGATGGTGACTTGTTTGTGATTGAGAGTCACAGTCACTGCACTTTGACCCTTGATCCTTTGCATCGAATTCCAGAATTGTTGCATGTAGATCTCCGGTACTGTAGCAGAGTATGAGAGCATGTTCTGGTAGGGATGATTCTTTAGAATATCCACAACAATGAGATAAGAAGATTCTGAGCATGTGAGGGTTTCAAAGTCAACCCTAAGGTTGTTCTTTCCAATCTTTCTAGGATAGCCATTAGGGAAGATGTTAGCAATTGTGAGAACTTTTGGTGCATCCACATTCATTTGAGCAGCCATGTCGTGATCTGAAATAACATTAGCCAAAAGAACCAACATATCGAAAAACATAATGTTAGTCAACAGAAGGTTTTTATTGTCTAATTATTGAATGAACAGTGTTAAAGATTGTTACGAGTCCTAAGTCACTTGTTTGTCCAATTGTCCAATATTGTCGTGATAAGTTTCGTGATTTAGTTAACTTTAAGTTTTAAAGTTTATTTTATCACTTATTCAACACAACATATTAAACAATTAAGTTTATTAGTGACATTATTGGTTTCGTGACGATATGATTTGTTTATTAACAAGTTTGTACACGTAACAATTCATAATGAAGGTCAATAAAGGCTTAGGCGTAGATTTGGCAAAGTTACGCGTAAACAGAAGAAGTATATGCGTAGGCGCAAGCTTATGCGTAGGATCCTTACTTACGCGTAAGAAATGTTACGCGTAGGAAAAGGGGACCTTAAGCGTAGGGCTTACGCGTAGGCGTATATAAGACCTTACGCGTAAGGCTTACTCGTAAGAGTAGACCTTATGCGTAGAGTCACTGTTTACGCATATCCTTCACAGGATACGCGTAGTCCCATTGTAGAACATTACGCGTAATAGTTACGCGTAGGATTTCTCTTACGCATAACTGTCTACGCGTAAGGTAATCCTTATGCGTAGAGTAACAATCAACCTTGATTCTGAATTTTATGCGTAGCAAGCCTGAAATAAAATCATCATATTATCAATCTTAACACATATATTCATTTTACAACAAATCATGGCATGAAAGCTTATTAAATGTTTTACGCGTAGAAAGTCATACGCGTAAGTCAAAACCCTTTGTTTATGATTTACGCATAAGATTTCTAGCCATAGAAATTGCACCATAGTGTTTCTGGTAGGTCTTAGGTGTTGTGAGAGTCTATAAACCAAGTTTTAACATCCAATTTGTGGTGAATCAAAAATACCCAAACTCAAGAACATTAAACCCTAATTCCTAATTCTGACTAAATTAGAGTTTCTGGTTGTTATAGGCCGGAAATCATTAATTCAACATGATATGAACATCACACAACAATCTTTTTGACCAAAACCTTCACATTTGAAAACACCCAATTCGACTTAAGAACCCTAATTTTCAAAATCACTCAATTCGAGTTTCTGGGTTCGTTTTGAGGATAGAAACAATATCATTGATGTTATTAAAACCTTTTGACACTGTCCTTTTAACCACAAACACATAAACAAGATTATGTGTTCATACGCATACGCGTAGAACACAAAATTAACCATAGTTTAAAATCTAACCGTTAATTTTCAAAACGATTTAAAACCATTGTTTGTAATCTTGTTAGGAACACAAAGAAACTTACAAATTGATGATCTGATACACGGATTTGTCAAACGATTCTTAGGCGTAGGATCCTTTTGGTGTAAGTAATAAATGTGATGGAATAGTTAGGTGGAGAGTGTTTTTATTAAAAATGACTTTAACATTTTGACAGTTTTGGTCCTTCCACCTTTTCCTTTTTCATACAAAGCCATTTAACTTCCATTATGGTTACCAAACAAAGATTTTAGGAAATAACTTTGATGACACTTCCCCTCGTCTTAAGAAAATGATGAAAGGTTATAAATTTTAGTCCGAGGAGTGTCATTGAACCAGAAAAATTACCACCATTGATAAAAGAAACAACCGGGATATGATAACATGAAAGTACACAGATGTTTTTGAAACAGTTAAGTGATTATTTTCTCCCCCTCAACACTTGATCAAAAAAATACTGAATTTTGAAAGATTAAAGTGTTGACGGAAGAAATGTACTTGCCATGTTGAAAGAACCAATAGATTAGAAGAATATTTTTGTTGTTTTATCAGGTTTTATATTTTTGTATTTTGTTTTGGAAAAATATATTTACAAAAGATATTTTGGTGTTTGATAGGTTTTTAAGACTGTTTTAGGAGGTCATCCAATTCCTCTTGAGTCAAACACCTCATACCAATCCGGTGGACCAACTCATTAAACCTAGAGGGAGGCAAGGCTTTGGTGAGAAGATCTCCATTGGTATTGTACCACGAAGTATAATTCAACTGTACCCTGTTCCACATGGTCCTTGATGAAATAATAGCGAATATCGATGTGCTTTGATTTCGAATGTTGAACTGAGGTGCACGAAATCGCAATGGCACTCCGATTGTCGCAGTACATCGGGATTATGTCAAATACATAACCATAGTCTTTGAGTTGTGTTCTCATCCAGATGACTTGAGCACAACACGCGGACATGGCTACATATTCTGCTTCGGTTGATGACAACGATGTACAATCCTGCTTCTTTGATTGCCAGGACACCAGTTTATCACCAAGAAATTGTAGTGCTCCTGAAGTACTTTTCCTTGAGTCTAAGCATCCTGCGTGGTCGCGTCTCAAAAAGCGATTAGTTCAAAACCAGAATCCTTCGGATACCAGATCCCCAAGTTAATGGTTCCCTTGTTGTATCGGAGGATTCTTTTAGCCTCAGAGAGGTGGGTTTCAGTTGGTCGCGACTGATAACGGGAGCATAGATAAACGGCAAATACAATATCAGGTCTGCTAGCTATTAGATACACGAGAGACCCAATAATACTTCGGTATTTGGTAGGGTCCACTAATTTCCCATGTAAATCAGCGTCTAGCTTCTTGGTATGAGTCATTGGTGTGGCATAAGTGTCATAGGTTTTCATTCCAAATTTGTTTAACAATTCAAGGGCATATTTGGACTGACTTAAGAAAATACCACGGGGTGATTGATGAACTTGCAGTCCTAGAAAGAACGTGAGTTCACCCATCATGGACATTTCAAAATTTTCTTCATTAGTTTTGCAAAAGCGATTGAAAACTTTTTATGTGTAGACCCAAAAATGATGTCATCTACGTAAATTTGAACAATTAAGATATGTGCCCCGTGATATTGTATAAAAAGAGTTGGGTCAACCGAACTTTTGGTGAAATTATTAGCAATGAGGAAAGATGATAGCTTATCGTACCATGCCCGAGGGGCTTGTTTGAGACCATAAAGAGCTTTGTTCAGTTTGTAGACATGGTTCGGGCACTCTGAATCAACGAATCCTTTGGGTTGGCTAACATAAACCGTTTCTTTCAGTTGTCCGTTGAGAAACGCAATTTTGACATCTATCTGAAAGACCGCCATATTCATATGAGCCGCGAACGCGAGAAATATCCGAACAGCCTCAAGACGAGCAACCGGAGCAAAAGATTCTTCAAAGTCTATTCCCTCTTCTTGACGATAACCCTTAGCAACTAGACGTGACTTGTTTCGATTACGTTCCTTCAGCATCCAATTTGTTTTTCCAAATCCATTTGAGACCAATGACGTAGACCCCTGTTGGTCTTTCAACCAGTTCCCATACTTCAAGACGTTTGAATTGGTTGAGTTCTTCTTGCATGGATTCAATCCAGTTGTCTTTTGTCATTGCGTCTTTAATGTTTTTAGGCTCAGATTGGCAGACAGTGAGTGCATAAATGCAATGTTCACCATCTGTGTGAAGACGTTGTCTCGTAACGACTGGTTGATTTGGGTTGCCAATAATATAGCCGAGGATGGTCTTTTGTACAGCGATGTGTAGAGGGTTGATGTTGGTATACATTGTGCAGATTCTGAGGATTCAAATGGTTTGTTGATGATTCCGCGACATCAGGTGCAAAGATGTCATTAGCAAACGGGTTAAAGAACGCATTTGGATCAAAATCTGCAGTGGGGTACATCATTAGAATATCATCACCGTTCATCATTGTTGGAAGCGTTTGTTCAACTGTTGTGGTGGAGTCAACCGGGTGGTGCTTCTTCAACAAGTAGTTGTTGTAGCGGGTGTATCGGTATAAGAGTATTATCGGTTGAGCAAATGAAACAACGGATACACCTGAGCACGTTCATCAATATCGTCACACCAACAGCGGAGCAAATAAACTTTCCATTTGTTGACGAGTGAGCTGGGGGCTTTGTTCAGCTGATGATGGGGGTTGAGGGAAGTTTAAACGGTTGTGACCGGGTTCTAAGCTGTTATACTCAGAAGCCATCTCCGTGAGTTCATCAAAATGAGCATGAATCGTTTCCATCACCTGTTTTGTACGACGATTCCAGATCCGGTAACCTTTAGAATTCTCACAATATCCAATAAAGACTCCAATGTCGGCTTTGGCTTTGAGCTTTCCAAAATCATCACGATCATTATTCGGATAGCAAAGGGATCCAAATACATGAAAGTGTTTGAGATTCGGTTTATGGTTGTGGACAAGCTCGAAAGGTGTTTTGTTGTGGCGTTTTGTGATCATAGAACGGTTTTGAGTATAGCATGCAGTAGATACAGCTTCTGCCCACAAGTAATCTGGAAGTTTAGCATTGATTAACATTGTTCTTGCAGCTTCCACTAACGTTCGGTTTCGTCTTTCAACAACTCCGTTTTGTTCTGGTGTACGTGCAATAGATGTCTGATGCTGAATTCCCACTTTCTCATAAAATGCACGAAGGGTTTGGTTAACAAATTCAGTTCCTTTGTCTGTTCTTATTTGGCGGACGGTGTTCCGGAGCTGAACTTGAATTTTCGTGAGAAAGGTGATGATCATTTGTGGAGCTTGGTCTTTGCTTCGAAGAAAGTAGACCCAAGTCCATCGTGAGTAGTCATCAACAATTACTAAGATGTAGCGTTTGCCATTGATCGTTTGCACGCGCATCGGGCCACACAAATCCATGTGAAGAAGATGAAGCACATGCTGAGAGCTGTGTTCCACCTTTGAAGGAAAATGAGCACGAGTGCTTTTTCCTTGTTCACACGCTGAGCAAAGGTGATCTTTTGAATACAGGAATCGTGGGAGACCTTCAACTAGTTTGTGTCGAGCAAGGTTGGTGATGGTTTGAAAGTTTAGATGTGAGAGACGACGGTGTCATAGCCAGGATTTTGTTGATGTTGCCTTTGAAAGTAAGCAGATGGGAGATGAAGCAACCATGTCTTGCATAGAGATAGTGTAAAGACTAGAATTACGCGAGCCAGACATAAGGTCATTTCCTTGTAGATCACGAATGAAACAAGTTTTCTCCCTAAAAGCAACCTCCAAATCTCCATCACAAAACTGACCTACTGAAAACAGATTGTGACCGAGGCCTTCCACATAGTAAACCCTGCTGATTTCGATGTTCCCATTGATATAGTCTCCGTAGCCCATGATAGCTGCGAAGTGATCATTCCCGAACCTGACAGTGCCAATGAACTTTGCAATAAAGTTTGATAACAGTTTAAGGTTGCCTGTCATGTGTCGGGAACATCCGCTATCAACAATCCAGAGAATGATCTGTATCACCTGCATTACACACAGACGACACAGATGGAATAGAAGTAGATGTGGAACCCGAAATGTTAGAGGGTTCCGGAGCAGTGATAGTAGACATACACACATTAATAACTTTAGGCATCCATTTAAATCCTAATGTGTTATATATCCATTTCTGCCATCTATAACTACTGTTTGCTTTAGTCTTTGTGAATGCACTAGGTGGTACTACATTCTTAGGAGGTGAAACTGGAGCTACAGGGACAACAATGCTTGCCTTAGAATCTAAAGAAGGCGGTCTACCAAGCACAGACTTAGAATGATTAGTGGGCCTAGAGGTATTCCGATTCTTAGGATTCCGTAAACGAGAGATGATAGCTTTAGCAACACATTTGTCATGACAATCAGAATTCATACTTTTACGACAAATAACACAAGGTGCATCAGATTGAATATCAAAAGTACTTAAAGGTTTAGCATTCGTTACATCACTATTTCTATTACATTTGCCAGACGCAATATCTATAGTGGAAGCAACGTGATTCTTATTCATAGTCCTAGGGTGTTCTTCTACTTTAGCATTCCTTATTGATCTTTTCTTAGGTCGCAACTTCCTATTCTTCAATTGAGTGCTCCTAGGCTGTGAAGTGCGGACGTTTGGAAAATACGCAACTATTCCTGTTTCAGTAGAAGGAAGCACGTTAGCAACTTGTGATTTGGCAGAAGGGATTCTAGGTGCACGATTAGTAAGTGTTACTGGTGCTAATCTCTTAAAGATGGTAGGCGGAAGTTGTTGATACTTTCCTAACATTTCTCTTAACTTAGAGATAGTGTGAATCAAATCTTGATTTTCAGAACGAAGATTACCAGGAAAATTCATGACTTCTTTAGTGTGAGCAAGATAGTGATCAAGTTCGTTTGATGCTTCATGACGAGTCTTATTGAGTAAATCAAATATGACACCATATTCCTGTTTAACTTTTACAAGTTCTTGTTCATATTTTGAGATTTGACTTTTCAAAGACACGTTTTGATCACCCAGTTGCTCAAGTTTAGGATCAAAAGATTTCGTTTGAAACTGAGCGATTTTCTTTTGAAAACCAAGTTGTTGATTGTGAATATCTTTTTCACACCAATTAAGACGACGTTTTGCATTGTAAAGTTCGTTAAGTAATCATTCATTTTCAGCTTTTAAAGACTCGATCTGAAGCACATTATCAGTATTCTCAACAGTTACCACAGAGTCAACATTATCAGCAGAGATATAATTAGATGCATGTGGCAAAGAATAGAATAACACAACATTATGGATATCAGCACAGATAACATCTTTCAAGAGTCGATCAACATCTTTTCTCAACATTTTCTTTTTACGTTTAGTAGTAGAAATAGATGTTTCAGTTTTCTCGAAAATGACCTTCATGACTCCAAGTTCCTTATGAAAGTCCCGTTCCCAAGACAATGCACAACTTTTCAAATTTTTAACATTTGGTAAAAGATTTTTCTGAAAAATGTCTCTTTGTTCTCGCGCCAGAGGCGATTGAAAGTGTTGAACTTTGATTTCAGAATGATATTCTATCTCATGTTCTAAAGTTTTGAGGTCAGCCATGAAAATATCAAAATATCTAAGAATTTTGCGATTTTCAGGTTTTGAGTTTACTTCACTGATGGAAGGTAAAGGACCATAAATTTGTGCATAATCTGGTTGGGGATTAACATTAGAAGACTCAAGTGTTTTGATGATAACCCTTGGTGTGTTAGAAGAATCCGTTGGTGTGACAAAAGTGACCGGTTTTGAATAATTAAAAGGTTTGTTGTAAACAACAGTTTTTAATTTTGACCGACTCTCGTCTTCTGCATCTAATTCCTCTTGACGATGATATTCAACAACACTCATAACAGAATTATTAATTTTATATTCTGCACAGGAAATTTCAGGATTTGGTTTGAATGTTTTGGTTGAAATCTTTGGTTTGTAGTCAGCAAGATTTGGTCCATATCCTTTTGAATCGGGTTTTAAGGTAAACTTTTCAATAGCAGTTACTGACTCACCATGTTTATAAACAATAGTTTTAAACTCTTTAAGTTTGCGTTGCAAGCCGATAATTTCTTCAATATGATTGTCTATTCGGTTCGTGGAATGCTTTTTGTATGCAGAGAACTGTTTTTGACAATTTAACAACTCAGCCTTAGCTTTTTGATTTTCCAAGGTGAGAGCGTTAATTTGCTTTTTATGTTCATGTTTCAGTTGTTCTATCTCAGACAATAAAGCATTATTTGAAGCGGCTAGATCACGCATCTGTCTCTCTAAATATTTTTCGTTTTGATGAGATTTAGTAAAGGCTGCTTCAAAACCTTGTTCACGTTTTTCTTGAGTTTTGAAAAAATTGAGTTGCTTTTGTAAACATTCAAAATCCTTGGTTAACAGTGCATTTTTACTTTTTAAGATTTTATTTAATGCACAACATTCTTCAATTTGGGATTGCTGGTCTTTAAGTAAGAGATCAAGATCTGGATGAGGCAAAAGTTCGACTTGTTCAACAGAAGTCACAACATGATCATTATTTAGATCCTCAAGTATGACCACGGAGTCAATTTGATTATCAAAAGAAACCATAAGGTCATCTTGATCGTTAAATGTAACTACAAGGTCTATTTGAAAATCGTCGGAATGAGATGTAAATGACTCATTTTGAACAGTCTGAGCCTTGCCGGATTCAGATGTTGGCGGTGATATTAGATCAGAGATAAATATAGTTTGTTCGGGTGCCTGAGACAAGCCATCAGTGTCATACACTGGGCCTGTGTCACTCATGCATATTGGCCATCAACATAACTGCTGCATTGGCCTGCAAGTCCTCCATATCATCATCCGAGTCTGCATTTGCCATAAAACTCTGTTCTTTGTCTGTGAGAGATCCACCAGCTTCATCCTTAAGAGCCAAAAGAAGAGCCTCTTTGAAATAAGCACTGCCCTAGTCCTTGGCTTTGGGCATGCATTAGCCAGGTGTCCCTTCTCATTGCAGTTGTAGCATCGAAGACCATTTAACCCATTTTGAGCATTTCCCTGTTCCACCACTGGAGCTCTGTTGTTATTCCGAACCACAACATTAAACCCTTGACCACCGCCCATCTGACGACCATAACCATGATTCTAAACTTCAACTCGTCCATTGTTTACAACAGCCTGATTTCGTGTGTTAGATGAGGAACGAATACGATTGTTGGATTTGTTGGTATAACGGCCAAAAGCATTAGCAATCATAACAAATCCTTGTTGCAATGCATCGAACGGATCAATGTCCTCATTAGCTTCACTGACAATTGGTTGAGCATTGTTGTTGTTGTTGTATGGAACCAGTTGATTTTGTTGAGATTGTTGCTGTGAATGATTGTTTTGTGTGACAGAGGCAGTTGGTTGAGTTTCTTGTTGAGGAGGATAACTAAGGCAAGTTGTTGATTTTCCGGATGTGTAGGTGGAGCAATTTGAGCACGGAGAATCCTTTCCCGATCAACTTCCTTTTCATGAGGCTTCAAGTAATCGTACAACAATCCATATGTAGAATGATGCATATTCTTCGCTTGACGGAGAAAAATGACATACTTCTCCCATTCAGGACCAAGACTACTCAGGAACTTAGTATTCACTGCAATTCTTGGCATGATGATGTTGTGTTTATCCAAATCATTGATGATATCTGAAAATCGATGATGATAAGACTCTAGTGTCTCTCCAGGTTCAATCATGAAGTGTTCATAAGCCAAGTAAATTTTGGATTCCAAATCCTCCTGATTGAGTACAGATCCTTCCATAAGAAGATGAATATGGTCCCACATTTCCTTTGCAGTCTTTTGAGCATCAACACTTTGAAGAATTGGGTTAGGTAATCCTAAAAGGATATATTGCATTGCAAGCTCATCAGCTTCATAGTGTAGAAGTTCTGTTTGATTTAAATCTGCAACAGTAGCAATGTTTGTTTGTTCATCTCTTGGTGGAATAACATTAGGATCTCCGGGTACAATGACAGTAGGCATCTCAAATGGACCTTCCAAGATAACCTTCTTTAAGAACTTTCCATGTGGCTTCTTCAGATCACAAAACCTAAAGAACCTTATCACCCATTGATCGTAGTTTCCTGGAGTGAGCATTGGAGGTCTATCAAGTGATCCAGCCTCATGAATTGATTGTTGGCTGCTTAAAGCTTCACACATCTTTGCAAACCAAGTTGGTTCCTTCATAGTGTTCCTTGATGGATGTTGATTGAAGTCATTTGTGTAGGGTTGAACTTGAAGACTTGGCGGTGTTTGAACCATTTGTGGTGGAGGAATTTCTCCAAGTTGTGGAGTATGTTGTTGATTAAATTGTTGTTGATAAATTGCTTGTTGTTGATTCCATTGTTGATGTTGTGGACTTAGTTGTTGTTGTCGTTGAGAATAAGTGTAAGAGAAATAGTTAGAGTATGGTGGTTGTGACATGTTGAAAACTTGTGTTGGTAAAAATGGATCTTTGTAGTCAAATGAACCTTTGTTGATGAAGTGTCCTTAGGCGTAGAAATCACAAGAAACCAAGTGGAACTTATGCGTAAAAACACCAAAGTTACGCGTAACAAAAAGAGTTACGCGTAGTTTTAGCTTACGCGTAATTATGGAAAAGACTCTAAAGTTAGGCGTAGACACAAAGTTAGGCGTAGGATTGCCTTATGCGTAAGACTAGGCTTATGCGTAAGAATAATCTTATGCGTAGGATTTCTACGCGTAAGCTTTATGCTTATGCGTAAATTTAGGGTTTTATCCCAAGTGATCTTTTACACTTCACAGTGCAAAAGATATCCAAAGTCGACGTATTTTCAGGCTTATCCAAGCAAGAAAACACGGAGTATACCACGAGAACGAAGATCAAGTCACGGATAAAGTTACGCGTAAGATTAGGGTTTTGATACGCGTAATCTTACTCGTAAAGATGATTATGCCCAAATTTGTTTCTAAACCAGATTTTTGTTATGGAATAGCGTTAATAGCACCAAAATAACACAAAAGTGTGAACCTTGATGAACCAAAACGGCTAAACGGGTTACGCGTAGAACTTAACCCACGAACAAAAACAAGCTTAAAAACTTAGATCTACGCGTAAAGTTTGAAACTTTTTGCCAAAAACAAGTATTTTAACACCTTAAAACGTTGAAAGTACAAGAATCTTGGATTAAAAAATGTAAAAAACAAGTTTTTAAGCGAACCAAAGTAGTATGTTATTCTACGCGTAGGACCAAAACCCACTTCAAGAAATAACGATTCACCCAACTAGTTAGGCGATTGATACCACTGTTAGGTCACTAGTTTTACAACACAAGCTTACAAGAAAGAGATAAAGGCGATTGAACAATAAACCAAACACACACACACGTTAAGTAAAGACGGTTACGCGTAGGAGTATGAGTGAAAGGAATAACTTGAACAACCAACCCTCAAGTGAGGGTTATTACATAGTATTTATAGGCAAGGAGCTAGGGCAACACTCCTACTCCTTCCCTTTTCCTTATTGGACATGGGCCTAAGCTTATGGGCCTTCTACATAAGCTTGACCTTAAACAAACATAAAGGCCATAATAAGCTACCTATTACATATGAGTAACTAACACTTGAATTATGGTTTAGGAGTGATTCCAACAGTTTTACTGACCAGGTCTTAATATTTATAGTGTCTCGCTATACCTATGGTCAACCCGGTCGTGTGTAGTGTAGTAAATGGTAAAGCCGAGGTCGTCCCAAAAGCTATGTGTGACGGATAATTACTAAGTCTAATTGTCACAGAATATAAATGGTTTGATAGGGTTTTAATTAATTAAACTACGAATGCAGAATATAAAAGCAATTAAATGGTGGAAAGGGAATCAATAGAGGAATAGTGGTGCTAACCAAATTAATCCTCCTAACTAGTTATGTCTACGTCTACCTAGTTCCAATTACTTCAGGTGGGGTCAAATTCGAGAGGAAAACATTTGGTCAATTCGCCCTAACCTATCAGCAAAGATGCCACCACAGGAGAAATCAGGCGCACCGTCATAAGTCCTGTTGTTCCTGGTCCCCTAAGCCGAGTCATTAAGTACCGCTACATGCTAGATTCTAAATAGTGAGTGCCCGGCCGTTAGGAACTTAGACACTACACCCCCCAATTCTTAAGTTCATCCAAACGATAGGTGATCAGTTGGTCAAATTGCACAAGTAGAAAGGTTTGTCATTTGGTCATATCTTACCCTTCCCGTCTCAGTCCGCTCACCTAGGGTCAGTTGGTCATATCTCCTAGGCAATTGGCCTCTACCGCCATTCAAAACTACCGAACCAGGGGTGACTACCAAAGAACTATGCATGCATACACTTAGAAATAATTGTACGGAAGTAAAGGTAAACGCAAACAAAACAATTAAGGAATCATAACTAGGCTAGCACCAAAGGGTGCTTAGCCGCTCATATTAATCATGCACATCAATTCAAAATTCAAAGGTACGAAATACATGAATTGAAAGTAAAAGAAATAATAAACGCTAAAGCTTATCGTAATGGTGTGACTTCTCCCTTGGAAACAGCTCCGTATGCTTCCCTAGACCTTCCTTGAGTATTTTCCCACGTTCTCAGAGTATTGTGTGTGGAATGGGATGATTAGAAATGCTGGAATTCGTGGGGTATTTATAGGCAGGTCGTGTTACGGCGTAACTAAAATATGAGTTACGCCGTAACCTCCGTAAATGCACTAGATCTGCTAGTTACGGCGTAACCTTATAAGTGGTTACGCCGTAGTCTTCAATAATCCTGGTTATGTCGTAAATGATGCAGTAGTTACGGCGTAAGTATCAGCGGCGTGGAACCTCTTTTAACCTAATGGAGTTACGTCGTAATCTTTGGAAGGAGTTACGTCGTAACCTCTTGATGAGTTGGACTTCAGGGTCACGCAATAGTTACGGCGTAATGTGAGAGACGAGTTACGCCGTAACCTCTTCAAAATAAGCATACTGTGATAAATCCTTAGTAATGTTTCCATTTCCGTGTCTCTTTAGCTCCAATGCTCGAAATTTACCTGAAAGTGTAAAACAATGGAAAACAAGCGTAAATCCATATAAATGATATAAATAACGAGCATTAATGGGGGAAATTAACACTTAATATTCAGGACTATTTGATGTTATCAAATATCCCCCCACTTGAACTCTACTTGCCCTCAAGTAGACCTTATTAGATAGATTCCTAAAAAGATATCTCCCAAAACCTGGAAAATATGAGTTTACAAATCCCTTATGCTAGAATAAAACAAAGCCGAACACCTCACGAAAGGGGAACAAACACTCAAATCTCTCAACTATTCTAAGTGTCAATTTCGTGGTGATCACTCAATTGCACAGTCATAGTATGTATTCTATCATAAGCTTGGCAGTTACACAAATCTCCACCACTGGAGTTAAGGGCTAAACAATTCTCGAAGGCAGTATGGGTAGACACGACAAAGGTTAAGGGGTGACTCGTCATTACTAACATGTCACGGCGAAGTGGACAAAATCAATGATACATGACCAAATCCATGGCCAAGACACCAAAGATTGCTCGCTGCATCACCTAGACATGCTTCATGACTAAAGGGTAGGATAAGACATGGGATATATAATCGTGTAAAACAAAAACAAGCGGTAGTCTATATCTATAAATAAGTCATCACCACTTACCGTCCGCCCAAAGTTCAAGTTTAGAAGTCTAGAGACCGGATCATGAAATGCAAGGTAGATTTGTCATTAGAGGACGTCGTGATGGGCACACTACCTTTTCTTCTTCAGTTGGTATTACTCAAACTCCAATCTTCAAATGTGACCGAGGTGGCCTCCTCGATACTAAACAATAAAGCTCATACTATAGTGCTTATAACATTGCACTTTACAAAATCATAACTGAATCAACTATATATATATATATATATATATATATATATATATATATATATATATATATCGATTTTTTGAATCATAACTGATAACAAAACATCCCCCCACTTGAGATGAACAATGGGAATTCGGGGGGTCTTCAATGATCTTCATAATTGCTGTCGATGAAAGCGTGATTTTTAACCTTTCCACTCGAACCTTGAACTTAGGCAAATGATGACTTCCCAATTACAAATAAAGACTACAGGGTAGGCTAAGGTGTAAGGGTGTAATGAGACAATATATTGGGGTGACAAAATGAAAGGAATGGCTCAGAAGGGTGTATCTAGGGGTATCTTGCACTAAAGGGGAGTGCAACAAAAGGGTTTCACATGGGGGTCGAAAAGTCGAGGTGACTAATCGATAGACTCACAATGGTATGCTGTTTGGGTGATAATCCTATAATACTGCCTTCTAAAACTGAAAAGTCCAAATACATCGAGCTAACTCAACATACCTCGTCTATGGTCTCGAAATGATGCAAAGGCCAAGTTCTAAAGTTTACAAGCTACCGGCACATTCATAATTTGGTGGATTTGGGTAAAATATAGGAAACGGATAAGGCTAATCTCACCATGTAATATCAAGGGTTGTATGTGCTCGGCTAAGGTCTAATCTAGTTAGGTTCGAAAAACATGTCAAAATTTTTCAAAATAAACTAGAAAAATGAGGGCGAAATAAAGTTCAAGATATAATTCTACTCCCGTCCCCCCACTTGAATTGTACAAAGTCCCTTTTGTACTAGGCATTAAAAATAAAGGTGAAGAGAAAGGTAGAATTAGAGCGAGAACTTCCCTGAAATATGCTCCATAAAGAAGAAGGCCCACGAGAAAGGATCGTGCCTTCGTTTAAGCGTCATGAGCAAACTTCAATCTCTGAAATCACAATACCAACAAGCATAATTCTAAAAAGAAAAAATAAAAATGAAAAACAAACCTAACTCACTTTCGTAGGAATCACGGTTGCATTTAGCGAATGCAACAAGCCTTTTAAACCACTTGGTGTCTCAAGTGGACAAGTGAAGTCTTGTGAGGGTTTACAGGGAACACACCCACAAAGTTCATTTAAAAACTAATACAAGGTTACTGTGTTTTTAAAATGAAAGAATTAAAGCAGAGGAAAGTTACGTCGTAACTCCAATAAGAGAGTTACGCCATAACTTGCAAAACCTGGAATAAGCTGAGAAGCGAATGGTTACGGCGTAACCACTGAGACGGTATTACGCCGTAATTGGTAATGCACCAAGAATTCTGCTGCTAAAATGTTGGTTACGGCGTAATCACCAAGATGAGTTACGCCGTAACTCTGTTCAGATCAGCAACTGCAGCAGTAATTACTTCATTGTCTCCTGTAAAAATGGTTAGAAAACACAAAACCCAACAGAAAGGAAATAAAAACAAAAGAAAGGGATAATTCGGGTTGTCTCCCGAAAGAGCACTTTTCTTTATTTACGAGTCTTTAAGTTAGACTCAGAGCCGCGGGCTACCAGTGTTTGTCCGTCATCTCGTGGACTGGGCAATCTCCATGTTGAAGCCAGCTGATCAAATTCTCATCACGTTTGTATCCTTCTCCAAGTTCTAAACACCCTAAGTAGAAATTTTTGATCTTTTGGTAGGGGTGATCAAAACCTTTGGCCTTATCTTCTTCACTAATACCAAGCAGCGGTCTAGCATAACTCAACTGTCTTTTAGTCCAATTTTTAAAGTTTTTGACAGTCCTTGGCATTTTGAAAACAGTTTTATCATCGCCAATCTTTAGCCAAACCAGTCCTTCCTTCTCGTTTTTATCAAGCCCAGATATTTCTTTAAAGGGTTTTCCGAAAATCACCCCAGTCTGTCCATCTGCCACGAATTCGCTAACATCATCCAAAACCACAAAGTCGACTAGAAACGAGTGTGTTCCTACAAAAACTCATATATTTTTTGCTATCCCGAGGAAGTTGTTCCCTTTGTAATCAAGCTCATTTTCCATAACCTGGTTGTAGCATTCCTTAGAGATAATATTGACTGGGGAATCTGTGTCGATAAATGGGTGAAAATCAATGAAACCAATTTTGCATGAGATCTTCAGATAGTGGGGATTCCTATGATGGATGCGTGCCCCCATCTCATAAAACTGCGATTGGTCTGATTGCAAGAAAGTTTTTTCAGAGTTGTCTTGCCAATGGGTCATTTCTACATCACTAGAGAGGTCTTCAGCACTTAATCCTACGTTATCTTCTTCATCAAAATTCACGAAAACATCAAAATCCTTCCCCGAGTCAACCTCTCCAGGATCCGGGGGGTCGCTAAGAAACTTTTCAAGGGCTTCACCAAAATCTCCCACTGGGTCAATTGCACACACCTTCTCCGGGGTGGGCAAATGTTCATTAGGTCCGAATGTGGCGATCTCTCCATTTGCTTCCAGAGTTAATTTCCCGGCAAAGACATCTACTTTAGTGTGAGCAGTAGCAAGCATGGGTCTTCCTAAAATGACAGGTATCCTGTTGTATTCAGGGATATCTAGAATCACAAAATCTACTGGAAAAAGGAATCTCTTTATCTTCACTAATACATTTTCAACAATTCCCAATGGTGATTGCATAGATCGATCGGCCATTTCAATTTTCATCTTGGCCGGTTTTAAGTCGCCAATTCCCATTCGCAAAAACATCGAACGAGGCATTATACTAATACTATCTCCAAGATCTGCCAGGGCGTTACACATGCTTAGGCTCCCGATATAGCAAGGGAGAGTAAAACATCCTGGATCTTTTTCCTTTTGTGGTAGTTCGTTCCTCAAAATAGCTGAGCATCTTTCGTTGAGGCGAATAGTCTCATCATAACTAATTTCCCGCGTAGTATCATGACGATTAGTATCATTAGGAGAGTTTACCAGCAAAGCTTGGCCCAAAAGTGCTTGTTTCTCCATGCTGATCCGTCGCTTAACCTTTTCTGAAAATGTCAAAGGTTCTTCGAGGATAGTTCTACCGTGTGGACAATTTCTTCCTCCTGAGCTGCTAGGTAGTCAGAGATGGCTTCTGAACATAAACTAACACTTTTCTCTAATCTTTTTATCCTATCTTCGTAAACTTTAATAGAAGAGACTGTATTATTCACGAATGCTCTCATCATCTTTTCAATCCTATCGTCGTGCTCTCTTGATTACTTGATGTGGTCGAGAATCTTTTTCTCAATATTTCTTCCGGAATCGGTCTCAAATATACTATTAACTTTTTCAATCCTACATGCTTCAGCTTCTCTTTCCAACCTCCGTTTTTCGAAAATTTCCCCGTAATTGTATTCTTGTTTTGTTATAGTCTTCATTACTTTATGATCGAAGTTATCTCTTGGTCCATATCCAGTATCCATGTGCCACTTATAGCAATGTTCAGAAATCCGCTGAATACATTCCAAGGCCTGATCAAGAGTCATGCTAGGAATGGGTCTTGGTGAATCAAGGAGTTCTCGAGTTTGCGCATTAATCCCCCGATAGAAAAGGTATATGATCTGATGTTTGTTTAAATCATGAGTCGGGCATCGGTAGAGAAGCTCATTAAATCTTTCCCATGCTTGGTACAACGTTTCTTCTCCAATCTGTACGAATTGATAAATTTTCCCCAGAAGCCTAGCCATTTTTTAAGGAGGGCAAAATTGCTAGACGAACTCCTTTCTTAGTTTTCCCCATACTTCTTTACTCTCGCTAGGAAGTTTGTTATACCATCTTTTTGCTGTTCCAGTGAGAGTCATAGGAAAGATCCTTGCAATGACTGAATAACTTGGAGTACCCCTGACGTTGAAAAGAGAGGATAAGTGGAGAACTTCATCTACGTGATCCTGAACGTCCTCATCTTCGTCTCCAGAAAACTTAAGCTCATGTAACTCTCGAGTAATATGATCTGGGATGGAGTATTTTTCGGTAGGAGAATCCTTAGTGAAGCTTCGTTGGCAGTCATCGTTTGGTTGATCCAAATACAGCTCCACAATAAGGTCGTTGATACTATATTCATTGATGACATCTGGTTCTACATCCGACTGGTCTGATTCGTAAAATGAGAAGATGTTGTGAATAGGAACCAGAGAATAGATCCTCTTTTTCCGAAATTGCTTCTCCGGGTCAATAAATGGGGTAGCCAGGAAGGGCCTAGAGATGCGAGTCTTGTATCCTGACATTAATCAAAGAGAAAATTAAAAGCAGACTTAATAAAAAAAAATCCTAAAATAGCTCCCCGGCAGTGGCGCCAAAAACTTGATGCAGGTTTTACTGACCAGGTCTTAATATTTATAGTGTCTCGCTATACCTATGGTCTACCCTAATGCACTAACGGGCAGTGTACCCTGTTGTGTGTAGTGTAGTAAATGGTAAAGCCGAGGTCGTCCCAAGAGCTATGTGTGTCGGATAATTACTAAATCTAATTGTCACAGAATATAAATGGTTTGATAGGGTTTTAATTAATTAAACTATGAATGCAGAATATAAAAGCAATTAAATGGTGGAAAGGGAATCAATAGAGGAATAGTGGTGCTAACCTAATTAATCCTCCTAACTAGTTATGTCTACGTCTACCTAGTTCCAATTACTTCAGGTGGGGTCAAATTCGAGAGGACAACATTTGGTCAATTCGCCCTAACCTATCAGCAAAGATGCCACCACAGGAGAAATCAGGCGCACCGTCATAAGTCCTGTTGTTCCTGGTCCCCTAACTCGAGTCATTAAGTACCGCTACATTCTAGATTCTAAATAGTGAGTGCCCGGCCGTTAGGAACTTAGACACTACACCCCCCAATTCTTAAGTTCATCCAAACGATAGGTGATCAGTTGGTCAAATCGCACAAGTAGAAAGGGTCGTCAGTTGGTCATATCTTACCCTTCCCGTCTCAGTCCGCTCACCTAGGGTCAGTTGGTCATATCTCCTAGCCAATTGGCCTCTACCGCCATTCAAAAATACCGAACCAGGGGTGACTACCAAAGAACTATGCATGCATACACTTAGAAATAATTGTACGGAAGTAAAGGTAAACGCAAACAAAACAATTAAGGAATCATAACTAGGCTAGCATCAAAGGGTGCTTAGCCGCTCATATTAATCATGCACATCAATTCAATATTCAAAGGTACGAAATACATGAATTGAAAGTAAAAGAAATAATAAACGCTAAAGCTTATCGTAATGGTGTGACTTCTCCCTTGGAAACAACTCCGTATGCTTCCCTAGACCTTCCTTGAGTATTTTCCCACGTTCTCAGAGTATTGTGTGTGGAATGGGATGATTAGAAATGCTGGAATTCGTGGGGTATTTATAGGCCAGGTCTGGGTTACGGCGTAACTAAAAGATGAGTTACGCCGTAACCTCCGTAAATGCACTAGAT
>OU343216.1:115301662-115330433 GCA_910596185.1 Chrysanthemum makinoi | reverse complement strand
AACCCCATCGCCCGGAACCTATATGAATTAGATAACGCTTAATAAGAATCAGATTATTTGTTTAGACGGCTTTCCATTTTAAGTAACTTTCTATTTTAGGTAACTTTCTATTTTAGTAAGTTTAGCCAATTAGAATGCATTTTGAAAATTCATTAGGTTAAGTGAGTATTCATATACTTTAAGGATCATTTATGGTAATTATTACTAGCTTAGGGTTCAAAGTGTAATTATTATAAACTATATGGTCTTAATTGTAATTATATCAAGTTATCATTTTACTCTTTTAATCCCTTAGTTATCATGCTAATCATATCAAACCTTTAAGTTTCAATAATTACCACTCTAACCTTTTATTTATATAAAACGTACATGTATATATATAACGAGCCCTAGCTTTCAATCATGCATTCCACTTATGTTACAAGCCATTAGACCCGACTAAAAGAGCATTTAAAACCGAGACATACTACGAAAAATTTGCATGGCTACTTAACATTTTATGAGACAAACTTATACATATGATATTCATATACATGACTTTTGAGACCACACAGCCCCATGCCTAGCCCTTGATTCGAATTACACACATCAGACACTAGACTTTAAAAGACAAATTTCCATGCACTCACACGTATAAACATTTACACTAATTGTAGATTTAGTTACGTGCATGCACGCAACCCATTGATAACATACCCATACTCACACAAATATTAAAACAGTATTAGACACAGTTATCACATAACTTTAGCCACATAACCAGCCATGTACGTCCCATCCTCATTCTCGTATTTTATGTACCATAAGTATGATCTTAAAACTCAATCAATTACTTATAATAATACTGATTTAAATCAGGTCTGATGTCGATATGTACATATATTTCATCTCCATGATTTCATGCGGCAATACAAGTTATCATTTTATGTGTTGTCATATTTCGTATACATGCATTTGTATGGAAAAGTATTATACGGCAGAAATCAAAGAGAATCATAGGAAGAGAGTTGAGACGAGATGATTATGTGATACCTTAGCAGCGTGGATGAAAAGAGAACCAAGATCAAGAATCAAACCCACGACAAACAACACAAAATCAGCCTCCTTTTGTCCAAGAAGCCTACGGCCAAATCAGATTCAAAGAAGACGAGATGATGCTGTATGATCAGGTTCATGAAACAACGAGATTAATGAGACGAGAAAATGATTGTTACCTTGGCGTGAAAGAGAGGAAGGGAGACAAGATCACACGAAACAACTAGTACCCCTTTTGTGCCTAACACTCTACGACCAGTAGTAATACAAGACTCACGACCACCTACGCACCAAACTTTTAGACACCTTGCAAGATCCTTTGTTGCTTCCTTTAATGTCGACAGAGAAAATGGAGAGAAGGCCGTCACTTTTGATTGAAAACTAGGGTTTTCTTATGTTTATTTTAGAGAGTGATGTAGGGATATCATGAGAGGTGATTTGAGATAAGTATGGCAATAAATGGGGACCCTTGGACGTTTTCTATGACCGTGTATGAGGTTTTTGGGGAAGACCAATTCAACTTTTATTTGGTTGCCATCTTTACAAGTTGTAAGTTACAAATCAAAGGTAATAAATGGGGCGAAATTTAGGGGGAATATGGCATGTGATATACACGAAAATATTGGGGAAGCTATCAATGATTTATTTAGTTTCCCTAATTGCCATTTTGCTAGTTTAATATAGCTTAATTATTTTGTAGTTAGTATATATATTATGTAGTCCATGTAGTTATACAATGTGTTATTTCATAAGTGAAAAAATAAATTTTATAAGTTACATGTAAAACGTATTTAACGAGCCGGAGTATTTTACACATTTCCAATTTATTAAGCTGAGGGGTAAAAGGGTCATTTAATATGTTTGAGATTTTTAGGGTTTTACAATCGGTCTATTGTTTTAACAAGGAACAACATGACACCCTGGATGGGTGCATATTAAGATTAAATATTGAGCTTTTTCTAATCCCAAAAAAGCAGCACTTACAAGTCAGATGCAAGAGCATCACCTCCAGGGCTATCAATTCGGATGATGACAGCCTTATACCTTTTTGACTCTGAAAAGAAATAAGAAAACATGGAATACTAACATAAATATCCAAATAAGAACATGAAATTTCTTTATAAATCTGAAACCACACTTATGTATAAAGATCCTAATGATTGTAAAAAGATGCTAATGTGTTACAGTACCCTTAATTTGTCCAACCGAGTCTTCTAGTACCCCAAACTCTTAATGGTGCTGAATAATCAACTTCCTCCCTCCAACATCAGAACTCACCTCGCCTTTAAACACCCAAAACGCCTTTAAAGGCCAGGTTTCCTGCTAAACACCTCGCATTTCCAATCTTCATGAAACGTTTCCTTTTTCTCCGCAAACGTTTCGGGCGCGTTCCAGGCCTTTCTAGCCGTTTCCTGTTTCTGAAACCAAGATTCACATCTCATTTAACCAAGATTCTATCTTCACCCAACTGGGAACAAAACCCATATCTCAAAAACCTAACCCAAACACAAATTAGTACCTTTTTTAAAACCAACCCTAGTTTGAACCCACATAAAGCTTTGACCTTTTTCAACTTTTTGTCAAAAAGATCCAATTTTAGACATGGGGTCGAGTCTTTTTCATCATTGTTGCAAATCTTGATCAAGAATCGGGTTTTTAGTGTTGCGGAAAAGATGCGTATTTCGATGGTTAAAGCGTGCGAAAACGAACAGGATGTGAGGTTTGTGTTAAGGGTTATAAGGGAAATGAATAATGTTGGTGGTTTTAAGATTAGTGTTAGATGTTATAATACAATGTTGATGTGTTTGTCAAGTTTTTTAATGATTCATGATATGAAATGCCTGTTTTTGGAAATGTTGGATGATGGGGAGGTTTTGCCGAATATTTATACGTATAATACTATGGTTAATGGTTCTTGTGAAGTAGGGAAAGTTGATGTGGCGAATTTGTATGTTAGTAAGATTTTCCAAGCGGGTTTAAGGCCTGATACGCATACGTATACATCGTTGATTTTAGGGCATTGTAGGAACAAAGATGTGGATAGTGCGTTTAAGGTTTTTGAATTGATGCCTAGAAAAGGGTGTCAGAGAAACGAGGTTTCTTATACAAATTTAATACATGGGTTATGTGAAGAAATGCGTGTTGATGAAGGTCTAGAGTTGTTTTATAGAATGGGTGATGATAATTGTTTTCCTACTGTTCGTACGTTTACTGTTTTGATATCTGCGTTAAGTAGGTTAGGTAGGACAGAGGAGGCGTGGGATTTGTTTAACGGGATGAGGGAGAAAGGGTGTGAGCCGAATGCTCATACGTACACGGTTCTTATTGATGGAATGTGTAAAGAAGGCAAGATGGATGAAGCACGTAAGTTATTAGACTTGATGGTAGAGAAAGGAGTGGTTGGGACCGTGGTGACATATAATGCGCTAATTGACGGATATTGTAAAGAAGGAGAGGTTGATAATGCACTCGAGATTTTTGAAATGATGGAAAAGAAAGAACTAAAACCGAATGTTCGTACTTACAATGAGTTGATCCGTGGGTACTGTAAAGGGGATAACGTTCACAAGGCTATGGCTTTACTTGATAAGATGATGATGATGAAACTATCACCTACTGTTATGACGTATAATTTGTTAATTAATGGTCAATGTAAGCATGGTTATGTCGATAATGCTTATAGGTTGATTGGTTTAATGAAAGAAAACGGTGTTGTTCCTGATGAATGGACCTACAGTTCAATCATCGAGGCTTTATGTAAACGAGGGAGTGTAGAAGAAGCTCATGGGTTACTAGATAGTCTAAAAGAGAAGGGTATAAAAGTAAATGAAGTTATCTACACGACTCTTATAGATGGATATTTCCAAATAGGAAAGCCGACATTGGGACGAATTTGTTTCACGAAATGCTTATTACTGGTTGCTTACCGAATTCTAGGACGTATAATGTGATGATTAATGGCTTTTGTAAAGACGATAAGATGCAAGAAGTACTTTATTTAGTTGGGAAGATGATAAAGATAGGTTTTGAACTGGAAAGCACTACTTACACGATTTTGATTGAAGGGTTACTAAAAAGTTCCGATTTTGATGATGCTCGTAAGCTTTTCATTCTAATGGTTTCTTCTGGATTGAAGCCCGATGTGTGTACGTACACTTCATTTATTTTTGCGTATTGTAGTCAAGGGATGGTTAAAGAAGCAGAGGATGTAATGAATGAAATGATGAAGGAAGGTGTGGAACTAGATACAGCAACCTATACGATTTTCATTGATACATATTGGCGTATAGGACAGGTGGATTCTGCTTTTGATGTCTTAAAGCGTATGGTATATGCTAAATGTGAACCTTCTCATCATACATATGCTGTAATAGTTAAACACCTTTTACTCGCACAAAAATCAAAAAACTTGAAGTTTCAAGCTATTGATATCAATATGGGTAATGTGTGGAAACTAATGGATTTAGATACCGCTATGGAATTATTTTCAGAAATGGTTAAAAGGGGATGTGAACTGAATGTCAACACGTATGAAGCACTTACCATTGGCCTATGTAAAGAAGGGAGACATGAAGAAGCTTGTAGGTTAGTCGGCCATATGTTAACAAATGGGCTTGTTCCAAATGAGAATATATACACTTCTTTAGTAAATTGCTCGTGTTACTTACGAATGTATGACCAAGCATTAAGTTTACTCAGTACTATGGTCGAAAATAGGATTTTACCGAATTTAGACTCCTATCAGTTGCTTATTTGTGGATTATATGATGAAGGAAAGTACGAACAGGGTAAGGAGGTTTTTAGTAATTTGCTTGACGGGTATAATCCGGATGAAGTTGCTTGGAAGATTTTACTTGATGGGTTACTCAAACAAGGGTTAGTCAATAAGTGTTCTGAGCTCGTTGATGTTATGGAGGAAAAGGGTTTTCATTTAAATCCTCATACATACCTAACATTAGCTGACCAAATTGTTGTTTAAATACATTAGAGACTGGAAATTTTTCAATAAGATCATTTTAGTATCTTCGGGAAGCTCCACCACTCCCCGCCACACTTCTCTAAAGTAAATATTCCTTTTTCTACTGTAATCGTAATTATAAACACAATATACAGTTCTTCCTCTCTCTCCAGATTACGAAGCTTTTTGATTACATTCGTCTTTTTTTTTTTTTTTATTGGCTATGTTGCATTCACTTTTGCAGGCTCGAGTGAGTTATTGGCCACTGAAATAGATGCTGTAATGCCATCAGAGGTGTCTATACCGGAAAACATCCTTCAGCCTTTCTTAGCTACATCAAATGCCAAATCATTAGACGAAGCTTAGGATAATTTAGTAGAGTTGGCTAGAACGAGTGATGGTCGTGCTGATCTTGCTACCAAGAATGTTTTAACCGCAACTCTTCACCTCCTTCGAGTGCTTTTGTATCCCTCTTGTAGTGGGACTTTCTATTGGCGCTTAAACTTGTTAGAAACTTATGTGCTGGAGAACTGCGAAATCAGAATTCATTTGTTGAACAGAATGGAGTTGATATTGTGTACGAAAGTATAGGCAACACAAGATGAACAATAAAACCTTTATTCAGATCTAAGCTGCAATAGTCAGCTTAGATTAAGATTACAACAGTATCCAAATATTACAAGATTAGATTAATGTCAATGAGACAATAATCATGTAAATGTAAAGACCAGACAAGATCAGTGAAATGATCAGAAAGAAGAGAAGAGAGTGATACAAAAGACTGCACACACAAGTGTATATAACCCTAGATGAAGGGACTTATTAAATAGGAGATTAAGTTTCACTAAGACCCCTCTAACGGCTATAATTGACTCATCAGCAGAAACGATGAAGGCTTCAGCAGAAATGAACATCTTGGAACTTTAAATCTTTTATCCTTTGTCCGAGTTTAACCCCTGTAATTAATCCTGCAATGAACCATAACTAGAAAGCCATTAGCAATTGATAGAATGATATGTTTGCCACAGATTATCACCCTAAAATTTAACATTCCCCCTTAATCTGATGAGCAAACATATCAAACAATATTAATTTTTCACACAAAAATTTATGCTGATAGACAGGGAGGTTCTTTGTGAGTATGTCTGCAGTTTGGTTTGAAGAGCCAATCTTTTTAGCATTTATAACACCTCTAGCAATTTTTTCCCTGATGAAGTGAACATCAATTTCAAAGTGTTTTGATCTTTCATGGAAAACAGGGTTGACAGCAAGTTGTAAAGCAGATTTGTTGTCACAGAAAAGATTGACAGGAAGATTGATATCAACTTTTAGATCTTTTAGGATTTTTTGAATCCAAATGATTTCACAGGCAGCAGTAGACATAGATCTATACTCTGCTTCTGTGGAAGATTTTGAAAGAGTGTTTTGTTTTTTACTTTTCCATGAGATTAAACAATCATTGAAGAAAACACAATAACCTGTGACAGATTTTCTGGTTTTCTTGCATTTGGCCCAATCAGCATCACTATATCCTTCCAGATGATTTTCAGAGTTGCTGAAATTGTACCTTAGACCTTTTCCTGGAGCTCCTTTTAGATATCTCAGAACATTGAGGACACATTCCAGATGAGATTTTAAGGGAGAATGCATATATTGTGCCAGACAATGAACTGAGTATGAGATGTCAGGTCTTGTATGGGTGAGATAGATAAGTTTCCCAAGTAACTTCTGATAACCAGTGATGTTGACAAGCAAGGGATCATCAGCAGTGGGAATATATGGAAGCACAGAGTTGGGTTCCATAGGAGTGGACACAGGTTTGCACCCAAGAAGACCAAATTCTTTGAGGAGTTCTAGACAGTATTTTCTTTGAGAAAGACAAATGTCATTCCCAGTTTTTAAAACCTCAATGCCAAGGAAATATTTTAGATTTCCCAAGTCTTTGATATGAAATTTGGATTTCAGAAACTCTTTAAAAAGATTTATCTCATCAATACAGTTTCTAGTAAGAACAATATCATCCACATAAACAAGCAGAGCAATAAATTTGTTATTCTCTGTTTTGGTGAACAAGGAGTGATCATTAACAGATTGAACAAAGTTATTTTCTTTTAAAACACTGACAAGTTTTTCATTCCATTTCCTGGGAGCTTGTTTTAGGCCATATAGAGACTTGACAAGTTTACAAACTTTATTTTTATTGTTCTCATTACAGAACCCCTTGGGGATGGTCATATAGATATCCTCATCAAGATCCCCATACAAGAAAGCATTGTTAACATCAAGTTGAAAAAGAGGCCATTTGTTTTTTACAGCTAAGGCAATAAGACATCTAACAGTAGACATTTTCACAACAGGGGAAAAAGTTTCATCATAGTCTATTCCTTCTCTTTGGTTATAGCCTTTAACAACTAATCTAGCCTTGTATCTATCAACTTCACCATTGGCTTTATATTTGATTTTAAAGATCCATTTGTACCCAATAGGAGTTTTATTAGGAGGAAGATCAGTTATATCCCAAGCATGGTTTTCATTTAAGGCCTCAATTTCAGAATTCATAGCATCAACCCAATTACTGTCAAGGATAGCTTCTTCATACAGTGTAGGTTCAATACTTTTATTAAGACTAGATGCAAAGCAGTAATTATCTTTGTTAAGATTAGAGTAATTAACAACCTTTTCAACACCATATTTGACTTTTTCTTCTACAATAAAGTCGTTAAAATTACTGGGCAACTTAGAGACTCTGGTTGACCTTCTAGCAGTAGTGGCTGGCAAGCCTCTTTCTTGTTCAGCAGAAACAGGTGTAGTATCAGCAGAATCAGAAGATGCATTAGCAGGATGTGATTCTTGTGATATGGTGCCCTCAAGGTGTGTATTATCATCTATAGATGTTGCAACTGGTTCGTCAAACCTAGTAGGATGACTTACCACTGTGCCATCATCATAGGATGTCACTCTCCCTTCATCATTGGGACTTATTTGTGAGTCAAAGAAATTTTTGTGATTTAAATCTTTTGGTACAAAAGTTTCAACAAAAGGTTTTGACAAAGTATTTTTCATTTTGAATGGAAAAACAGTTTCATAAAATTTGACATCTCTGGAGTAAAAGATATTTTTTGTTTCTAGGCTTAAGAGTTTATAGCCTTTCTTCTCATTTGAGTAACCAATAAGGACACTTTTTTCAGACCTACTACCAAATTTATCAGAGATGTTGAGAATGGTGGCATAGCATAAGCAGCCAAAGACTCTAAGGAGAGAGAGTGAAGGGTCATGCCCATACACTAGGAAGAAGGGGGACTTGCCAGACAGAACTGAAGAGGAAACCTGTTTATGACATAGGCAGCAGTTAGAACACATTCAGACCAAAGATTTAGAGGTAATTCCCCCTGAAACATAAGGGATCTAGCTACATTAAGGAGATGCCTATGTTTCCTTTCTGCAATACCATTTTGTTGTGGTGTATAAACACAAGAGGTTTGATGTAAAATTCCTTTTTCATGGAAAAAATGTTGGAGTTTATTATTGACAAATTCTGTCCCATTATCACTTCTAAAAATCTTGACATTGTGTTCAAATTGATTTGATAGCATATGAGTAAAGTTAGCAATGGAAACATAAACATCATCCTTCCCCTTAAGCATATAGACCCACACTGCCCTAGAATAGTCATCAACAATGGTTAAAAAGTATTTGTAACCATCTCTGCTAGTGACTTTATATGGTCCCCATACATCAAGATGGACAAGTTGACCAATTTTAGTTGATTTATGTTCACTTAGAGGGAATGGTTCTCTGGTTTGTTTAGCTTTATTACAAGTATCACAGAGATGATCAGTTTCAGATGTACTATCAAATTTAAGAGTGGGTTTAAGTATGTGTAGGACTTGGTCAGAGGGATGACCAAGTCTTTGATGCCAAAGATTTTTAGAAACATGACAAACAGATATGCAGTTATTAGAAATAATCTTACATGTAGAATCAATATCAAACATGTATAACCCATTGTATTGTTTACCAATCCCCACAATCCTTTTTTGATGTAAATCCTGTATATAGCAATTAGATTCATTAAACCCAACAAACATCTTATTGTCTCTAGCAATTTTATGAACAGAAAGCAGACTAACATTGTACTCAGGAACAACAAGAACATCAAAAAGAGTTAGGTCATTATTGACCTTTAAATCACCAATTTTTGTAATTAAGGCCTGAGTACCGTTGGGATGTCCAACAGTTAAGCCAAGATTTGAAATGTTAACAACATTGATTAAAAAATTTTCAGACACAGTCATGTGCTGATTTGCACCAGAATCAACAATCCAACCAAGACTGATGTTTCCAGATAGAGTTTTTGTGTTGTTGTTAAAAAATTTATCAAAGTTTACATTAAACTTGACACTGCCATTAAAGAAGGTTCCTGAAAAAATTTTACCTGCCAAGTTGGCATTAGCAGATGACACATTGTTGTCATTGAGAAGACTCATAAGTCTTGAGAGCTGTTCATTAGACAAGGAAACAGGAGAGTTGCTAGCACTATTATCAGATGATGATTAGTTTCAGCAGAAACATTGTTACTGCTGAAAGGTTTACCATTAAAATTCCTTTTAACATATCCAGAAGGATAACCAACAAGATCATAACATCTATCAACTGTGTGACCGTGTTTTTGCAATTAGTACATTTGAGATTCATGTTTGGTCCTCTGCTATTTGAGTTGTTACCATTATTAAAACCAGAACCTTTGTTGTTAAAGCCTTTCTTGTTATCAAAAAATTTTCCACCATCAGACGTTTTTGCAAAGAAAGGTGTAGCATTGGGTTTAGTCGAGCTATTCCCAGATGAAACATTTTTGTGAGATTCTTCTCCAGAGACAACGAAAAGCAGTTTTGACATTAGGTAAAGGATCTATGGTTAAAATATTGCTTCTGATGGGGACATAGGAGTCATCAAGACCCATAAGAAATTGCATTAACTTGATTAGCTGATTATGTTTTTCAAAATGTTTTGCAGCCTCACAAGTGTAGGGAGGCAAGCTGATCATACAATCAAATTGTTTCCATAAAGAGTTAAGGTTGTTATAATAATCAGCAAGAGAGGACCCACTTTGACTAAGAGAGTTTATATTTTTATGCAAATTAAAGATAGCTGAACCATCAACCTTATCATAGGTCTCTTTAAGATCATTCCACATTTCATAAGCAGTTTTAGCATATATAGCACCAGCAAATAGTTCAGGGCTGAGAGAATTAAGAATCCAAGTAACCACAACAGAGTTACAAGTGTCCCATTGATTAGCAAGACTAGGTTTCGAATCATCTCTTATGCAAGTACCATCAATAAACCCTAACTTATTATGGTTCCTTAAAGCAAAAGCCATGGCCATATTCCATATTTTATAATTTTCAGTTCCAGTGAGTTTAATAGAAATAATGGGAGTACCATTGGTATTGTTGGGGTGTAAATACAAAGCATCACCAAAGGATAAGCTTTTCTCAGTGGAAGAACCACCACCACCAATATTATCATCACCAATAGCCATAATGTAAACAATAAAATAGACAGATGTAATAAGACAGACAAGGAATCACGCAGAGATAATAATAAGATCAAATAGACAAATAAATGAGACTTTGTATATAAGAAACAACAAGCACCAAGCTTGTGGACTAGGGTAAACCAGAGAAGGTATTCGTACCACTCACGTGGCGATCAAGATGTTAGTCTACCCGTTTGCACCCACAAAGACTTAAGTACTGTATGTTTGAAGAGATGATAAGACTCAGACTTACAGAGAAATATGCAAATGAAGAACAAGTCACAATTACCCTAGATTCACTTAGTCTAGGGCTAATTGTAAGCGGAAGATAACCAGCGATTACGCCAGGGCAGAACCCCAAACCACCAATTTGTTGCCGAAGAGAATCAATGAGCCTGAAGCTCTGATACCATGTACGAAAGTATAGGCAACACAAGATGAACAATAAAACCTTTATTATCTAAGCTGCAATAGTCAGCTTAGATTAAGATTACAACAGTATCCAAATATTACAAGATTAGATTAATGTCAATGAGACAATAATCATGTAAATGTAAAGACAGACAAGATCTGAAATGATCGAAAGAAGAGAAGAGAGTGATACAAAAGACTGCACACACAAGTGTATATAACCCTAGATGAAGGGACTTATTAAATAGGAGATTAAGTTTAACTAAGACCCTCTAACGGCTATAATTGACTCATCAGCAGAAACGATGAAGGCTTCAGCAGAAATGAACATCTTGGAACTTTAAATCTTTTATCCTTTGTCCGAGTTTAACCCCTGTAATTAATCCTGCAATGAACCATAACTAGAAAGCCATTAGCAATTGATAGAATGTTATGTTTGCCACAGATTATCACCTCAAAATTTAACATATTGTTTCGAATATTATTGGGTCTAAAGGAATTGTTGATGATTTAAATTATGGGATTATTCGAATGGGGTTACAAGTTCTGGCAAACGTATCATTGGCTGGGGAGGAACATCAAATTGTTATTTGGAGTCGTATTTGCTTTTTGGAGTTTACTGAGATTGTAAAGCTAAGGAGAAAAGATATTTGTGACCTCTTATGTATGATCATTTATGCTTGTATTGAAGAGAATGGTGAACTGCTTAAACAGTTGTGTTCAGATCATGCCTTGCTTCTTTTAGTGGAAATTGTGCGTACCGCTTCAGCAGGTTAGTTTCTTGTTTCTTTGAGTTTGTTTCATTCCCTCTTTTGTACCATATAATGAGTTCAATTTGGATATCCAGCTGGTATATTCCAACATACCAGTTTAAAGTGGCTTAATTTGTTGCCTAAGAGTTGAACAATCGCCTAGCTTCATTCAACAACTAGTTACTGATTGATATTCCTTTTCAAACTGTGTTTTATCATTTGAGCTTTATCAACTTGATATGATCTTTGAGGTCCATCCTCAGTAATGTTTACTGAAGAATGAAACTACTCTAGGGTAAGGAGTCAATGAATTTGTAGACCTTTTTGTCATGCAAACAGACTACTGAAAACATTAAAGGTGTAGGTTTACAATTATAGCAATCTGGTAGTTTCTCTTGCAAAGTAACAATTGATATTCGCTTGCAAACTTAGGTATTATCTCTTATATTAAAACATTTTAATTTGTAAATTGGTTAGTTTGCAATATAATTACAATTTTCAGGGATAGAAAACTCCATAACTGTTTATAGAAGTCATTATTTTGGAGTAATGCATGTGAAGAAATCACAAACTTATAAGAGATGAGACTTGGACACACTCATGTGTACAAAACGCCAAACTGGAGGAATGTAAAAAGGACAGAAACCAATGAAACAAGAATATACGTGGTTCGGTTAAAGTCAAGCTTATTCGTAAAGGCTGTTTAAAAAAAAAGCTTATTCATAAAGAACTTACGTTTTACAATCAGATAGCCTGGCTCGTTTGTATACAATATATCATTAAAGCTCCAGTTCTCATAGGTATATTTAATCTATAAACAATCATATTGTACATAGTAAACCTTTTCAACGTTTAATTCTTGTCGTCTTTTTTTCTTTTTTTTGGTGCACCAGGTGGGTTCAGAGAAGATTGGCTGAAGTTAATTCTTTCAAAAACATGCATCGAAGAACCATACTTTACACCCCTCTTCTCAAAGTTGACATATGCTCCTCCTGAAAGTGTTGATGGTAGTTTGCCCCATGATTATACCTTCACACAAGATCAATCTTTCTTAATGAGCATCCTATCACAGATGATAAACGAGCAAATAGAATATATTAAAGTTTCCAAGGTTTTTGCTCTTGATGTTTTTAACATACTAAAAACCACTCTGGAGGTTCTTAATTATGATTCCCAAGCAAAATCAAGTCTTCCAACAGATTCTTTCGATGTAATGTAAATACTCTTGGATATGCTCTCTGCATACTAAGAGATATCTGTGCATTTGATGGTAATGTGGATATTATTGAGTCGTTATTATCATTAGGGCTTGTCCAATTGCTTTTAGATTTGCTTCGTGAGCTCGAGCCTCCTGCAATAATTAGGAAATCATTGGAACAAGGTGAGAATCAAGATACTACAAAAGATTTAGGTAAGTTATGCCCTTATAAAGGATTTCGTAGTGACATTGTGGCAGTTATTGGGAATTGTGCCTATAAAAGAAGCATGTTCAAGATGAGATAAGAGAGAAAAATGGGATTCTCTTAATGTTGCAGCAATGTGTTACACATGATGAAAATCCTTTCTTCTGGTGAGTGGGGTATATGGGGTGTGAGGAATTTAATGGAAGGGAATGTTGAAAACCAACTGGTAGTTAGTGAATTGCAAATTCAAGGATCAGTCAACTTGCCAGAATTTGCAAGAATGGGGCTGCAAGTGGATGTGGATCCGCAGACTTAGTCGACGTGCAAAGCTTGTAAATACTGGTGAAGATATTGATCAGGTACCCTACTACATGATCCATCCTTTTTAAATATATTTGGTACACAAATGATCCTATTTTGTTAATGATGATTTTTCGTTTTGATATCCTCAATATTGACTGCATTTCTGTTAATTAGATGATAAATTTGACAACAAAGGTGTAATTATAGAGGAGTGTGTATATAACCATGAAGGTTTAATAACCAGCCTTTCTAATTTAAAGAAGTTTACGGCCATTTACTGCTTTCATCTACCTTCGAAATTTTCATATAGCAGCATAAATTACATTGTTGTCATCATTTTTCTTTTTGTTGACATCAAGTTTTGGATCAATTTAGAGTGACTTTTCCACTAATTTACTTAACACCGGGTTGATTTGGGTAATATTTTATCTTTTAACAGGTCACATAAAAGCCTTACTTAAAAACGTAACGGGTCAAATTAGATGAACAGGGTAAACGCGCTGATAGCTCCCAAAATGTATTTAATGAATATAACCTCATAATTGCTTCATTTGAAGTTTAAATTACTACTGTAAAAATGTAGTTTGGTAAAAAAAATTAGATCAACACATTATTTTATAATAAAAGTGAAGGAAAAAGCGTTGCCACTCTAATCATTTTGACAAGTAAAAAATTAACGATTTCGATCCGAATCGGATATCTGTGACCGAACCCACCAGACTTGTCATTTTGCCACTTTTAGGTCTCATTATAGTACTCTTTAGGTGTGTCACTTTTTGTTGCTTGTAAGTTGAGTGAAGTTTTGCATATAACTTACGATATTGGTTTCAAGTTTCAACTAATAAACATACACATTTTGTTCTAAATGATGTGTTAAAAGAAGGGACGGGGCTGGGGAAGAGAGAGGGAAGAAGCTGCAGCGGCACCATTTAATGCTTCAAAACTTGTGCCACCATGGCACAAGTTAGAAAAACCCTTAAAAGTGGAAGATAAATGTGAATCGATATATGAATAGCAAATTTTTATGCTTCAGTTTCTATGACTAGACGAGTACTCGCGCCTAGCGGCAGCGATGTCTAGTTTTCTGCAAAGTTCCGATGACCCATAAGTTTCTTTCAACAAACTGTATTTGTAGCATTAGAGAATCGTTTTCGAATAACTACAATTCTGATGCGTGGTTGCATAACAGCATAAATATATAGTTTTTAAAAAAATTATGTGGAGTCAATCTAAGTGTGGAGATATTTTCTAATAGGATTGTTTTAAGTTATTAAGATTTTTAGTAATAATAGATTCAAGCATTACAAAAAGCAACGGTATTATGTAGATGGCAATATTATATTGTAGTTTAGAGGTATAGCCAACATGTGTGACCGCTTATTCTTGTTTTGTCAGTTAATTTATGCAAAGTGATAACTATTTTTTTTACATGTGTAACGTTTATCATTTGGTGTGGCTTTTAAAATTGTAACTTTGCAAATTGGATATCACCATATAAGATTATTTTGTACTATCAATTTGTATAAATATTTATGCATTGTTCAAAGCTATTTGTTTGAGGTACAAATAATTATCGCTAAAGATAACAATACTATTTATTTTTTGTGATTTTAATAAACTTACATAACATTATTGATACACTGGACAAAAGCCTATACAATATATATTAACTTTTAAACGACGATTCATATATGCTAGTCCCTTAAATAGTGCAAGAGCAACATTTTTTAAAATAACATTATACAAATGACAAATTACATGTGTCAAAGCAAAATAAACCAAAAACTACAATTACTTGGTCTTTCATTTCAAAAAATTGTCACGGGTTCCACAACTACTTCATCATTTCTCATATAATTTTGTCAAATTTGAAACCCGATTTCACCCGGTGGTTCAACTGGTTGAACCGTCCGATAAAAACAAAGCCGATTTAAACCGAGTCAAACCGATAGGTTGGGTCGAAAAAATGTCAAATTAAACCCGGCCACCGTCACGGGTTTGAAGCGTCCCGGTCAACCCGTATCTCAACAGGTCAACCCGGTATCGGTTTCAACGGTCGACCCGGTATAGGTTTCAATTGGTTGTTTTAATTTGGTAGATGTGCTTTTAATTGGGTGTACAATGTGAATAAATTATTGTACTTTTAAGTAATGGGGTGTTTTAATAAGAGTATTAATTATATTATTTATTTCTCTCTCCATTGACCATGTTTTCAACATTCAACTTTCAATATTTTTCACTTTTTCCACTTTGACCATTTTTCCATTTTATATAGTATAGATTAGCTACTGACTCAAGAAGGTTTGTATGTGCAGGTGAGTGATGCCACAAATTTTATGTGAGGGATGAAGTTGCAAGCAACCAAGCACCTTCTACAAGATACTAGGAAGTAGGAATTTTGAATGCTTTTACTGTACAAGACATTGTTGAGTTTATAATATATATAACATACAATAAACATGTAAACATCAAGAGTACACAGCGGAAGACTAAAGATCATAACAAATAAATAATTAACTGAAAGTATGCGTAACGTACCTCTTGCGAATGTCAGATCCCTTGAGCAAAACAAAGTACTAATTGGTGTAAGAATAATGTCTTACAACCACGTTCTTGTACACACGAATTAACCAACGAATCAAGCGATTGCTAGATCTAACACAAGTCCTCGTTTAAGAAAAACGAAACCAAACTCCCTTACTTGGGGTGCTCGGCCGAATATAGACTAGAGAGAGGAGAGGAGAGATCTAGGGTTAATTCAATGCACAAGTGTATGAAACCCTAGAACCTAACCCTCTTTATATACTAGTAGGTAAACTTAGGGGACAAGTTTATGAATTAGGGCTTTGGAAAGGCCCCTATGGCCGGCCATGTAGACAAGCCCAAATGAAATCCATAACTTTTCCAAGTTTTCCATTTCTAGTCCTTTCTCTTTTCATTTAACGGTCGTTAGTCATTTTTCCGTTAAATACTTAACGATCTTTAACAGGACTTAATGTGCAATAATTAATCGTAAACATAAACATTAATTATTAACTTTAATTCTCATTCGCTAATGTGTGCAATCCCGTGGTCACGAGTTCGAATCCGGACATTCACATGTTTGTAAATATATACATTTCCAACAGCTCCCACAAGGATATGTTTACAAAACGTGAAATGACATTGGTTAGCGCCTAGCAACACGCCAATGCCCCCGGACAACTCTGTATGGTTTTCTCGAGAAAACCAAGTTTGATGATTCATCATCATATTCATCCTTTTGTTTCTAATACCATGTTAATAAGAATATGGATCTCACTCATTTCTTAATTAACTATTCTGTTTCTCGCTTTATGTGATTGATAAGATTACCAATTCTTCGAACATATTCCGAAGACCTTGGGCATGGCCATGCAAACATCTTAACAACCCTACGAGGGGCCCAGTAGTATTATACTTCAAAATAAATTTGAAGGAAACAAATCTCATTTTGACTACAAGCAGGATTCACATATTTCGCAACACTTCAAAACAACCCTTATAACTACCAGTTACGTATAGCGTTAGATTGCTTCACAAAAATGTACTACATCCATGACATATCTCTTGTATCTCAAGTCAGAGGATAAATATCCATGATATACTTAACGACAAAGATCCATAAGTATCATCATGTGGGTGGGATAAGTCCTATACTCAATTCATTGAATATCATCTGAAATTAGTCATGCTACGCATCAATATACTTTCAAGTATATTCTAACTAATACTCAGATTTGTCTTAATTCAATATCATTCCCATGTTATTGATTGACAACGGACTATTTAGAATAACTTAAGTTATTCAAGGGTTTAAACATGCAAATATAGGATAACATCATAATAAATGAATAATAAACATAATAAAATACTTTATTTCATTTCAATAATAATGTTTACAATATCCTTTTATCCAAATACCAAATAGATCAATGCATGATAATTCTTAGTTAATGAATTTTGCCACAAGTCATGCATCTCATACTTGTCGACAAGGCATAATTTCAACTAACTTTGATCTATAATAATTTTGAGAATACTTATTTCAAAAATTCAATAAGTGAATTTCTTGTATGTATTTACACATATCTTGATATTGTCATATTATTCCATAAGGTGCGTGACAACCTGAACCACCTTTTTATGACAATCATCTTTCAAAACTTTTAAAGTTTAAAGTATTCTTTATTCTTTAATGTATAATGCAACTATGCTCTTAGTTGAGCATAACTAGTCAACATGGTCATCATCAAGGATACCGTGACTAGAATTGAGTGTCATCTCAATTATACTAGCATCATTGTGTACAACAATATGCTCTTTAAACATCCGTAAACTTTGAACAGTTATAGTGTAATGTTGGTGCCTACCAAAACTCAAGTTTGTTGGCAATGACAATTATGAAACAATTGTCATATAATCATCCATAGTATCTAGGAGCATCTCCGATGTGGAATGTGATTCTAAATCCAAACATATTCCTTTTAAAATATTTATTACACTAACAACTTTCAATGTTGTTAAATCATCTTGTAATCAAGCATGACACAACAATCTTATACACAACATGATGTTCATGATGAATCTTCAAGTTAAACTTTAAGATCTCATCTATCTTGTCAAAGATATGTATTCATCATGTTCTATTTGACTCATTTATTTACCGCATATGTTTATAATAATAAACATATATTTCAAAGTTGTATATATTATTTCCAAATCTTACAAACGAAGTTTCATTCCCAACTAAAACTTAATTTAAGTGGAAGGTAGTTGCCCATACAACATATAAGATTTAAAAAATAAATAATACTCCCACTAGCTTTCAGGAATACTTATGAGCAATCTTATTTTAATTATTAAATCAAACATGGATTTAATATTAAACATAAGAAACATCTCCTAGATGCTTGCATATATCAATTCATGGATTCTTGCAGTTTGTACATATCCAAGGATTATTTGAATTTATAAAACTTCTTTGTATTACACTCATCGTCCTCGCAAAAGTAATTTCACAACAAAGAGTTATGACATTCATTGTCAAAATTTCATATCAATGAAACTAAGTATGACAATTATAATCTTTATACTTCTATTTAATGTATATAGGAAAGAATATTCAATCATAGTTAATTATTTAAGTATGATTGATATTATTATCACTAGACATACATTAAATACATGTACAATATTGTCCATATGATTTCTACACAAAGATTTAAACCACTAGGGTTTCCATCCTTTGAAGAAACTCATTTTCATTATTAAGATAAACCAAATATCTAAAGTTGATTATCTTTATGGACAACATCTCTACATTCATAGTAGGATTGATTTTCCACAATTCAACATTTGGTAAATTTATCATTATGATTAACAGGCTTACCATGATCCTGTAACTCATATTCCTCAGCATATTAAATATCTGAGATATCCTTACGGATCTATGAATGACAATTCCATCATATTAAGGTCTATCATTTTCATGTTTAGCCTCATCATGATATTTGCTAGTGCATTTTAGAAGATTATGTATTTTGTAATTCAATCTTTCAAGATCTAAACAAAACTCCCACTTGCCTTTAAAATTTAAAGATTACCTTTAAATAGTTTAGCAAGTAGAGCAACAATACATTGTTCTCTTTAGGGATATTACAAAAAACATTGACAGTCCTAACATTAGTTTGTTACAACTCACTCTATAAGTAGTTTAACAAATTCTGAACTTCATTTATAAGACTTAATGTGATTCATCACATTCCATAAACAAATGGTGTCTTATTAATCTTCTAGGTTGGAGTCTTATTGAGTATATTCAATCTATACTCAATCTACTAACCTTGATAACTTTTGGAAGAAACTATAGTTATCTTGAATCAAATAATGCCAACAGATTTTGATTCTTCTAACAGAACATACCATAAAACTATGGTATTTCCTTAGAATTGATATTGTAAGAAAATCTAACAATATTTTAGATAACCATCTACACTTTTGGCTTACCTATTTACCAACAAAGTAAAACTTAATGGTACAATAGAATTACCAAGTCAATTGCATGTATTATAACACAAATATTTTTGACCAAGTCAAAAGACATATTAGTTATAATCCCACTATACGTTATAAGACATTGATCAACTCATTGACTTCATGCATATGTCTTAAAACATAGCAAGTTAACGTCTTACTTTATATTGTAAGTCTTGTATTAAAAGACTTCATGTTTGTGACTTTACAAAATCATAAACATTTATAATTAAAGTAAGGGGCATTTACATACATCCCCAACCAAACTTCAATAATTACATATTTCCCTAAATCATGCTTTAATAGTATTGTACATCATGCATTAAAAACTTGTGTTTTGGGGAAATATGTAATTTTTGAAGTTTCCTTGGGTATATATGAAATTCCCCCTTAAAGTAATTATGAACACCACCTCGGGTTTCAATTCATATTTCAAGTTAATATTTACTACATATATTTAAGTCATTCAACGAATACTCAAATTCAAGGTAGTATTAGATTACTTCATTTAATTATGTCATTCCATGAAATGTTCCATGTAAGAAACTGCAGAATCATCCATGCTCGTTCTCACGACACGTGGATATTTTACCTTGGGCTACAATCTAGTTCACGCTCTCACGTAACATAAATTGTAACTACAAGTGTTTCTTAAATATTGAATGACATAAATATTTAAAATAAAGTAGTCTTTGTTATCATCTTGACACATGTTCTTAATAGGACAATCATACATATATATAAATTTTACCTATTAGAACGTTATTCTCTTACTTTACAGTCAAGAGAATTCTTTTAAATCATATTAATATGTGTTGTACCTTGCACACAATAAGATTTCTCCCACTTGTGCATGGAACAACATCATGTAGCATATAAACAACACGATACACGTTCATTTATTTGATTAATATGATTTGTGTCATAGATATAACAAGTAGATGTAAAACTATATTGTTTAGTAAGGAAACGCATTACCGACTATCCTTAAAACATAAGTGTCTACAATTGGAAAGTAATTATCTTTGAAGATAATCTGGGTTACTACACAGGAAATACGGCTTGTAGCTCCCACTGAATTAGAAATCATTATAACAACTTCTTATTCAATAATGCAACACAAATGCTCCCAATGAATCTGACAACATTGTAAGTGTTGCATAACCAGTGAAAACAACTTGCTTGCTTTTACTTTCCTACCCCTTTGAAGAACCATAATGAATCATTACTAAGGTACTAAAAGGTGTATTCTACTATATGAATGATAGGTTATCCATCAATGTTATTAACTCGAAAAATTGTGTATGCAATTTCTTCCTCAACAAGCCTACCATCCCCATACTGGTATGTAGTACCTTTAAAGGTTAAAGCAAAACAACTAGATAAAATATGCTAGTTTGCCTTTTACCAATTTTTGCTGTAATTAGTCTAGCTTCTAATCTAGTAACTCATATACATGTTTTCCAGTTAACCAACATTCATGTTGTTACAAAGGATTCATTCACCAAATGAGGGTAATGAAATCTTTATGGAAAATAAGATGTGCAATTCATTGCTAAGAGTTACATTAGAATTTAGACAATTCAAATGTTCCTATTATACCTTTTCATTCATGAAAAGGAATAGGATTGAGTCTCATGCTCTCATGGAAAGAGACTTCGTTGTCTTATCGTAAATTATTCTCGATCAAACATTTGTTTGAATGCTATAATGGATCAATTTACTAATCAAAGACTAAACCACGCTTACTAAATGTTGCATTTATACATTCAAAAGAATTACAAAATTCAATTTTAGTATTTTCGATAATTAACCTTTTCAATAAACAATTAAATACCCAAGGTTCATATTCATATAACCAATTAATTATTATTGAAAACTAGGATCCAAATTGTCATAATTTCATCACTTCAGTTGATCTGCTAGTAATGAACCTTATACAAAATGGTAGAGCTATTGCTCAATTTCCAATTTCAATTGCAATTCCTAGATTTATTGGATTTACATATAGCCAATATCAATCGCCATGTAAACATGTTTTATCCCATCTTATGCCTTGAGTTACCAGTTCTCACTACAAAACTCAATTAAGTTATCCAACTTAAGAAACTACAAAATCGTCCATGCCCGCCTCACCCACGTGGACATTTTACCCTTTGATTACGATCTAAGTCACGATCTCACGCAAATAAAAAGTAATCTTAGGTGTTTCCGTTGCGTTGGATGGCATATAACTTAAATTAAAGGGTAATAATTTTGATGTTAAATCAAATATGTACAAAGATGTCATGCATTCATATTCGTAGCATAGGTTTTATTAAAAAATTTATATCTTTGTTTTAATGTATAAGCTTTTCATCATCAAACTTTAATTGAGGTATTTGATTCACCAATCAAGGAATTTAGTGTTAATTATCATCCATTATACCGTACTTTTGCATAAGTGTAAACACTTAGTGTTTCGGTAATTACCACCGAAGTGGCGCATGGAATTAAAACTACCCTTAAGATGAGCTTGCACATTTAATGGCTTACTAAGTAGCTCCACTCGAACTTACAGAGGGCAGAGGACCAGGTACGCGTTAAAGCACAACCTTAGACATCATCAGTGACTGCGCGCACTTTTAAACCCCTTTATTAGTCCATTCTCATGGGTGAGCCTTTCCGACCATTTGTACCAAAGTCATCAATCAATTAAACGATTATGATTACTATTCTTAAAAATACATGTTTCACCATTGTTTAGGTCAGTTTATTTTTCTTGTAAAAATACCCTTGTTACACATAAAAAACAAGCAAGTATTTATAAAAATAAACAAATAAACAATGAATGCATAACAAATAAAAGTCATGCATATCAAATAGCCACATGCAAACGTTTTGATAAATCCTATTAATAACCAATTCTAGATTTTTCAATATGCATATATTTAATTAAGACTTTCACCCGTTTTCATCTATGTACAAGGTGAACCACATGCATCGATTCATCGATTGCATAAGTCAAAATTAAATACATACCACATAGCACATAATTGATTAAATTAATAATTATTGAGGTCTTCCCCAATTTTAGATCTATCAAAATTTAGTGTATATCACTTAAACAAGAAAGACATATAATAAAAGCAGATCCATGATAAAACATGCAGATAATTATCATGGACATAAAATTACACTTAACAATTAATGCAATTAAATCAAAGTTACGCATATACACATAAAGTTGCATGCATCTTAGGGTTTCTAATCCAATTAAAACAATAGTTTACAAAACCCTAATTAGGCACCAAAATAAACTAAAATTAGGGTTTAGGTTTTGCAAACCCTAGATCTAAGCATACAAATAATAACACATTCATGTTTATTTTAATTATGTGTTTCAGTAATTAATTACTTGTTATACAAGGCTTTGATACCACTTTTGAGTTTATAATATATATAACATACAATAAACATGTAAACATCAAGAGTACACAGCGGAAGACTAAAGATCATAACAAATAAATTTATTAACTGAAAGTATGAATCGTAATTTCCTTTGTGAATGTCAATCCCTTGAGCAAAACAAAGTACTAATTGGTGTAAGAATAATGTCTTACAACCACGTTCTTGTACACACTAATTAACCAAACGAATCAAGCGATTGCTAGATCTAACACAAGTCCTCGTTTAAGAACAACGAAACCAAACTCCCCTTACTTGGGGTGCTCGGCCGAATATAGACGAGAGAGAGGAGAGGAGAGATCTGGTTAATTCAATGCACAAGTGTATGAAACCCTAGAACCTAACCCTCTTTATATACTAGTAGGTAAACTTAGGTAACAAGTTTATGAATTAGGGCTTTGGAAGCCCCCTATGGCCGCCATGTAGAAAAGCCCAAATGAAATCCATAACTTTTCCAAGTTTTCCATTTCTAGTCCTTTTTCTTTTCATTTAACGGTCGTTAGTCATTTTTCCGTTAAATACTTAACGATCGTTAACCGATTCTAATGTGCAATAATTAATCGTAAACATAAACATTAATTATTAACTTTAATTCTCATTCGCTAATGTGTGCAATCCCGTGGTCACGAGTTCGAATCCGGACATTCACATGTTTGTAAATATATACATTTCCAACAGACATTTGTCAAATGCTGCAATTTTCATGAGCTAGCTTCAACTCTGGGCATTCGAAAAGGGTGGATTTTAGTGTAACAAGACTTAATTCTACAAGATTTTTCTTTGTGTAGATCCATGTTCGGAGTTTTTTTAAATGTTAGTGCCATCTAAACTAAAGATGCCACAGTGGGTTTTATGGAGTTGTTTTAATTGATTAGATACTTTCTGGCTTTTAATGGAGCTTGATATCAATACCTTTTTTTTGCTCAAAAAAGATATCAATACCTTTTTATGATGCTTTGTTAGTTTTCATTTACTTTTAACTTCATTCCATAACATTTCTCTTTTCAGCTAATACTTGTTCCGTGTTACTCGGTAATTCTTTGTGACTTGTGTAGTTTCTTCTATGATATGAGCCGAACAAAACATTACATGGTTCATTGGGTTTCAATCTAAAGACTAATTTTGTACCTAGTTTGCTTGAAAGAATCTGCATTCATTCAATTTAGTTTGTGGACACACCCCGCCAATTCAATGGACATGATTAACACCTCTAAAGCATACATCTAATGTTTACTTGCTGTAATTAGGTGTAAAAGAGTTAGAAAGATGAAATGGAGCAAATTGGCCAAAAAAACCTTGAGTTCAGATTGTCTGAAGGACCCCCGCCATCAGTAAAGGCAGTCATCACAGATCTTATTAAATTGCACCAGCTGGGAATAGAACCCAGGTCAGGATTGGAACCCGTGAGATTTTTTATCCAAAACAAAGGCGCTACCAGACCACTCTGGTGCTTTAATGCTATTATTTTCTAACTTATGAGCTTAGTGCAGTATAGGAAACACATATGTATCATATTTGTTTAACCACTATTCAAATTTGCAGTAATTATATATGTAACACATCCAAACACCTATTGGATCACGTTACATTAAACTTAATCTGATGTATTTATTGAAAAGAAATTGTTTTACACAAGAAAAACCAAGTCATTATTTCATAAAAACATTGCACTTGCAATCTGATCAAGTCAATTTGATTTGATGCAATCTTCTAGTTATTGGATAAATGTTGAAACCAAAAAGATTACTTATTGACAGTCGTGCTCCGTTAAATTTGACGAACACATAAGAAACAAACTGTGTTACGGGAATGGTTATGTGATGTTATGATGACATTTCGATGCTAATACATTGAAAGGGTAAAGAGTGTGAAGCCATTGTGCTATTACCAGTATGAATGATGGGTAACTAACCTTAGCCATGTTAATATAGAAGTCCACTTAATTGCAACAAACTACCATTCTAAAAGTAAACGTCGTATTAGGCAAGAACAAAACAGACTATAAATGCCCTCGTCATCAAAAATTAAACTCTAAAATTGTAAATGTGAGCAAATGCAAATTTGAAAAAGTGTAAAAAATTAGTTTAATGAATCGAAGTAAAATGTTGAAAAAATGTTATCTATATACTACATCTAAGCATGCATGTTTTTGCTTGTTACTTAAAACTTAAGGGTGTGTTGGATCGAGGGTTCTGGGAATGAGGAATGAGAATGGGATTGATTGAGCGGATTCTAATGCTACTCGTTGGAGTCACTGTATCCCAATTAAAGCTAATGTCTTCTTGTGGAGATTGGCTCTTAATAGCTTCCTACTAGGGTAACTTGTAGGAAAGGCATCGATGTCGCTTTTACTTTTTGCCCTATTTGTGGCGCGGACGTTGAAACCGTTAATCACATCTTTTTTTCTTGTGAGATGGCTAAAGCTTTATGGGCTTTGTTGGTTCGATGGGTGGCTTTACATATTCCTATTTGTTCTAATTATTTGGATTGGTGTTCTTGGCTCGATCTTCGTGATTTATCGGTTAAGGCTAAGTCGTATTGGAAAGGATTGGGGAACTCCTGTGATCCATATGAGCGGCAAAAGGTTGGTCTTCGCTTCCTCCTCCTACGAAGGCGGTATTATGGGATTTCATTGTGTATCAATCTTTTATTTGGATTTCATCTAGAAATCCTAAGTTTACTTATAGTTGGGTAGGGTGGATTAATAATCTCTTAGATTATATTGTTTCTATGTAATTTGTTCTAGCTTTTGCTAGTATTTTTTTAATATAATCCCGCCGTTAAAAAAAAAGAGCGGGATTGATTAAGGGTGTTTGCTTAATTAATATAGGTTTTAAATGTTGTAATGATATCCTAAAACAAATTCCCATACCCACCTTACATGATGGGTTTTGCATTTGATTCCCAATCAATCCATATTTTTACAATTCAAAACCCAAACCCAACCAATAAACCAAACAAATAATATTAAATATGATATATAAGCTCATACTTATTCTCATTCTATCTTATAATCAAACCCTTACCCAAACTCATTTCTTATAATAAACCAAACGACACTGAAAAAAATCACATGTGATTTGTCATACAAATCAAATGTGATTTTTCTAGACGGAACTGAAAAAAAGTTTGTCGAAAGTATATCGAAGTGTCCGTCTATAGAAAGATGATTTAATTCTCGTCGCGATTGTATGATTCGTTTTGCTTAACGATTAACGGTTTGCGAGATATTTAATATTTAAAAAAAAAATCTTTTTTTATAGATTTCCATAATTGGTTCATTGAATCTTTAGAATATATTAGAGCACAAGGTATGGAACATACCAATAACACGTTATTGGTATGCCACCTCAGCGCCACATCATACACCTCTCAATAACACACTAATAACTAAAACACCAATTTCTCATAACACATTACTAACATGTTATTGGGTCCCACAAAATACCCCAGTAAAAATATCAACTCACTCACAATAAATAAAATAGGGTGAGCCATTCAAGTGGCATGGTTTCATTTGGCATGCATTTGATAAAAGAGATATATGCAAATAGCGTGTTATTGGTTTTGATTTGATAGAATGGCAAGCCCACACCATATGCTATTAGATTTACATTGAACTTTTTTCTAAACAGGTTAATGTGGATGGGATTCAAATTTCATTGACTGAATATTTTTCATTTCATTGTGTAGTGCAAACAAACGAAAATATTAACCAAAAGAGAGTATATAATCATATTTTTTTAATAGATAACAATCAAAATAAAATATAGAAAGCTGCGGGCCGTCATGAAACTCGGCATGACTTTTGAGCCACTTCAGCTCCTTTTACAAACCATTTCTCGATTCTCAAAAATAAAACCTCATCATCATCATCACACTCTACTAAATTTTCTACCAACCTAATTTAAAAGTAAAATCACACTTAGCACACAAAACTTTTGTTGCACATTTTGTGTCTATAGACTAGTTACTAGTAGACTATCACTACTACAAAAAGTTAAATAGAGCCCCCTAAATAAAGCTCTGTTTTTTAGAAAAAAGGGCTCTTTGTTACATTCTGGATTTTTTTTCACTAATAAAGCCCGGTCCTTACTTAAATAACCGGGCTCTATTACCCTCGTTTCATAAAGCCCCGTTCTTAGTTTAAACCGCACTATATCTTTGGGCGGGTTTAATTCAACTTTTTCATTTCACAAAATCATTAGGCGGGTTTAGTTCAACTTTTTCAACTCACAACTGCCATTGTTTATTCTTCCATCCCCTCCTCCCTTCACCATGCCATCACTAGCAGTCACATCTACCTGAGTTCCTCCCTCACCCATAACACCACCACCACCGGTAATGGTGAGTCATATCCCCTCCATGTTATTCCTTTAGATTTTCAATTGAAACTTCGGGTTAGGTATGTATGTGTTGAATTTAGGCTTATTATATTGGTTAACTTTTGGGTTAATGTATGCTTTATTTTGAGGTTTAATTGTACGCTTAATCTCTGTGATATATGTATATTGCAGTATTGTTACCTTGAGGGTTAATTGGAGCATAGGGTTACTTTTTGACCTAATTGAAGAGAGTTAATTGATATTGTGTAACTTTATAAACATATTACTGTTACTTAAAAGTTTTTGTTTTAATTTATTTTCAATTTTGTTGTTTAATTACCACATGATTTGTTATCTGCTATTCTTGCATAAGGGAAATGTAGTTCTAAAGCTTTCATATGCTTTTTTTGTCTTAATTGCGCTGTCACAAAGTAAATCATATTCTTTTTGTTTTCTCATTGGTATGAGTTTTATGTTTTTGACTGTTTGTTGAGGAGGGCAAGTGGCTTCTGTTACCACAAAGGCACAAACCATGTATCCTCTTTATTTTATTTATCATTGTAATTCATAGCATCTAATGTGCATATGAGCTAAAACATCTATTTTTATTTGGTAATTTTGGCCTTATGTTGCATATTTCAGGAAATATCCAAGGTGGCATAGGAGATGAATTAAGAAAGGTATCTTGAACAAAAACTAGCAGGAGAGTTGGCTCAGGCCAGAACATCAATGTGGGATGGTACGTACAAGATTTTCATCCCTCTATAAACAAAAGTACATGTCCATCTACACTTTTTTCATATCGTACTTTTATACACATACATCCATGGTTCTTTAAACAAATGTACATGTCATAGTTGTTTGTGGTACCTCATGTTTGTGGTAGCCCCAAGTTATTATGATATCACAGTTGGTCAAGAAAGGAAAAATTGAATGTGATCATCCTCTTGTTCCTGTTTTTGGCAAAATCGATTTGCTCTTAACGATATAGATTGTGATTTTTGTAATTAAGTATTTGTAGTAATATGATAATGCATCTACGAATATTATCTATGAGTTAAAGTGAATTTGACGTGTTGGCGTGCTTTTTAGTTTGGGAACCACCAGGTTCAAGGCGTGCTCTATCGTGGCTTGGCGAGGGAAACCCGGAACTTGTCAAGGATACCCTTAACCCATCACCCCGAACTGAAAACCCAAACCCACCACTTGTTTTTGATTATTTTTAATGGGTTATTAGTATGATCGGGTTCTGGATGGGGTTTGTTTTTATGTGATTTTGATGGGTTGGCCGTTAAGGTTTGGGGTTGGCAGGACGAACCGAAGCAAAAATCCATGGTGTCCCCGTGACCTCCAAGGACCCACCCAGTTCCGCCGTGGTTGGTGTTGTGCTGATCTGGAATTGTGTAATGGGTTTTTTTTATGAGAATTGAAGATTGAATATATTAATGATTATCGGGTGCTTGGCATTGTGCTTTTGGTGTTAGGGAATAGCGAAAATGATTTGGTTATGTGATTATTTAGGTGTCAAATAACCAAATTTGGAT
>OU343216.1:115262136-115301562 GCA_910596185.1 Chrysanthemum makinoi | reverse complement strand
TGTTTTCAACTTCTATTTTTTCCTTTGGATGAAAAATCCACATTTGTTTCATTTTTGGGAGTATGCTCTTTAATGCTTGTGTTCTCATGATCACATGCCTTGAATTCATATCTAATCATTAGATTTTTAATCCACATTTTGGGTCAAGCATTCATTACAATGCTTTGTTTTTCTATATATATAACTCCCCAAATGCTTGCATACTCCATCTCCTTCTCACAAACACACTTCATCATGTCATCAAAAACCTTTTTAGGAGAAACATCTAGTACAAACAATCATGATATCCAAACCTTTGTACTTCTACCATCCAAAATACCACAATCAAATGCTAGGATATCGCACGGATTAGTATCGATCTTGTTGTTCGGCAAAACCAACCTCAAATGAGTCATCCTCAACAAATAACTCACCACAAGATGCTTCAATTATAGCACCACCCTCATCACCAACAAGTACACCAACTTCATCACCACCTAAAATATCTCTTTTGGAACTCCTTAAGACTCCAACAAGATCTAACCAACCTAAAGAAAAAAATTAGTCTTTTCAACACCCCCCACATCTCCAAATACTATCTTTCAAGATCTTGAAACATCACCACCATTAGCTCCCATCACATTACAGAACATCTAGGTTCTGTTCCACCACCATTTATTAACATTCCGGATATTGATCCATATTTTCCTATTTTTCCACCACAACTTCCATGAAACTCAAATCAAAACAACCCGGAAAACTTCGCACTCATTACCCATCACTTACATTGTGAACATTGCCAATCCACTAGGAAATTGCAATAGAAGTTAAGGGAAGAAATCGTTTTCATACTCAACCTCATCATTGATAGCATCAATACCATTACTCATCAAAACCTCCATCCATAACCTTATGCAAGCATGGAAGGAATCACTACTACTACTTTCTACTTTTAGTATTATTTTTCTTTTGAAGTCATTTTCAAGAACAAGTATTGTTCTTATTTTTATATGCTTGTAAGTGGCATACATACCACTACAATTTTTTGTTTTGTTACAAGGCCTTGTTTACATACCTTGGCTCCCAATCTTGATTCTCGACAACCACAAGATTATATAAGCATGTTACTAACCTTTCTTTTTTATAGAAATTTTTATTTTTCTTCACTTGGCCCCAAACAAGGGGAGCTACCGTCAAGGGGAGTTAGGAGTTTGTTTATTTCTTCAAGGGTTAACTTTTTGTTTCGACAAAAGGGGGAGAAGAAGTAAAACTTAGGGGCTTTCAAAACTTACATCTATTCTTAAGTTTTACTCATCATAACATTATGTTTTGTCATCAACAAAAGGGGAGAGATTGTTAATACAAATAAACCGTAAAAACGTTTATTAATATTTTGTGATCTCTTTGTGTTTTGTTGATAACAAATGTAATGTTATCTTAAGTAGAATTATAAGGATACATGTTATTTTTGTAAAGCATTTATATATAGCCATTTAAATACAAAAATGTAATAATCAAGCATTTGTTGTAATAGTTTATTAAGATGGGTAAAAACCATAACCCATGGACCATAACCCATGGATCTTAAACCCATACCAAAGAAGACTTGATACAATGTATACTTAGATACATTGAATCTAAAGAAAACCCATGGACCAACCCATAACCCATGACCCATAACCAAAAACCCATGGACAAAGAGGAGCGTACCACGGATCCCTAGGATTACACTAGCCGGATCCCAAGTGGAAGGATCCGTGGGATCCCGGAAACAGAAAATTTCCTATAAATAGAGATCCATTTCTTCATTCTAACTCACCCTCTTCTTACTAAATCTCTCATACACTCTCATTCTCTTATAACATATAGATCACTTGATCTAGAGAGTTGTTCTTCTTTCTTTCTATTTGTGATCCTCATATAGGTCCTTCTCTAGGCGAGATCACGAGCATTCTACAAGTCATCCAAGCAAGGGGTCCTTGATTGAATTTGTCCTCCCTGAATTTCGTAGCAAAGATCTTGTATTTGATATTTCACATATTTGTTGTGTAATAGTTGTGTTAGTTTGGTCCACCGTGCTACGGACTCGGTATCTAGCTTTGTACGGGAAAAAGTGTAAAAACAGCGTTGTGAAGGCTTCTCAACCAAGTGAAGGAGTTTGTTGACATAGTGCTTGAACTCTCGAGTAGGTGACTCCGAAGTGGAGTAGGGCAAAGAAGGTGACCTTGTAGACGAACCACTATAAATCGGTTGTGTCTTTTCTATCCCTTTACTTTATTTATTTTCGGCATTATCATTAGATCTATACGTTCTCAACATCCATACGATTTCACATATCGAATCTAAAGTTTTTGAAATCAACTTAAAATCGGCAAAACTATTCAACTCCCCTTCTAGTTTTCCACAAGTATATATTTTACCAGGATGAAGCCCTTTTACCAAAAAAAAATAAAATTGTGATGTTACGGATTAGACTTAATCAACCAAATTTAAATAATACTAGTAGTTGATTATTTTTTGACTTTGGATAACGAGGACTAGGGGTGTATATCTAAACTATGGAGATGAAGTATATAAACCAATTATCCATTGAGGTTATTGTTCTTTTATATATAGGTTACGAGAAACAATGTGGAGAACAAAGGATCGCAATAGCTAGAGCCATCATTAGGTGACCAACAATACTATACTGGACGTGGCAACAAGTGCATTTAATGTCCAATCGGACAAGTAGTTCAAAGGCATTGGATCAAATAATGGTTTGAAGAACAACGTTGTTACCTGAGGCACTATTCGGCTCAAGAACAAGCAGTAATGCGTTTTTGACTAGCTAATATTCAGAAAGCATAAGTATTGTATTAGATTATATGTATGTATATTATACATATGTAAACTATTGGAATTAAATAACATGACGATCATAATTTAAACACGATATAAACATCAAAGTACATGCGGAAGCGTAGGAACATATAATTGTAATTAACTAACTGAAAAATAAAACGTATGCGTACCTTTTAACAATTCGGATCAAGAATGAACAACAATCCTAATTAGGGTTTATGTGGATTAACGAATTGACACTTTTCCAATTCATTCCAAGATACAAACAACATGTGTTTGTACCACGTTCTTGTACACGTACTAATACGAATTAAAGTAAATGCTAGTTTTGTAAACACAAATCGTTTGTTTAGGAAAAACAAACCAATCAGACAAAGGGGTGTTTGTACGATCGGTTATCACCAAAAAAGAGGAAAAACAAATTTAGGGTTTTGGTTATGTGTACAAAAAATACAAAATAATTAACCCTAGCCTTGTATTTATACTATATGAAACTTAGTGCTCAAGTTTGATTAGGATTAAGTTTCCCTAATCCTTTTTCGACCGGCCATGTATTCCAAAGGGAATTCCAGAAGCTTTTTGACATCTAATTTCATATATAGTCCCTCAATAACGATTAGTTAGTCAATTTGATTTAATTACTTTAACGCCCGTTAATCATTATTGTGTTTTTAACAATTAAACATACATTTTTATATATTTAATTATTAAAGTTTAATTCTTCATACGTAAAGTGTGCAATCTCGTGGTCTCGAGTTCGATTTTAGACATACACATGCTAAATATAGATCTAAACTAACAGCTCCCACTTGGACATATCTTAATAGTGTAATGACATTGGTTAGCGTCTAACAACACGTAATGTTCCTAGTAATTGGGGCCCACTTAATGAAAGACTTATCAGCCGATTACAAGTCCGCTTTACGGTCTTTCTTAAAATAACATGAAAAGAACTTAATTATCATTCTAATCTCAGATTTGTAGAACTACTTTTGTCTCATATTATATACACGTCAAACGTATTTCCAAGAACTGTTTGACACCAATTAAGACCAAGATTTCCCGATTGAAGTACAAGTTTTAGGTTTCAATAACTTTAATGAACTCACAAAATTTTGTGAACGGGGTGGAGTAGTTTTATGATATAAAGGTATCAAATAGACGTCCACATAAACGGAAAACTGTGCAACCAAAAATCAATTAGGAATGTAGGGTTGGCATGAAGAGGATGTAATCCTTATTGTAACATTTGGCTGCGATATCACAACACACCACTGCACACAGCTGTTAGGTTGGGGTTGGAACCATAACAGCGTAAATTGACCATGATTAGTTGTTTAAAAGCGGTTGAAATTGTTTGATTATGAATTTATACTTGATCCCACTCTTTTGCTATTACTTCATGCATTAAGCTCCACATTTTTGCCACCTTTATTAATACACCATCAGTCAAGTTATAAAAGACACTTTCTCAATTTTGTGAATCACAACTGTAAACTATAATCTCGCCATTGCTTCAAACTCGAAGGACCAAAGTTGCTCATCAGAAACTCTATAACCGAATAGCGGTTGATAGCAGTTATTAGTAGTTATGAAAAGTAGTTATTTGGCATAAACCGGTTACAAAGCATTACACAAAAAGCGGTTACTTCCTAACCATTGTGTCGTTTGGTTCATGCCCATTCGATTAGTATATATGTATGATGTAATGAATCATTTCAATAGTTAGACGATTAGTTATTCAAAGTTTTTATTATTGTTTGCATTTTCATATCGACTCACTCAATATACACGTTAGGGACCGACATTTGGCATCAAGAGCCTTTGTTATACATCTCGTTACACCAATCAAACATCACCAAATTCTGTTAACAAGACACACCAAACCAGAAAATCTTAACGAGAAGAAGAAGGAACCAAAACATAAAACAAGCTGGTTTTTGGTTCAGAAGAAAAAACAAAACTTTTGTTTTGGAAGAAAGAAATGCGACGTTTCAAATTAGGAGACGTTGTTTTGGATAACTAGGACATAAGATAAGTAGTATACGACTTATCTCTGTGTCGAGACTGCAAACGCGGAGGACACCCATTCCTTGTGGTGTGGGATTCTGTTGTGAAGCCTTATGCGCAGCAACAGAAGAGAAAAGGATACCTTGTTGGTGTCTTGTACACAACAAGAAGAAGAAAGAAAGGGATACCTTGTTACAACTTTAACGTGACAAGAAGAAAAGGAAACGTGTTAGGATACCTTGTATATTATACGGCATATACAAGAAGAAAAGGAGTTGCTTGGAGAGAAAATATACGGTTACAAAAAAACAATCAAGGGTTGTTTTGGAAAGAACACGCTAGCAACACAAAGATATTAACAAGAAACACGACTTGATCAATTGTGTTTTGTTTGTTGGAAATACCGAAAGGTATTTTAGTGAAGCATACTCGGTGTGGAACAAAGAAAGAAAAGGAAAGTGTTGTGGAACGCGGACAAGCAACGAAGGATACTACCACTCATATTGGTAAAGAAGAAAACAAGAAATAGACTTGTTTTTCTTAAAATACCGAAAGGTATTTGGAGATACTTGTGTTCGAAAAGAAAGCCAAGACCAAGAGTTCTAAGGCAACATATTATAAATCGACACAAAAGAAAAAGGAGAGACAACGTGGTGAAAGAACAAGTGGAAGGCAATTCGAAAACATCAAAAGGTGTACGCGAATTGGTTTAGTGAAAGCGGGAAAGAAAAAACGTGGTTGGTATTATACTCAAGTACTGACAAAAGTGGGAATACGACTGTGTTTAAAACACAACAACGAGGTCACAAATTCAAAACTTTGGATTTCTCTTTTATACTTTAGATAGTATAGATCGTTATTTTACATTACTAGGAAATCCCGAGAACTATATATTGATCCCATACTATTAGATTCCCGGATAACTATTTCTATTCCCGTAGTATTAAGAATACCATACTTAGTTAGAATCCCCATAGAAAGTAGAAAGTGAAGATCATAAGCACTATCAAAATGCGGTGACGATGCAGTGGCGGTAACACTACACAAAACCCGTAACCCCTATGACACAGTATCATTGGCCTAAACTCAAAACCACAAACTACACGGTTTAGACTATACAAATTAAGGTGCTACTGGAAGCACAAGGTTTATGGGAAGCAATAGAACCTAAGGAGCGTACAAGTAGATGATAAGAAGGATAAGGCAACAACGGCCTTCCTATATCAAGCATTGACCGAAGATGTGATCTTACAAGTAGCAAGTTGCAAAACAACAAAGGAATTATGGGATTCATTAAGAAGAGACACGTTGAGGAAGATAAAGAAGTGCAACAAGCACGGTTACAATCATTGATGATTGGATTTCCCTTTCAATGAAGGAAGATGAAACGGTGGATGCATTTACACCAAACTGAACGGCTCACGCCACGAAGGCTAAAGAATTAGGAAAAACATTGGATGAATCACTTTTAGTACAAAAACTATTAGATTCTACACCAGATAGGTTTATTCAAATAGTAGGATCCATAGAACAGACGAATGATCTCGATGACATTACGTTAGATGAGATCGTTGGAAAACTTAAGGCATTCGAAAGGAGGACAAGTAGAAAGCCAAGATAACATATTATTAACTAAGGAGAACACTCTAGAAATAAGAAACGATTTACCAAATTTAGAGGTAGGTCAAACTATTCAGAGGAAATTGGCGAATAAGGGAAATAGAGATAACTCGAATGGAGGAAACTCAACTCACAACAAGAATAAAGGTGAGTGGGATAAAAAGAACTTGAAATGTTTCAATTGCGGGAAAACCGGACATTTCAAGAGAAATTGTAGAAGTCCACCAACAACTCAGAACAATCAAACCTTATCTTAGAAGACGATGAACCATCATTATTAATGGCAACACGAAGAAGAAATCTTAAATAGAGAACAAGTACACCCCCGAAAATATGCTACAACAGATGCTAGCATATGGTATTTAGATAATAGTGCAAGTAACCATATGACGGGCACCAAAGGCCATTTTAAGGATATTAACGAAAACATCCTGGAGCGTTCGTTTTGGAGATGGATCATATGTGGAGATAAATGGTAGACGTTCAATACTATTAGGATGTAGAAACCTACAACAGAAGATGATTTTAGATGTTTACTACATTCCAAACCTCAAGAGTAACATACTCAGTCTAGGACAACTTACAGAAATAGGTTGCAAGATCATCATGGATGGAAATTCTTGACTTTGTATGATACGAATAAGAAGTTGTTGATAAAAGTAGAACGATCTAAGAATCGACTTTCTGATATTAGATTACATATAGTAGCACCTATATATGTCTCTAGCGTAGATGACCTAGCATGGTTATGGCATGCTAGATTAGGTCACCTGAACTTTGACGCAATAGACAAGATGACAAGAAAAGGTCTAGTGGATGGAATACCGAGAATAAACATGCAGGAAAATCAGTGATGCATGTTTATTAGAAAAACACATCAGAACACCTTTTCCAAATCAAGCTAAATTCAGATCAAAGAACCCGTTGGACTTAGTATATGGAGATCTTTGTGGTCCCATAAGTCCAGCCACACACTCTGGAAAGAAGCTCATCTTCTTATTAGTAGATGACGCACCGCGTTCATGTGGGCTTACTTTCTAAATTCGAAAGATCAAGCATTCAACACATTCAAGGAATTTAGGCAGCAGATTGAATCAAAGTTGAAGTTGAAAATTAAGATGCTAAGAACGAATAGAGGAGGTGATTTTACATCACATGAATTCACCAAATACTGTAAGGAGAATGGAATAGAAAGACAATTGACAGCACCATACTCACCGCAGTAGAATGGTGTAGTAGAGAGGAGAAATAGCACAGTGTTATCAACTACTAGGAGTATGATGAAAGCGATGAAGTTACCCTTAACTTTTTGGGCGGAAGCAGTCAGGCACGCCATTTACATACTCAACAGGGTACCAACGAAAGCCCTGGAAGATAAAACACCATATGAAGCCCTCTACAACAGAAAAAAGAACCTAAAATACCTAAGAATATTTGGATGCACAACTTATGCTAAGGTAACGATGCCTCACTTGAAAAAGCTGCGTGATAGAAGCATTCCAATGATTTACTTAGGAGTTGAAGAAGGATCAAAAGCATGTAGGCTATATGATCCCATAGGAAAGAAGAAACATATTAGTAGGGATGTGAAGTTTATGGAAACGAAACCGTGGGATTGGAATAACAATGAAGATGATACAAGTACAGAGGATACGTTTTGGACTAGCTTTGTAATAGATGGAGTTGACTATGATAATCCTACACCACCCAATAGAAAACACGATATCACGTATCATGAACAAGAACCTATACCAGATCCACCCTCACCAATCACACCACCATCATACACTTACAACCCTAACTCAGAAGATGAAGAAGGAGCTACTATTAGTTCATTAGAAAGCTCAGATCCTAGATTTGATCATAGACCAATACAAGGTTTAAAAAATATTGCGAAAATCTACCAAACTGCACGTGAAGTCGAAGCGCCAAGCTTATTTTTCACAGAAGAAGAACCCCGTAATTACAAGGAAGCATCAAAAGATGAGAAGTGGATTGAGGCCATGGAAATTGAATTAGATTCAATTAACAAAAACAACACATGGACCCTCACCACATTGCCGACAATCGAGAAGGCAATAGGACTCAAATGGGTTTATAAAACCAATGCACAAGGAAGGATCATAAAGTATAAAGCAAGATTAGTAGCAAAAGGTTATGTACAAGAACAAGGAATAGACTTCGATGAGGTGTTTGCACCAGTTGCTAGGATACAGACAGTTCGATTGATATTAGCACTAGCAACATATCATGGATGGCAAGTACACCACTTAGATGTAAAATCAGCATTTTTACATGGAGAATTGAAGGAAGAAGTCTATGTTACACAACCTGAAGGTTTCATTCAACAAGGAAACATAGGAAAAGTCTACAAGCTAACTAAAGCATTGTATGGCTTAAGACAAGCACCTAGAGCTTGGAACGTGAAGCTTGACCAAACCTTGAAGTCATTAGACTTTAAGAAATGTAATCTCGAACAAGCAGTTTACACAAAGAGAAGCAAGACTTCTACACTTATCGTTGGAGTATATGTAAATGATTTGATAATCACGGGCACTCCAAAGAAGGAAATAGACTTGTTCAAATCCCAGATGAAAGAAAAATTTGAAATGAGCGACTTAGGGTTGCTAGCATATTACTTTGGGATAGAAGTTACACACACAGGAGGAAAGATTACGATCAAGCAAACATGATACATTAACAAGATCTTAAAAGAGACAAGCATGACGGACAGTAATGACACGAAGACACCCATGGATCCCGGCACTAAGTTGGTCAAGGCGGAAGATGGAAACCCAGTTGACGCAACTTATTACCGAAGCCTAATTAGAAGTCTCGATACTACTACATACATGACCGATCTTAGTTACTCAGCTTGGACTACTCGCAGATTTATGCAAGACCAAGGATCAACACCTGAAGCGAGTGAAACAAGTAATCCGATGCATCAAAGGAACGAAAGACCATGAAATAATATACAAGAAGAAAGGCTGCAAGATTACAGGATACAGCAACAGTAGTTATGGAGTTAATACAGATCAAGGAAAAGGAACTACTGGAATAGTATTTTACTTTGGAGAGTCACCCATTACTTGGTGTACTCGGAAGCAACCGACAGTAGCACTCTCATCATGTGAATCAATTCATGGCGGCTCTGCAGCAGCATGTCAAACCTTATGGTTAAAACGTTAATTTAGTGAATTAACTGGATTGGAAGAAACAAAGATAACGCTTAGAGTTGACAACATATCAGCTATAGCACTCTTAAAGAACCAAGTTTTTCATGGAAGGAGCAAGCACATCGACATTATCATATCATTTCATTGAATGCGTGAGAATGGTCATATCAAAGTGGAACACGTAAGTGGAGAACTACAAAGAGCAGATATCTTAAGAAAAGCTTTACCAAGACTCAAATTCGTGACTATCACGACAAATGCTCGGAGTTCAAGACTTAGGACGAAGCAACGATCAAGATTAAAGAGGAGATTGTAAACTATAATCTCGACATTGCTTCAAACTCAAAGGACCAAAGTTGCTCGTCAGAAACTCTATAACCGAATAGCGGTTGATAGCAGTTATTAGTAGTTATGAAAAGTAATTATTTAACCGCCATAAACGGTTACAAAACAGTTACAAAAAACGGTTACTTCCTAACCGTTGTGTCGTTTGGTTCATGCCCATTCGATTAGTATATATACTCGATGTAATGAATCATTTCAATAGTTAGACGATTAGTTATTCAAAGTTCTTATTATTGTTTGCATTTTCATATCGACTCACTCAATATACACGTTAGGGACCAACAACAACATTAGTAATTGGGGCCCACTTAATGGAAATACTTATCAGCCGATTACAACTCAGCATTACGTTCTTCTTAAAATAACACGAAAAGAACTTAATAATCAGTCTAATCTCAGATCTGCAGAATTACTTTTTCCTCCTATTAAATACATGTCAAATGGTAAAGCTTACACGTCAAACGTATTTTCAAGAACTATTTGACCAATTAAGACCAAGATTTTCCGATTAAAGTGCACGCGTTAGGTTTCAAACAACATTTAATAAACTCACAAAGTTTTGTCGAAAGCGGGCTGGAGTATCACAACACACCACTGCACGCAGCTGATATAATATACAGTTAGGTTGGGGTTGGAACCATAACCGTAAAACCTACCATGATTAGTAGTTTTAAAGGCTGTGAAATTGTTTGATTCTGAATTTATACTCTCAATTTCTAAACATCTTAGCTTTAAGGGCATCTTTTAGCTTCTCGTTCAGTGGTAAAAACAAAGAAATAACCTTTTTGTGGTAGATATCGCGAATTTCTTGTAAAGGAATGTTTTCGTCTGATAGGAGAATATATATGGAAATGTATTGAGACCAAAAGATGAGAGCATTCCACCCACGGTTTAACTTTTCTACGTTATATATAAATCCTCTTTCTCAGCATTGGTCTATAAACTATACATTGTGAGAATATTTCTATGTACAAAACTTAAAAAAAATGTTTAATTTATTTGTACAACAACAGAATCAAAAGTAATTTGTTTGTACGAAAATTAGTTGTGTGACTACAAATACCTTACCAACCGGAGGATAAAGAGAGTGCCAACGGGTTTATCTTAATTGTGTGACTACTAATACATGTTGGTGTTTGAGCAAAATGCTAGTTTAACAAAAAGTTGACAAAGCTTGGTTAACTTCAAAAGATTTAATGATCATTACTTGTAAGTTTGAGCTCGGCGCATGACAAGTTTTACATGCTAGGACTCAGATCAAACCGTGACAAGTTTCAAGCCTTATAAGTCATAATTTATTAACCAATTTAAGCTAAAAGAAATTCTTTTATAGTGATTTTAAGCTAGAAAGAAAGCTCAATTTCATTTTTAGTGATTTTAAGCTAAAAAAATTTTCATTAACGAATGTTAAATTTTTTATAGGTATTGTAATTATTTGTCTAAGATTGCTAGTGAGCTTTTTAATTATTTTAAAGGTACTTGTGTTGATATACACCTTTTTGTTTCTGTCACCAACCGATGTGGGAAATTCATACATATATAAGCTGATAAATTCCAACATTATAATGTAGCAACATTTAAGTAGTATAATTGTTAACAAGAATCTTGGTAAGCATCACAACAATGTTTGTGTTTGTCATGATGTGAATCCTACTTGTATAGTTGAGCTTATGTGTATTACAAAATGAGTTGTAAAGTTCCATTTTTGTAAGTATAATTGTTCACATTAGTTGGTTGGGCATGTTGCTATTTGAGTGGAACATTGAGTATTCAGATCCTTGTCCATGGCTACAGGCGCGGATCCAGGACTTAAAGTCATCAGGTGTAAAAAAAGCATGTTGCAATCTAACACATTAAAACTGTCATACTTTAAGCATTTGAGTCTGGGACAAATATGGTATGGGCCAAACCCGCAATGTTTTGATTAGAACTGTTGTACCTTTCTAAAGTTCATTGAATTACCCAACTCCCAAATCATAAATATGGTAATTATTCTGCCGAACATACTAAGTTACTAACTATCCATTGAGGTTATCGTTCTTTTATATGATCTACAGATCACTTAAAGATGAATACGAGAAAGAATGTGGAGAACGAGGAGTACAACTATCAGGAGATCAAAACAAAAATGCGATAGCTAGAGCCATCATTCGTGACCCAACAATACTACTACTGGACGAGCCAACAAGCGCCCTTGATGTTCAATCAGAGCAAGTAGTTCAAGACGCATTGGATCGGATAATGGTTGGACGAACAACAGTCGTTGTAGCACATAGACTTAACCCCATTCGGAACCTTGACTCAATCGCATTTGTTTCTGAAGGCAAAGTTGTGGAGCTAGGAACTTATAATCAGCTCAAGAACAAGCAAGGCGCGTTTTTTCAGCTAGCTAATATTCAGAAAGTGTAAGTGTTGTCTTAGATTATATGTATTAATATTATACATATGTAAACTTTGGTAACTGGGTGTCGTGAAACCTGGCAGAATGTGCTTGTAATCGCATAATCACCAGGTAACAAAACCGTGTTTGATAACTATTATGCAATCTCGAGAAGCTGTAGCCTTGATCAAAACTTGTTCGCGTTTTTATTTAGAGGACCCATCTAGACCCGGACCCGTATAGATCCAAACCTATTTAGACCCGTGTCCCAAACGGCCAAACCCAACCCGACCAACCTATTTTGCCACCTTTACTAAAAGGTATTAAAAAAAAACATTCATTATTCTCATTCTTCGTTTATAACAATTTTGAAACAAAAAAAGTATTAAAGAAAACATTCATTCTTCTCATTCTTCTTTTATAACCATTTCGAAACAATTTTATGCTAAAAAGGATGGGTTTAAACAAATCCTAAATGTAATTATTTATTTTTAGGAATTGCGTTTACCACCCTAATACATTTCATTCTTCTCATTCTTCGTTTATAACAATTTCGAAACAAAAAAAGTATTAAAGAAAACATTCATTCTTCTTTTATAACCATTTCGAAACAATTTTATGCTAAAAAAGATGGGTTTAAACAAATCCTAAACATGAATGTAATTATTTATTTTTAAGATTTGCTTTTGAAAGTATCAAAGAAAACATTCATTCTTCTTTTATAACCATTTCGAAACAATTCTTTTATAACCATTTCGAAACAATTTTATGCTAAAAAAGATGGGTTTAAACAAATCCTAAACATGAATGTAATTATTTATTTTTAAGATTTGCTTTTGACCACCCTAATACGTACATGTTAAAGATACTTGTGTTGATATATCAATTTTGGTTCCAGTCAACAACCGATGTGGGAATTTGCAAGATACAGATATACTAAATAAGTTCATAAGTTTCAACGTTATCATCTTGCAATGTTTAAATAATTGTTAAGCATCACAACGGTTTTTGTTAGGATGCGAATCCTAATTTCAACTTGTATAGTTGAGGTTTATTGTGTGTTTTACAAAAAGAGTTGTAAAGTTGCATAATGGACGGTTAAGTATGCTTCGTGTAGCTGGTCTCCGTTAGTAGTGGCCAAGATTGGATGATATTTTGGCATGGATCGAACCCATTTCAAATTTGAAATCAGTGACGAGTATCGTGGGTAGGCTGGTAATTGCAGCGTCATCTTACTTTATTTGGCAAGAGCGTAATAACCGTTTATATGCTAAAGGTGATAGAAGTGTAAACAAGATGTGTGAAACTGTTGTTGAAGTCGTTCGGTTGAAGTTAACCACAATTCTTTTCAAGAATAATCCTCGAGTGGAGAGGATGCGGAAGATTTGGAAGATTCATGGCTTGGAAGTTAACTCAACGTAGCTAAGGGATTGAAAACAAGAACGACTACTGGTCCTCAAGTTTATGTTTTTCATTGTAGTTCTTGTTTTTTAGGTCAAGTAGTAGTCATGACTTAAGTGTGTTTAAGTCATGTAGTTTTTTGCTGTTTAAGCGTGGGCAAAGAGAGGCTCGTCCTTCTCTTTATCAGTAATTAACTTTTTTTGATTAATATATTCACCGGGTACAACCCCTTTACCCAAAAAAAAAAAAAAAAAGAGTTGTAAAGTTCCATTTTTATAACTTTATAAGTAGAAGTCAAAACTCAATAATGACAATTAGAAAGAAGATTTAAAAACAAATATTAAGCATGAAATAAACTAGTTGCCCAGTTAAAATATGTATATGTATTGTAAACCATGTTCTAATACTCTTGTTATGAATGGAAATAAGGTATCCTAACATTGTGACAGAACTTAAAGCATAAGCCACAAATTAGCTTAATGTTGTTCACATTAGTTGGTTGGGCATGTTGCTATTTGATTGGAACGCTGGGAAGTCTACAGTAATCGTGTTGATCCCAAAATTCTATGATACAGACAAAAGTACATCAGTTATGGTAGATCGAGTGGACATACGAATGCTTAACATTAAATGGTATAAAAATACGGCTTTTCTGTGATTATCATGTAGCATGATTAAAACGTGCTAATGCATGCTCATACTTCTCGGAAGCTGATAAGATGCATCATATAACGATTATTGATGACGCTATATGATCTACAGATCACAAAAGCATGAGACATAATAGACTTTACACCATTCAGAACCTTGACTTCGATTGCATCATTGTTTCACTAGAAGGCAAAAGTTGTTGAAAGACAAAGGAGCGTATAATCAGCTCAAGAACAAGCTTGGTAGCACGGACGCGCCCTAAAAGCTTCGGCGTGGCGATTATGCCGGAACACGGCTCGGACATGGCACCGGACCGCGTGTCCGACGCGCGTGCCGTGTCCCACGTCAATTGAGCTGGACACGTTTTTGGACACGGGTGGACACGCGGACCACGGATCATCAATTAATAAGTTAAAAATACCTAAAATTGTCTGTTTCTCTCATTTATCCCAACGCCTCCTTTCCATCTGCTATTGGACGATCTCTTCCACATGATTCACACAGGTTTCCATCTTTTATTTTTTTCTCTAATTTGAATCTTTGTCTCTTCAACCTTCATCTTTTATTCCGAATTAGGGATTTAGATTTGTTGAATTAGGGATCGAGTTGGTGGTGGTGATGATATTTGTTTTGTTTGTTGAATGAGATTTTTACATCTGATGGTGACAGAAAGTGAGAAACACTTTTTATAGTGTTATATTAGTATTTAGTACTCTTTTGTCTTTTCTAATAGAGTAAATAAGTAAATATGTATATTGTTTTGCTTTGTTATGACTTTATGAATGTACTCTTAAATTTGGCTATGAAACATGGTATTTCATTTGATTTTAATGTTTTATACATGTTTATATATATATATATATTCTCGTGTCCATGCCGTGTCCGTGTCCTATATTTTTAGATTTTGCCGTATCGCCGTGTCCGTGTCCGTGTCGTGTCCTGTCCGTGCAACCTAGAGAACAAGCAAGGCGTGTTTTTTCAACTAGCTAATATACAGAAAGCATAAGTGTTGTCTTAGATTATATGTATGTATATTATACTTATGTAAACTTTGGTAAGTGAGTGTCCTGATGAATCATGATACCTGGCGAAATGTGCTTGTCATCGTTATCACTAGGTGGTTCGAGTGTGTTTGAAAACTATTATGCAATCTCGAGAAGTCGTAGGCTCAGAACTTGTTCACCTTTTTGTTGATACATTTTATCCAACACTTGTGCCTAGTCTTTCAACGGGATCTATCATGAACATGTGTGTGAATATTTGTTTCGTACAAAAAAGAATAAACTGTTTAGCTTATTTGTACAACCTGGTCAGGATAAAGAGACTCACCGGGGTTCACTTAGTTGTGCGACTACTAATACTAGTTGGTGTTTGCGCAAAATGATAGTTTAACAGAAAGTTGACAAAGCTTGGTTAAGTACTTATGTTTAACTGATTCGAGGATCATTATTGTGCAAATCTCGTGCCACTCATGACAAATTACAACTTTTAAATGCTCGAGATCAGATCGGCTCGTGACAAGTTTCCAGCCTTATAATATCAAAAACTTTATAAACTAAAAAGAAATAAGCCTTGTAATATTAAAAAACTTTATAAACTAAAAAGAAATACTTGCACAATTTAGAAACATGAATGAAATTATCTCTTTTTAGAAATTGAACAAGTACTACTCAATCAGATTCATGGGTCTTGTCGCTAAATGCTTCGTCTAGTTTCACCGCTTCTATCGTTGCTTTCGATTGATTGTAACACCCTTGTAGCGGATTCTAATGCTACTCGTTGGAGTCGTTGTATCCCCATTAAAGCCCTTGTGGAGATTGTCTCTTAATAAGCTTCCTAGTAGGGTAAACTCGGATAGGATAGGCATCGATGTCGCTTTTACTTTTTGCCCTATTTGTGGCGCGGACGTTGAAACCGTTAATCACATCTTTTTTTCTTGTGAGATGGCTAAAGCTTTATGGGCTTTGTTGGTTCGATGGGTGGCTTTACATATTCCTATTTGTTCTAATTATTTGGATTGGTGTTCTTGGCTCGGATCTTCGCATTTATCGGTTAAGGCTAAGTCGTTATTGGAAAGGATTGGGGAAACTCTCATGTGGTTCATATGGAGCTTTCGCAATAAGTTGGTCTTCTTGTCTCCCCTCTAAGAAGGCGGTCTTATGGGATTTCATTGTGTATCAATCTTTTCTTTGGATTTCATCTAGAAATCCTAAGTTTACTTATCGTTGGGTAGGGTGGATTAATAATCCCTTAGATTTTATTGTTTTTATGTAATTTGTTCTAGCTTTTGCTAGTTTTTTTTAATATAATCCCGGTTAAAAAGAAAAAAAAAAGAGTACTACTTAATACCCTAAATGTTACTTGTGCTCATATAGCCACTTTCATTTTAGTTATCGACCAATGTGGGAAATTTGCAAGATACCGATATGTTAAATAAGTTCAGTTCCAAACATTATGATATTATAACATTTAGGTAATCTTGGTAAGCATCACAACAATGTTTGGGTTATGAAGTGATCTCGTGTACTCAAACACTAAAAAGTGCATTTTAGACATCAAACAAAAAAGAGTCTATATGTGAATCCGACTTATGCATTTCATTATTCCACAATAACTTGTATTAATCAATTGTATTGTTTTTGTTTAACCAAAAAAATCATTATTAAGCTTCCCATATCAGTTTGTCACTATAAATGTGATGTTACCGATTAGGTTAATCAACCAAATTTAAAGAATACTTGATATTTGTTGACACTTGTTGAAGGCGGCGGACATGAAGAGATCGAATTATGAAGGAGATGATGATGGTCTTAGAAGCCATTGGAGAATGATTAAGATGATTATAAAGTAGATTACGAAAGGTTAAGCCAGTGAAAATGGGAAACTAGGTGCCATTGGACCCACGATGCTATTATGTTTGTTAAATAATATGGAGGACTATTCTTGCCAAGTTTGAAAGTCTTCTTAAAGGCAATTTAAGTTTTCTAGCTAAAGTCAAGAAGAGAGAAGTAGATGGGCTGAAGTGAAACATAGTAGTATATAAACTCTTATCCTGCTTAGGGTTTCATAACTTGTCTCACCCGTTTTAGTCTCTCTCAAATATTCACACAGTTGTCTTGTTATTCTTTGATATCAATCGATATCATTAGGTTTTGTAACAAAGATCAATCTCTTTATTTGATCTTTGTAGTCTGAGTGTAGAGTGATCTTGTAGTGTGGTGATTGGTGTCTTCCTAGAAGAGACAGTCTTGTCTTGTGTATTTGTATTGGTAAGCACCCGTTTGGGGACTTATCTTCTTACATTTTTATAATAAAAGATACACCAAGGGGTGGTTGGCTTGGTGTATTAGTGAATTGTTGTGTGTTCTTGACCATTTTTACATGGTATCAGAGCGCAAGGTTCTGATCTGGTGGTTTTGAGATTCTAGGATTTCTAGGGTTTCGAAGGTTTTTGGGGGTTTCTTGCAATTGATGGTTTAATTGGTTAATGGACATTTTCTTAACGGCCGTGGTTGATTTGATCTGTTTGGGATTAGATTAGGTTAATTTGTGGGTTTCTTGATTAGGGTTTTAAAAACCCTAATTTGGAAATTTGGCGATTTGTATCTCTGGTGGTTTCTTGGTGGTTTTGGGCCCGTTCTTGGTTGCAATCTCACTAGAATAAGTGAATCTAGTGATTTTGTGTTTCATTCCGCTGGTATCTCAGTGTGACAAAAGTTCAACGCAGAACAATAATTATCTAAAGATCAAATCAATAGATCTCAACCATTCATCTATTTTAAATCTAAAGGTGTAGAATAATCCTCATTTTAATATAATTAATTATCAAAGGGCAATTTTGTAATATCTTTCAAAACTAAACACATAATTTAAAGGTCGATTTTTACATTGACAGTTGACTCTCCTCATTTACTCATTTCATTTTCATTTTACACACACATACCACACACCATCAACAATCCTCACATATCCTCCTACAAAGCCAACCGCCTCTGCCACGTCACCAAACCACCACAACCGTCCGATTAGATTACTAACCGATCACCGATGGATAATGAAGATGATGATGATGAAGTGCCGTTGAGTGATTTTTGGATCGAATGAGGCGATGATTGAGACGGTGTTTGATCGGATAGTCATGAGATGTGATATGGATTATGATCGGAATGAATCGATTACACGTGCTTTGAAACTAGGCGCATGTTTGCTTGAAGCATGTCGATCGCCGCAAGGATACTCATTAAGTTGTAGTTAGGGGAAAAGAAAGTATCATTCATTCGAATATCAGGTTTATCAAAAGATAGATCACATTGATGAACACTATCATCATCATCCCAACAAATGATCTAAGGTCCTGCCCTTTTATAATTATCATTATTAGTTTTTTTTTCTTATGATGTAAAGTTGTAGTAGTAGTAATTATTTAGTTCAATTTTTTTACAATATGTATTTTTATGTTTCGTAAGATCCGAGGTCAATGTTTTATTTTAGATAAGGTGGTTTTGTTTTTAAGGTGAATAAAAAGGTGGTTGTTTGTGTATATATTTTGTAATCCTATAAAGTTTATATGTAGTTTGGTAATGAGTATTTTAGATTTATGAATGTAGTTTATAGTTTTGTGCAAATCACATGTGATTTTTCATATCAGATATGATTTACAAACGAAAAGCAATGGTTGGATCTCACGTGATTTATTTTAGATATGATTTTATTTTAGATATGACTTGTCAAATCACATGTGATTTTATTTGAGTTTTGTAAAAGCAGTCATGTGACAAAAATCAGTTTTGTTGTGTCGGTTGTGATTAGTCAAAAATAAGTGTCTTCAAAATAGCTTTTGAGATTTTGTGTAAATCACATGTGATTTTACCTCAAATCACAAGTGATTTTACCTCAAATCACAAGTGATTTACCACAAATCACATGTGATTTGTCGTAAGTTATTTTTTTGAAAGTGAATCGCATGTGATTTAATATTAAAACATATGTGTTTCATTTTATAACAGCAAAGACTAAATCACACGTAATTTACATTTTCATAACAAAACAAAATATAATAAATAGAATCACACGTGATTTCAGAAATTTGTTTTATAAAATAAGGAAAAATTTGATTTGAAATTAAAGATCACATGTGATTTATTACTCTAAAGATCGAATGTGACATGTAAAATCACTTGTGATTTTTTGGTAAACTCTGTTTGACTCGACATTATGGCGGCTAAAATCACGTGTGATTTTGTAATTTATAAAATCACACGTGATTTTTAACATAACAAATCACAAGTGATTCTACAAATCACATGTGATTTATACACGAATCACAAAAAAATTAGAATCATGTGTGATTTACTCATTTCTAGATTAGAATAGAATCACGTGTGATTTATACACGAATCACAACAAAAATAGAATCACATGTGATTTTTTTACGAATCACGTGTGATTCTTCTGGACGGAAATTTTGAAAAAAATTAGGCCGAAAGTATATAAAAGTGCATATCTATAGAAAGAAGATTTAATTCTCGTCGCGATGATGTATTTTTTGTAGTTTGAATATTTACCGTTTGTAAGATATGTTGTATTTTTTTTTAAAGGTGGAAAGTGAGTTTTTCTTAAATGGGCTAGAATGATAATTTTGCCCTTCCTTTGTTATTTTTGGGTTTGATCTCTACCATTGGATGGAATTAAAATGGATGGCTAAGATGTGTTTATTTGTTCTTTTGATTTTCTTTGTTTGTCATTGATTTCACCTCATCTCAGTGTAAGTGTGTTTTTCTCCTTTAAGATAACATTTACTTAGTCAAGAATGTGCAAACAGAGTGGTTAACATCTTGACTTGCCACCGTGAGTGGTAGGAAACTTGCTCACAGCTTTCAGTCTTCTTGGCCTATCTTGTTAAGCTTGGATGTGAGTATAATTTTTTTTGTTTTATTATGTCTAGGTCGAAGGAGGATATAGGATTTGGGATTGAGAAGTTGTTTGAGATTGATCTATCTATTATATCTTTATATCTTTGGTTGTTTGTTGTGATTTGTTTTCTTGGTTGATTCTTGTTTTGTTTCTGTTTGTTCTTGTTATTTGTTGTTATCTTTGTTATTATATTATTGGTGATCCTAATGATAGTAACACTGAGGTCTTAATTAGTAATCTTGATGCTGGTAATCCTCTTCACATTCAAAATAATGATAATAGTGGTACTGCTCTTATTCCATTTAAACTTATTGGACAGAAACTATAGAATATGGTCTGGTGCAATAAAGTTAGCTATACAAGCTAGGAATAAATTTAGCTTTGTTGATGGTTCTTGTGTTAAAGAATCTTATTCTACTAGTGATGTTCTTTCTGCCCAATGGGATAGGTGTAATGCCATTGTTTTAACCTGGTTGATGAATTCTGTTTCTCAAGATGTTTATATGGGTCTTGTTTATTACGATAATGCTACTTGTGTGTGGAAAATTACAAGAAACATATGATAAGGTAGATGGTTCGTGGTTTATAATCTTTAGAAAATTAATTGTGTTAAACAAGGTGGTACTTCATTCTTGATTATTTTCATAGGCTTAACTCCTTGTGGAGAGTGTTTGATGCTTTGGCTAAATTGTCCGTTTTGTGTGTGAAGTTAAGTGTTCTTGTGCTACTAGTAAAGAGTTAGGTGCGCATAAACAACTCATGAAGTTGATGCAGTTTCTCATGGCCTTGACGATTGTTATCGACTGTGAGAACAGCACTCTTAACCATGGATCCTCTCCCTGAAGTTAAGGATGCTTATATCACTGTTTCTAGAGAGAAATCTCACAGAGGTATTCCTGAGTCCTCTAGTTCTACTGAGACTAAACACAATGCTTCTTCTTTTGCAGCTAAATCTTTTAACAACAATAGAAGAGTGTTTAATAATGCTAATAATAACACTAGAGGAACTAATCTAATGCTAATACTGCTAATAGAGGTCATAATCCTAATCTTAATTGTAAAAATTGTGGTAAGATTGGACATACTATTGAAAGATGTTATGAAATCATTGGTTTTCCACCTTGCTTTGTTAAAAATAATAATCCAACTAAACAAAATGGTTTTAGGCAAACCTATAATGCTAATGTTGAGAATAAACATGCAAAAGCAGTCCTACTTCATGCGCTAGTACATCTTCCGGTTTTACTTCGAGCAGATGAAGAAACTCTTGTCTTCGATCAATGATACCTCTTCTGGAAGCATACATGCTAATATGGCAGGTAAGGCTTCATTCTTTAATGGGAATGTTTGGTTTAATATCAATTTTTCTAAGTATTTTTTTGTGAATTCTAGTATGTTTGTTAAAACTGTTTCTTTTGGTTGGATTATAGATTCAGGTGCTAATCAGCACTTGACTGTTTCCACTGTTGGTATGTTTAATGTTGTGGACATTTCTAGTCTTAAGATTACTGTTGGACATCCCAATGGTACTCTTGCTACTATAAGTCATGTTGGAAACTTAAAATTGACTAATAATGTTACTCTTTATGATGTTTTAGTTGTTCCTGGTTATTGTGTGAGCCTTGTTATCTGTAATAAAATTATTAGAGATAGCAAAATGTTAGTTGGTTTTGATGAAGATACATGTTATATTAGGGATTTGAAAAGGGAGAATGTTCTGGGGGTGGTAGTCAGTCTGATGGTCTATATCTGTTGGAATCACTCCTAAACCTTATTCAAGTGTTAGTTACTCATATGCAATAGTTAGCTTATTATGGCCTTTATGTTTGTTATTAGCCTTAGGCTTATGTAGAAGGCCCATAAGCCTAGGCCTAGCCCAATAAGGAAAGGAAGGAAACTAGGAGTGTTGCCCTAGCTTCCCTCCTATAAATACCTTGTAAACCTTCATTTGAAGGTTGGTTGTTCAAGTTATTCTCTCTTTCACATACCTACGCTAAACCGTCTAAGTCTATACGTGTGTGTGTGTGTTTGGATACTTGTTCAATAGCCTCTCTATCTTTCTTATAAGCTTGTGTGGTAAACCTTGTGACCTAACAGATGGTATGAATCGCCAAATAGTTGGGTGTACACTTTGTTTTTGAAATTTTTTGGTTTTGGTATGCAGTAAAGATAGTGTTATTTGGTTTGCTTAAAACTTGTTTTTACACTTTTTAATCCAAGATTCTTGTACTTTCAACGTTTTAAGGTGTTAAAATACTTGTTTTTGACAAAAAGTTTCAAACTTTACGCGTGGATAAACGTTTTGAACTTGATTTTGTTTGTGGGTGAAGTTCTACTCGTAACCCGTTTAGCCATTTTAGTTCATCAAGATTCACACTTTGGTGTTATTTTGGTACTATTAACGCTATTCCATAACAAAAATCTGGTTTAGAAACATATTTGGGCAAAATCAAAGTTACGAGTAAACCTACGCGTAGTAAAACCCTAAAACTACTGCGTAAGTGCCTCCTTGGTTTGATCTTCATTTTCGTGGTTTAATCCGTGTTTTCTTACTTGGATAAGTCGAAATACGTCGACTTTGGATATCTCTTGCACCTGTGATAGTGTAAAAGATCATTTTGGCAAAACCCTAAAATTACGCCTAAGCATAAACTACGGCGTAGAAATCCTACACCTAAGATTTTCCCTACGCCTAAGCCTAGTCTTACGCATAAGAAAATCCTACGCCTAACTTTCTACGCCTAACTTTTGTCTACGCCTAACTTTAGTGTCTTTTCCTACTTACGTAAGTTAAATCTCACGTAACTCCTTATTGTTACGCGTAACTTTTGGTGTTTTTACGTATAAGTGCTACTTGGTTCTTGTCTTTTCTCGCTAAGGATACTTCATCAATAAAGGTTCATTCGACTACAAAGATCCATTTTTACCAACACAAGTTTATCAACATGTCACAACCACCATACTCTAACTATTTCCTTTACACTTATCCTCATCCTCAACGTCAACAACAACTAACTCCACAACATCAACAATGGAATCAACAACAAGCAATTTATCAACAACAATTTAACCAACAACATACTCCACAACTGGCTGCAAATCCACAACCTCAAATGGTTCAACCACCACAAAGTCTTCAAGCTCAACCGTACACAAATGACTTTAATCAACATCCATCAAGGATCACTATGAGGGAACTTGGTTTTAAAGATGTTTGAAACATTAAGCAACCAACAATCAATTCATGAGGCTGGATCACTTGATAGACCTCCAATGCTCACTCCGGGAAACTACGATCAATGGGTGATAAGGTTCTTTAGATTTTGTGATCTAAAGAAGCCACATGGAAAGTTCTTAAAGAAAGTTATCTTGGAAGGTCCTTGAGATGCCTACGTCATTGTACCGGGAGATCCAAATGCCATTCCACCAAGAGATGAACAAACGAACATTGCTCTCATTGCAGACTTGAATCCTCAAGAACTTCTACACTATGAAGCGGATGAGCTTGCAATGGAATATATCCTCCTAGGATTACCAAACCTAATTCTTCGTAGTGTTGATGCTCAAAAAGCACAAAGAAAATGTGGGATCATATTAGATCTCTTATGGAAGGATCTATACTCAATCAGGAAGATTTGGAATCCAAAATTTACTTGGCTTATGAACACTTCATGATTGAACCTGGAGACACTTGAGTCCTATCATCACGATTCTCGGACATCATCAATGATTTGGATAAACACAACATCCACAAGCCAAGAATTGCAGTGAATACTAAGTTCCTGAGTAGTCTTGGTTTTGAATGGGAGAAGTATGTCATTTTTCTCCGTCAAGCGAAGAACATGCATCTGTCTACCTACGGATTGTTGTACGATTACTTGAAGCCTCATGAAAAGGAAGTTGATAGGGAAAGGATTCTCCGTGCTCAAATTGCTCCACCCACACATCCGGAAAATCAACAACTTGCCTTATATGCTCAACAAAATTATTCTCCTCAACCGGCAACTCAACCAAGCGCTTACCCACCATGATCAATCACAACAATCTTAACAAAATCAATTGGTTCCTTACAACAACAATGATCAAGCACTTCATAATGAGGAATCGATCCGATTCGAAGCATTGCAACAAGGATTTGCTATGATTGCTAATGCCGTTATACCAACAAATCCAACAACCGTATCTCCCTCATCTAATACAAGGAATCAAGCTGTTGTAAACAATGGGCGAGTTGAAGTTCAGAATCGTGGTTATGGTCGTCAGATGGGCGGTGGTCAAGGGTTTAATCTTTGTGAGTAGGAATAACAATCGAGCTCAGTGGTGGAGCAGAAATGCTCGAATGGGTTGAATGGTCTTGATGCTACAAGCGCAATGAGAAGGGACACTGGCTAATGCATGCCCAAAGCCAGGACTAGGGGCGGTGCTTATTTCAAAGAGGCTTCTTTGGCTCTTAAGGATGAAGCTGGTGGATCTCTCGGGACAAAAGAACGAGCTTTATGGCAAATCACATTGGATGATGATATGGAGGACTTGCGGGGCCAATGCACGGTATTATGTTGATGGCTAATATGCATGAGTTACACATGAGTGACCGCGGGCCGATTATGTGATGGCGATGGCTTCTGGTACCGAACAAACCATATTTATCTCGATCTCATATCTCCGCCAACATCGCATCCGAGCAAGGCTCGGAATGTTCAAAATGAGTCGTCCACATCTCATTCCGACGATTTTCAACTAGACCCGTAGTTATATTTGACGATCAAGATGACCAACGGTTTCCCTTGATAATCAAATTGACTCCGTGGTTATACTGAGGATCTCGAAATGATCATGTTGAGACTCACGTTGAACACGCCGAACTTTTGCCTCATCCTGATTTTGCTCGTTTAATACAAGACCAACAAACCATAGTGGAAAAATGTCATGCCATTAATCGGGACTTGAAATGCAAAAATGCACTGTTAACCAAGGATTTTGAATGTTTACAAAAGCAACTCAACTTTTTCAAAAACTCAAGAAAAGCGGTTTTGAGCGTTGCCAAATCTTATCAAAGCGAAAAATATTTAGAAAGACAGTCGCATGATCTAGCGGCCGAAGAATGCTTTGTTGATCAGAAACATGAACATAAAAAGCAAATTAACGCTCTCACCTTGGAAAATCAAAAAGCTAAAGTTGAGTTGTTAACTTGTCAAAAACAGTTCTCTGCATACAAAAGCATTCAACGAAACGAATAGATGATCATCTTGAAGAAATCATCGGCTTGCAAAACAAACTTAAAGAGTTTAAAAGCATTGTTTACAAACATGGCGAGTCGGTCACAACCATTGAAAAGTTTACTTTAAAACCCAATCCAAATGGATATGGACCGAATCTTCTGATTACAAACCTAAGCTTTCAACAAAAGCATTCAAACCAAATCCACGAAGTTTCGGTCACGAGAATATAAAGTTGATAATTACATTTATGAGTGTTGTTGAATATCATCGTCAAGAGGAATTAGATGCAGAAGGCGAGAGTCGATCAAAATTAGAAAAAGTTGTTTACAACAAACCTTTTAACTATTCAAAAGCGGTCACTTTGTCACACCAGGATTCTTCTAACACACCAAGGGTTATCATAAAACACACGAGTCTTCTAATGTTTATCCCCAACCAGATTATGCACAAATTTATGGTCCTTTACCTTCCATCAGTGAAGTAAACTCAAAACCGAAAATCAAAAAATTCTTAGATATTTTGACATTTTCATGGCTGACCTCCAAATTTTACAACATGAGATAGAATATCGATTACGAAATCAAAATTGATCATTTTCAATAAGCCTCTAGCGCGAGAACAAAGAGACATTTTTGAGAAAAATCTTTTACCTAACGTTAAAAATTTGAAAAATTGTGCATTAGCTTGGGAAAAGGATTTTCATAAGGAACTTGGAGTGATGAAGGTCATTTTGAAAAGCGAAACATCTATTTCAAACACTAAGCGTAAAAAGAAAATGTTGCGAAAAGATGTTGATCGACTCTTGGAAGATGTCATATGTCTGATGTCCATAATTGTGTTATTAAATTCTTTGTCATATGCATTTGATCATACCTCTGATATCTTGTTGATTACGTGCTAAATGTTGAGAACACTGATAATGTGCTTGGTCGAGTCCTTAACAGTTGAAAACAAATTGTCAAAGAACTTTCAAATGCAATTCGTCGTCTTAATTGGTGTCAAAAAGATATTCACGATCAACAACTTGCTTTTCAACACAAAATCGCGATTCGCGTGCAAAACCTTCTGATCCTAAAATTGAGCAACTGGATGATCAAAGCGTGTCTTTTAAGTGTCAAATCTCAAAATATGAACAAGAACTTTTAAAAGTTAAAAAGGAATATGGTGTCATATTTGATTTACTCAAAAGACTCGTGATGAAGCATCAAATGAACTTGATCATTATCTTGCACACACTAAAGAAGTTATGCATTTCTTGGAAATGTTAGGTCTAAAATCAAGATCTGATACACACTATCTTCAAGTTAAGAGAAATGTTAGGAAAGTATGAACAACTTCGCCAACCATCATTAAGAGATTAGCCCCAGTAACACTTAGTACTCATGCACCTAGAATCCCTCCTGCCAAATCACAAGATGCTAGCGTGCCTCCTTCTCTTGACACGAGGAATAGTTGCATCTTTTCCAAATGTCCGCACTTCACAGCCTAGGAGCACTCAATCGAAGAATAGGAAGTTGCGACCTAAGAAAAGATCAATCAGGAATGCTAAAGTAGAAGAACACCCTAGGACTATGAATAAGACTCACGTTGCCTCCACTATAGATATTGCGTCGGACAAATGTAATAGAAATAGTGATGTAACGAATGCTAAACCGTTAAGTACTTTTGATATTGATCGATGCACCTTGTGTTAATTGTGGTAAAAGTATGAATTCTGATTGCCATGATAAATGTGTTGCTAAAGCTATCATCTCTCGTTTAAGGAATCCTAAGAACCGGAATACCTCTAGGCCCACTAATCTTTCTAAGTCTGTGCTTGGTAGACCGCCATCTTTAGATTCTAAGAAGCATTCTTTGTCCTGTAGCTCGGTTCACCTCCTAGGAAAGTAGGACCACCTAGTGAATTCACTAAGACTAAAGCAAAGAGTAGTTATAGATGGCGGAAATGGATATATAACACACTAGGATTTAAGTGGATACCTAAAGCTATTGATGTGTGTATATCTACTTTAAGCTGCTCGGAACCCTCTAACATTTGGGTTCCACATCTACTTCTATTCCATCTTATGTGCGTATTATGTACATGGTGTCTGAGATCATTCTCGGATTGTTGATAGCGGATGTTCCGACACATGACGGCAATCTTAAAGCTGTTATCAAACTTTGTTGCAAAGTTCATTGGCACTGTCGAGTTGGGAATGATCACTTAGCGGCTATCATGGGCTACAGAGACTATGTCAATGGGAACATCGAAATTAGTAGGGTTTACTATGTGGAAGGCCTCGGTCATAATCTGTTTTCAATAGGTCAGTTTTGTGATGGAGATTTGGAGGTTGCTTTCAGGGAGAAAACTTGTTTCATTAAGTGATCTACAAGGAAATGACCTTATTTGCGATCGCGTAATTTTAGTCTCTACACTATCTCTATGAAAGACATGGTTGCTTCATCTCCCATATGTTTACTTTCAAAGGCAACATCAACAAAATCCCGGCTATGGCACCGTCGTCTCTCACATCTAAACTTTCAAACCATCACCAACCTTGCTCGACACAAACTAGTTGAAGGACTTCCACGGTTATTCTAAAGATCATTTTTGCTCAGCTTGTGAACAAGGCAAAAGCACTCGTGCTCATTTTCCTTCAAAGGTGGAACACGGCTCGGCATGTGCTTCATCTTCTTCACATGGATTTGTGTGGCCCGATCTTGGCGTGCAAGCGATCAATGGCAAACGCTACATCTTAGTAATTATTGATGACTATTCACGCTGGACTTGGGTCTACTTTCTTTGAAGCAAAGATCAAGCTCCACAAATGATCATCACCTTTCTCACGAAAATACAAGTTCAGCTCTGAAACACCGTTAATCTATCGAGCAGATAAAGGCAGATTTGTTAATCAAACTCTTCGTGAATTCTATGAGAAAGTGGGAATTCACATCAGACATCTATGCGCGTACACGAACAAAGCGGAGTTGTCGAAGAAGGCGAAACCGAGCGTTAGTGGAAGCTGCAAGAACAATGTTAATTAATGCTAAACTTCCAGATTACTTATGGGCGGAAGCGTATCTCTTGCATGCTATACTCAAAACCGTTCTATGATTACATAACGCCACAACAAAACACCTTTCGAGCTCGTCCATAACAGGAAACCGAATCTAAAACACTTTCATGTATTTGGATCTCTTTGCTATCCGAATAATGATCGTGATGACTTTGGAAAGCTCAAAGCCAAAGCTGACATTGGAGTCTTTATCGGATCCTGTGATAATTCAAAAGGTTTCGAATCGGAATCGTCGTACAAGCAAGTGATGGGCGATTCATGCTCATTTTGATGAACTTACGGATATGGCTTACGAGTATAACAGCTTAGAACGGTCACAACTTAAACTTCCCCAAACCCCATCATGGTGAACAAAGCCCCGACTTACTCGTCAACAAATGGAAAGGTTATTTGCTCCTCACTCGGTGGCGATATTGATGAGCGTGCTCAAGGTGTATCCATTTGTTCCATTTGCTCAACACGATAATACTCTTATACTTGATACACCGCTACAACAACTGTTGCGGATGCACCTACCGATTGACTCCACACAAGAGTTGAACAAACCGCTTCCAACAATGATGAAGAGGCTGATGATATTCGAATGTAGTACCCCCAGATTTTGATCCAAATCGTTCTTCAACCCGTTTGCTAATGAGAGGCTACGCAGAATGTGCGGAATCTTCAACAAGCCATTTGAATCCTCAATATCTGCACAATGTATACCAACATCAACCCTCCACACATAGATGGACGAAAGACCATCCTGCGAAAACATTATTGGCAACCCGAATCAACCCGGTCGTCACAAGACAAGCGTCTTACACAGACGGTGAACATTGCATTTATGCACTCAGCATCTGCCAATCTGAACCTAAAACATCAAAGACGCAATGACAAAAGACAACTGGATTGAATCCATGCAAGAAGAACTCAACCAATTCAAGCGTCTTGAAGTATGGGGCGGGTTAAAGACCAACCGGAGTCTCGTCATTGGTCTAAAATGGATTTGGAAAAACAAATTGGATCTTTGAAGGACATGTTATCGGAATAAGTCACGTCTGGTGGCTAAGGGTTATCGTCGGGAAGAGGGTATTGACTTTGAAGAATCTTTTGCTCCGGTTGCTCGTCTTGAGGCTGTTGGGATATTTCTAGCGTTCGCGGCTCATATGAATATGACGGTCTATCAGATGGATGTCAAAGCTGCGTTTCTCAATGGACAACTTAAAGCGGTTTATGTCGACCAACCCGGATGGATTCGTTGATCACGAGTTTCGAATCCGTCTACAAAGCTGAACAAAGCTCGTATGGTCTCAAACAAGCTCCCGGGCATGATGCGATAAGCTATCATCTTTCCTCATTGCTAATAATTTCACCAAAGGTTCGTTTGACCCAACTCTTTTTATACAATATCACGGGGTACATATCTTAATTGTTCAAATTTACGTGGATGACATCATTTTGGGTCTACACATAAAAAGTTTTCAATTGCTTTTGCAAAACTAATGAAGAAAAATTTTGAAATGTCCATGATGGGTGAACTCACGTTCTTTCTCGGACTGCAAGTTTCATCAATCACCCTATGGTATTTTCTTGAGTCAGTCCAAATATGCCCTTGAATTGTTAAACAAATTTGGAATGAAAACTGTGACACCTATGCCACACCAATGGCTCATACCAAGAAGCTAGACTGATTTACATGGGAAATTGGTGGACCCTACAAAATACCGTAGTATTATTGGGTCTCTCATGTATCTAACAGCTACTTGCGGCGATATTGTCTTTGCCGTATCTTTGCTCCGTTATCGATCGCGACCAAGCTGAAACCCACCTCTCAAAGGCTAAAATAATCCTCCGATACATAAAGGGAACCATTAACTTGGGGATGCGGTATCCGAAGGATTACGGTTTTGAACTAATCGCTGCTTTTGAGGCCCACCGCGCAGGATGCTTAGACTCACGGAAAAGTACTTGGGAGCTTTACAATTTCTTGGTGATAAGCTGGTGTCATGGCAATCGAAGAAGGAGTTGTACATCACTGTCATCAACGAAGCGGAATATGTAGCCATGTCGGCGTGTTGTGCTCAAGTCATCCGGATGAGAACACAACTCAAAGACTATGGTTACGTATTTGACGAATCCCAATGTCTGCGACAATCGAGTGCCATTGCAATCTCGTGCAACTCGTTCGGCACTCGAAATCAAAGCATCGATCTTGATATCATTTCATCAAGGACCCGCGTGGAGCAGTCTTTGAATGATTATATTTTGTGAGTCGAGAATACCAATTGTGATCTTCTCACCAAAGCCTTGCCTCCCGCTAGGTTTAATGAGTTGGTCCAACGGATTGGTATGAGGTGTTTGACTCAAGAGGAATTGGATGACCTCCTAAAACAGTCTTAAAACACATCAAACACCAAAATCTCTTTTGTAAATAATTTTTCAAAATACAAAAATATAAAACCTGATAAAACAACAAAAATATTCTTCTAATCTAACTTTCTTTCAACATGGCAAGTACGTTTCTTTCGTCAACACTATAATCTTTCAAAATTCAATTTTTTTATCAAGTGTTGAGGGGGAGAAAAAATATCATTGTTTCAAAACATCACATGTACTTGCATGTTATATATCTCGTTGTTTTCTTTTATCAATGGTGGTAAAGTTTATGGTACAATGACACTCCTCGGACTAAATTTATAACCTTTCATTATTTCTCAAGTCGAGGGAGTGTCGTTCAAAGTTCTTTCCTAAAAACTTTGTTTGGTAACCAAAATGGAAGTTAAAGGCTTTGTATGAAAAGGGAAGGTGGAGGGACCAAAACTGTCAAAAGATAAAAGTCATTTTCAATAAAACTTTTCCACCTAATTTATCACTTCACATTTATTACTCTTAACCTACTAATCCTCGCATAGATTCACTCAAGAAATCCGTGTTTGATCACAAATTGTAAGTGTTTTTGCGTTTGTAACACGTTTTTAAACATTGGTTTTGATTTTCAAACGAATCCAACGGTTAAATCTACTTATATAGGTGATTTTGTGTTCTTACATGCAGCGTAGAACACATGATCATGTGTTATGTGTTTGTGGCTAAAAAGATTGTGTCAAAAGGCTTTTACAACATCAATGATATCTTTTCTATGCTCAAATTACTCCGAAACAATTAATGGATTTTGATAATTAGGGTTTATGAGTCGAAATGGGTATTTTCGAATGTGAAGTGTTTTGGTCAAAAATATTGTTGGGTTATACTATTTTGTTGTTGAATTGATGATTTCCAAGGTTGTTAACCACCGAACTCTAAATGTTTAACAATTTGGAATTAGGGTTTAAAGTTCATAACTTTGGGTAATTTTGATTCTCAACGAATTAGATGTTATAACTTGTTTCATAGACTCTCTCAACATCATAGACCTACCAGAATTTGTTTGGTGCAAATCCAATGGCTAGAAATGATACGCGTAAATCTTAACCCTTAGGGTTTTGACCTACTGGCGGCAACAATTATGAAATGATTCATGCCATTTTTTGTTGATAAAATGATGTTTTGTGTTAACTTTGATGATTTGATGAACTTATTTCAGGCTTTGCTACGCTTATATTCGAATCAAGGTCATTTTAAACTCTACGCATAAGGATTACCCTACGCGTAGTCAAGTTATGCGTAAGAATAATTCTACGCATACTTCAGTAAGGTTCTACAATGGGACTACGGCGTATCTGTGAAGGATATGCGTGCTTGACTCTACATAAGGTCTACTCTTACGAGTAAGCCTTACGCGTAAGGTCTTTATCGCCTTAGCGTAAGCTCATATAAGGTCCCCTTTTCCTACGCGTAACATTTCTTACGGCGTAAGTTAGGATCCTACGTAAGCTTTAGATCTCTGCGTATATCATCTCTTTAAAGCAACTTTGCCAAACTACGCAAGCTGGATTGACCTTCATAATGAATTGTTACGTGTACAAACTTGTTAATAAACTTATCATAGCGTCGCAGAATCAATAATGTCACTAATAAACTTAAACGTTTGATATGTTGTGAACAATAAGTGATAACATAAACTTTAAAACTTAAAGTTAACTAACTCACGAAACATTTCCCGACGTCATTGGACTATTGGACAAACAAGTGACTTAGGACTCGTAACAATCATTGACCCTGTACATTCAATAACTAGACAATAAGACCTTCCGTTGACTAACATTATGTCTTTCGATATGTTGGTTCTTTTGGCTAATGTTATTTCAGATCCGCACATTTGAACAAATGAATGTGGATGCATCGAAGTTCTTACATTGCGATATCTTTCGAGAGGGTTATCCGAGAAAGATTGGAAAGAACAACCTTAGGGTTGACTTTGACACCCTCACTGCGAATCTTCTTGTCTCATTGCGATTGGATATTCTAGGAATCATCCCTACGAACATGCTCTCACACTCTGCCACAGTTCGGAGGTCTACATTCAACAATTTTGGGATTCTATGCGAGGATCCTGGTCAAAGTCTTTGTGCGGTGACACTTAATCACAAACAAGTCACTATCACTCCTGAGACTTACGGCGTACTCATCATTCGGACATCGTGCCTCCGACTTCTTTGCTACACCCTGAAGAGGCAGTTATGCAATTTCTACTTAATATTGGCTATGATGAAGCGTGGGAATTATAACAAGCACTCTACGTGGATCTTAAGAACATTCCTCAACCGTGGAGAACCCTCTACATCATCATCACTAAGTCGTCTCTGGTGTGGCAGGTGGCTATGAGCATCCCAAGCTCATGGGCTGCAAATCTTCGGTCATTGATCAATATGAATGACATTGAAATCGAAGCACTGATATGGGATGACATGATGTCATTTCACAAGCTTGGCTCAAAGATTCCTATGTCAGATACACGAAGCTTTTGATCGGGAGCACTTGGACTTAATCATCGATATTCCCAAGAGGCTCAATGACCCGACAATCACGACGTGTTGTCGAACCTATCCTTTCTATCTCGAATCAAGGAATCGACAACAAAGAAACAAGGTCTTGCGTGCTTGCAGATCTTCTAACCAATGAAATCAAAAAGCTTGAAACATACAAAAGGTATCAAGTAGCTTGATACGAGAAGGAAAAGTTGGTCATCTCGATGAAAAGCCTTACGGAACTCCTACTCGGGAGAACCGAGAAGAGGAAGTGCTGGAAGTGCAAGCACAGAGAGAGTCAAAGGAAGGTCCCAAAGAGGAAACCTACAACAAAGAAGAAAGTTCCCTCCAAGGAAGCTACTATTCCTACACATCTGAACCACAAAAGCTCTGTGGGCGAAAGCTCTGAAGATACACAATCGAGACGAGGAGGTCCCTACTAAACTGCAACCGAAACACCTCCTTGGCTAAACCTCCAAGTCCACCAGGTGACAAAGGAAAAGGGAAGACTCACTGTACTTGTACCGTATGATGAAAGCTCAGGATGAAGAAGAAGAGCAAGCTGGATACTATACAGGAAGCAATTCAAATTCCTTAGACTCAACACGCGGCAAAGAATTTGCAAAAGAACAAATGGGTGGCCAGGAGGGTCAAGTGGTGGTACCCACTCAACTTTCACGGTCTGATGCGGTTAATCAACTCGATAAGGGATCTGGTGCCACCACTTTGGTACAACAACAGAAACGTGTCGAAGATACTCTTGAGTTTGATTTGAAGAACCATAACTGAGAGCTGGAGGGTTAAAGTGATGAAGAAGGCAGTCAAAGCCACAGTTGAAGAACAAGCTAAGACTGGCAATGAAGAAGATGTTGAGTATGATACGTTTCTTCTAGATAGTCTTGCACGATCAAAGGAAGAAACTTCTGAACCACCAAAGGACCGGAGTCTCTCACATCTCTTCATCATTATCGACTCTTCTTCTCACTCTTCACCACCACCATCAAAAGATCAACCAAATCATCATCCATCCGTGAAGAAGCCACCATCGATCTTGGATTTCTCATGCTCATGAAAGAATTGAAAGTACATTGTCCAAACAAGTCGAAAGAAGGACATGCTCTGAGAAAAGCTGAATTGTTTCTTGACCAAATCATATCTACATGATGAGAATGACAAGATGCAAAATGAAAGGAAATACATACAAAAGCTCATGCGGATGATCTACAAGGGAAAATGGACGAGAATGATCGAAGGCTACACTCAAAGTACCTTCGGATATCGTTCCTAAAGTCACAAAGGAGATGTTTACCAGACAACTATATCCGAATCTTATGCGGATAGCCAAGCAAACTATAAGATCAACACCCTTAACCGTCACAATCAATCCATTTGATCCTGTAGTTTTCTCGGATAATGAATTGGTGGCCAAGCTTGTCACACAAATGTCTAAACGATCACGGAACATTTACTTACGATGAAGGAAAGTTGTTTCAAGCATTCTTTGGACTACCAACTCAAGAAGCATGCGATTCGAAGCGAAAGGTTCAAACGTCCTAGAGACGATGAAGATAAGGATCAGGATAAGAATGATAAAGCTAAACGACAAAGAAGTGCGGTGAATCATCTTCCATGCCACCTCCTCCCCAATAGCCTCTTGTTCAACAAAGGTCTCCTCCGTTCTTCTAAATAAACCTCATGATTCGAGACCCACCCACGACTCAAAAACCGGTGATTACTTTGAGTATACGGGTGGTGGCGATGAAGAACACCATGAGCCCCTACAACAACCCACCTCTCCCAAACAAGACAAGTTCGAGAAACCAGGAACCATCATCTAGGCCTGAAACGAAGAAAAAGGCCCCGCGAGGCGTCGTATCATGGCTAGATGAAGATACCACAGAGGAATTTGAATGGTTTTCTACACTTGTCAATTCCACTCCCTACCATGAAGAAGGTCAAGATCTGGTAGACGGTAATACATTGGAGCATGCTAAGATTATGCAAGAAAAGTTCCATGTGAAGAAGATGGCGAAATCCGAGTTGAGGCGAATCAAGAATGAAGCTTTTCAACTATGGAAAGATAGCTCAGAAAGTGCCATCGAGGTCGAATATCACCTTGAAAACATCGCTCTAGCTATGTCTAACAACATGGATTGGCTCAACCCAAAAGCAAACATCGACTTCACCAAACGGGACAACCCTCCATACTACACGACTGGTCAAAACCTCTACCAACAATTGGCCAATCAGATGAACCAAGGATTCCATTCCAATATTTCTTCAACAGAGACTTGGATTTTCTTCTACATGGTGGTGATGGTTCAAGGAAATATGCTACATCGTTGACACTTCCATTCCCAGCAGCTATATACTCGAATTGCATAGCCATCGAGGAACGTGCCAATCACTTGTTCTCCAACAAAGTGGGCATACGACCGAGATGCATTGTACGGGATTCATCATTGGCGGAGCGGCGAAGAATCTACTACAGAAGCTATGTTCAAAGTCTCAACATGCGTATTCAGTTCTAAAAGTTTCGTTGCCATCATACACGTCGATCTTTCATCTAAGTGGGACTACACCTTCCTAAAGAATATCGTGGTCAAACGACAAGATGAAAGGGATTATGCATTTTATGAAGCTGACTTTGAGAATTTGTCTATCAACGACATCGAAGACATGTACCTTGCCAAAGTACGGGTGTATGAGACAATTCTCCTACGAGTACAACGTGAATTCATCAAGTCATTGCTCATCTTCATCGACGATAGTTATCCAAGAACTTGTAGAAGATCTCCAGCTGGCAGTTGAATCTTATCAGACCCGTGTCAACTTCACTCCACCACAGCTTGATCTTCCCGACATCAACCAGCCTCCACAATACACGCTCGTCAGCAAACCGTTCGATGTCGTTTACCGCAGTGAACTTCAAAGAAATTGCTTGATGGCGTGCAGAGATCTTCATAAGTTTGGAGATCACACTTTGAAGATGGTTAGGGACGGATTGGCTTACCGGTTGAAGGATATACACCAAAAGATCGGGTCTCCTAAGCGATGGAATTCTGGGGATCGAAGGGGCGTGAAGAGGATCATCACAATGATTGATGAGCGGTTGTATAGAAGGGATCGGTTCAGAAGACTGAAAGCTATGTTGGTGGTCGACCGGGAGAAACATCATCGGCTTTCAACGCCCGACTCACACTCGGCGACATCTCGGACTACCGGTACCCCTTGAACTGCTTCTTTCATTATCAATTTGGAAGTATGATTTATTATGTCTATGGCTTGTGCACATAATACAGTGTACAACCCGTACTTGTAAATAAAGGACCTGTGGTGCGCCGATGCCACAATCCTTATGAAAGGAGCGAAAGCTTCTTACTTTTGAGTAAAACCTATCAAACCTTTCAATTTTCAAGGTTTTGCTCAAAAGAACAAGTACTTTCCCTTTTGATTTTCAAAACCTCAACCGTTTATATCACTTGTTGAGGGGGAGTACTTGAATTAAAACTTTGTTCAAAAATTGTTCACAGTGGTCATTCTTCCCGCAACACTCGAAATGGTCATATTTATTCTCAACTTTTCAAAACTAACATTTTATATGCCATTTTTGAAGGGGAGAAAACACGTGATAAGAAATATGTGTGTAAATGCAAATGAATCTTTGTGCTATAGACTTAACCCATGAATTGACGAGATCTTAACTGTTAGTAACTCGAAAAGACTTGTCCGGGACGGGTAATAATTTCAAGCTAGTTCGCTAGTGATGTAAACGTGTCTCGCAAAGGACTTATCTGAGTAGAATGTACCATTCGAGAAACTCTTGGTACACATGAACTCTGACGGGTTTGACAACCTTTCGAGGATTGTCTACACCTTCAAGGTAGTTATTAGAGCCATTTGTCACCTAAAAGCTGACAATGTATCTCTTTAACTACGCAACGTAACCGTGTCTCGCGGGGGATTGTCTATCTTGAGTGAATCAATTCAAAATGTGCGCGCTCTTTCCTCACTGTGCATTTTAACCGTTAAACTCTTAAGCACATGTGGAGGGGGAGTATTTATGCAAAATCTTATCTCAACAGTGGTACTAAAATGTTTTTCATTCACAAACACTTTGAGAGATTTTTCACAACAGTGGTTTTAATGGCAACATAGGTTAGTCATGGAGTTATAAGGTGACCAAGGTTAGGAATAACCGTCCTATGATCCGCCAGAGACGGATGGATCTACCCAAGGACACCACAAATAGTTAGTATTTAGAAGTCCTTAGGTATGATTATAAAAAAGGAGAAAATGAGAATCGGAGAAAGAAGGAGTTGAAGAATTAAAAAGAAATGCAAAGAAAAGGGTGAAAAGAAATAGCCCTCCAGATTATTCAACTTAGGGCAGACACCGGGTTCAATTCATATGCTACTGGTTGTCACTTGATGACACCGGTATTGAAGATTAAAAGTCGTCATGGACCCAGTGACGCATGCACTAAACCTTCTTAACCACTCAAGTTTCTCTCAACAGAAGCTTGTTTCATTCTCACAGGGAACCCTACGTAAACTATCGGCTTTCTCTTAGAGATTGCTGGTATTGAAAAAGGAGACCCTCTCCCTAGTCTCCGCTCAGGAAAACCAAAACGCACTATTGAGTCTAGAGCCACGAGATTCATCAAAAGATCTCTTAGGTACACTTGACATTTCATCACTTGAAGTTCAACAATAAGAATTTCAGTGGTACATTATCGAGTCCTTCACAGATCTTAGCAATCTGTCGAGAACATTCATGAGAGGTTCACACTTGCGATCCTCAGTGATTGAATGGAAACTCCTGCCAGGGTCAACATCAAACAGCCGACAAGCAGAATCGCCGGCAACTCCCGTGGATTGCGCTTAGTGGTCTCAAACGGTCTACAGTCGTGAGGTGATGCTTCAGTGTACCTCAGCGACTCATCTGAATCGTAGGTGTACTTCGGTACATCGTGTTATCTCACTTGTGGGACTCCGATTCAGGAACGGCCTTTGTAAGAATTAGAGTTGTGTTTTCACACTATGCTATTAACATTCTCGAAGTTCAAACTTGTAAGTGCCGGAATCCGCTTATTACTAACCGTTTTAATGTTTTCTTCTTATGGAAGCTCTGGAGCGGAATGATCGTGCAGATTCTTCTCATGCTCACGCCAACATCATCACTAATGGAAGTTCTATCCAAAAGCAACACAACAGTCAGAATGATTCTTCGTCAAATCAAAGAATCTACAAAGTTAAAGACTTAAAGAACTTCATCAGATCTTGAATTCAAACGTCAAAAGAGCGTGCGAGCATGTTGAAGAATGACGTGGAGACACTGTAGCGGCGAAGCAGACCTGAGGCAGACTTGATGCAGACAACAACATACTATCACTTTCATCACAAAGAACAAAGATCAAAGAACAAAGTTAACGATGACGTCAAAGCATAACTGTTCAAAGAAAACTATCTCGCTACACTGGGGAGATGGTTCAAATCAAGGCAATTCTTCTCACAAGAAAGAAGAATGTCAGAAGACGTCAAAGCTACTATTACATCAACGCCTTCACCGTTTTTCATCACCAACACTTGAGTGTTTGTTACTCATATGTAATAACACTTGAGGGGGAGATTGTTGGAATCACTCCTAATCCTTAATTCAAGTGTTAGTTACTCATATGTAATAGGTAGCTTATTATGTCCTTTATGTTTGTTATTAGCCTTAAGCTTGTGTAGAAGGCCCATGAGCTTAGGCCCAAGCCCATAGGAGAAAGGGAAGGAGTAGGAGTGTTGCCCTAGCTCCTTGCCTATAAATACTATGTAATAACCCTCACTTGAGGGTTGGTTGTTCAAGTTCTTTCTTTCACATACTCCTACGCGTAACCTTCTCATATTATCGTGTGTGTGTGTTTGTTTACTTATTCAATCGCCTTATCTC
>OU343216.1:115241192-115262036 GCA_910596185.1 Chrysanthemum makinoi | reverse complement strand
TGTACGAAATGGCCGGAAATGACACTAGCTCAAACGTGTTTCACAGCGAAGGTACGCTTTTAATACAAAATTGTCAAATCTGAAATTTCAATATAGCAATATACGTATGATTTGGCTGCATCAATTAACCACGCATTACGTATAAACTCTTAATTTCCAATCTTTATAAAACAACAGCAACAACAAACCCAAAATCCCGGAGCGAGTATGGGAGGAGGTAAAATGTGAGCAGATCCTACCCTTGCCCCAGGGATAAATCAGGGGTAGAGAGCTCTTCAACGAAACCTCCGACAAATGCAAGTGTGCTTGGTGAGAGATAGGTTAATTTTCCAATCTTTATAATATTGTAAATCTCGTACACACTTAAAAATACTATTTCTATTGATACTTCCTTAATTTGTATTATTTCCCAATCTTAATGTGACACGCAATCATCATTGAAAGTTGACTTAGTAGCCAGATATCATGAGGTTCAAACCAATATTTAACGAGTGTGGCAAAGCCTTGCTGTGATTCTTTAATAGATGTGAATTTGGATAGGGACTATTTTTTGCCAATCTTTATAAGGACTTACTTCTGGCTGACACTTAAACCTCGGGGACTATTTTTGCCAACTGGTGCTGCAACCAACAACACAAACTTTAAGAATTATTTTCTTTCTTGAAAGTTGATGATTATCTTGACCGATGGCATGTGAAGAACGTGTCTCTTCTATAGTTATAATTAATAATAATAATTTTGCTTATACTTTAACTTGAATGACTTAACCATATATTCTCGACATGAGAAATGAGTTTGAATTAATATTATTTGTAATAACACAATAATTATAAGTTACTACCGACCAAAGCAAATTGGTTGTATACAGCTACAGCTAGCAACGTGTGTATCAATGGCAGATAGATAATCTACTTAATAATTGTTCACTTGATTCTCTCTAATATAATTAATCTTCCAAATATCTTCAACCAATATTTTCTTATCAGACAGATACGATTTACTACATTAATTACACGTAGCGAAGATTTCAGTCACAACCTTTATGCATGTTTTCTGCTCAAACAATTATACAAAATACGCCATGTACTGATTTCTTTTAATTTAGTTAATTGATATTTTCACTTATTATAATTTCATTTTTAAGTTATTTAATAGGTAGAGTCTTCGTAGCATTCGATGTGGTATCCCAAAATAAAATTAACAGCAAATATCTAGTAGCGTGTCCATGTTAGATCACGGGCAAATAATCACTATCAAATGCTTAACGATATTTTGTAAAGTATAACAATTGAATAACATAGATTGTACATTGTGGTTAAATAGGAGTATATTTTGGTGAATGAGTGAATTAAATTGTGTATTAATTGTATATGTAGAATTGTTTTTTTTTTTTTTTTTTTTTGCGCTTCAATACTTGTAAATTATGTTTTTTTAATTGTATTTGTTTAAAATTCTGTTTTAAGAAATGTTAAAAAATTAATAAGAGAGAAGGTGTAACATATACTATAAGATAGTATAGATAATCATTTGATGCTAAAATAAAAATAATAATATTATAGTTGAAACCAAGGTTGTCAGGATCGCGATCCTGATCGTAGGATCGCACGATCCTACGATCCTATAAAAACGATCGGGATATAGCGGGATCGTAATCTGCAGTAGGATCGTTCGGGATCGTAGGATCGGATCATTGGATCGTGGAGATGGTTCGATCCGATCCTGTTCTAAACCATTTTTTGGACTTTTTCTTTTATGTGAAGCATTTAAGCCCCATGTTTGATTCAAAAAGCCCAATCTCAATCACTAATTCATTGTTTTTCTTTTTTTTTTGAACTTTAATTCATTGTTTTTCACAAATTACCATTCGGTTTAAAGTTGTGGTCGCATTGTAGGAAATTAGTGTTAGCATTGGCTAAATTAAGTACAAAATTATTACGATAATGACTAACAATATTTTAACGACAACTACATGCTATTTTTACCAACACACATATGATTTATTAATTTATATTAAGTCTTGCGTATGTACATTTCAAACAGGATAAACAAGAAACTGGTTTATTTATTGTACTTGCAAGTAAACTTTAAAGTATGGGCATTCTTTTTATTTTTTAACGTTATATAGTATACAAATTGACTAAGTGTAGACTTATGCCGAGATATATATAATTATATATAGAACTACGACCCTATCTGAAAATATACACATTTTCATAGGATCTTAAGATCCGATCCGATCCTACGATCACGATCTTTACAAAGCCAACGATCTGTGTAGGATCGATCCGGCCTGACTTGGTTGAAACCCAATTAACATGTTAACGTGTTAATGAAAAGAATAGTTTAGTTCATTTAAGTGAAAATTCTGTTCAAATGTAGTAATTATCAGTTCATTTAATGTGTATTGAATGCATTATTTTTTATTAGATAAGAAAATTTGTTTTAATGAATTATATACTAACTTGTGCTCAGAAGGCACTCGTAAGCAAAACCCTTTTATAATTAGTATTTTTAACTTTGTCTTTAGGGGCGTAAGTAAAAAAAAAAAAAAACTCATGGACCCATGAAGAAAACCTGAGAGAGCAACATAAAAGTATATTTTTCGATACTTTTGTATGCGTTTTCTAAGTCTTTTTTCTTGAATCTTTGAGTCTTTTTAACGTGCTTAACTTATCCCCTTAAGACACAAGTTAGAAGACCCTTATAATTATCATAGCACTTGATTCGAAACATGTTTTAAATCTCTTGTATGTTACTCTTTCATCAAAGAATATTATACTACGTACCTCACAAGGAGATTATGATAAGAAAGTCAAAGCATATCCGATCCGTGATTCATTATTAGTTAAATATATAAATCTGTCAACTATGAACTATTTCTATGATGAGATAATGTCCGAATACGACATTTACGGACTAATAACTAATTTTATTATTAGTTCTAAGTATATGATCACAAATGATTGAATCTTATACACTTGTGAAACTGATGTGATACAAAATAAATTAAATAGCTGATGACTGGTTCAACTGTTTTTCCAAATATACAATTGCTCTTAAAATGAAACGGATTCTGAATTGGAATCCTTTAAAATGTTCTTTGAAGATTTCTAACAATATATCTAACATATACCAAAAAAGACCTTTTAACGGAACGGTATGTGAGTGACTAATTAATACATCAACGTATTATAGATTGAAGTCTCGCTTGACTGAACGGTACGTGAGTGACTCGCTAGCATCAGTGATTTATGTCTCGCTCACGTGTTAAGATATTGTGAGGCACTTGATGGTTTAGATTTAACACTTTGTCAGCCCTTATGCTGAGGACATGTCCTCGCTAAAGGTTTGGTGAGAAAAAAAAAATGGGTCAACTTTTTGACGAGGATACCCGAGGTTTCCGTTGAAAAATTTCATTACTTTTTTTCTGTCAATATTTGAAACTCAATATTTTTGTCGTTTAGCGACCTTTGACGAGAACAATCGTGTCCTAGCCAAAAGTCCATCGCCCGTCCTCCATTTTGTTGTAGTGTTCTGTGTTAAAAATGAACATATTTAGTTTAACTCATTCTGTGTTAGTATATAAATCAAACATTATTTCAGAATCCCACTTATAAAGTTTAGTTTTGATTTTATTATGATATTCAAATCTTGTAAGGCATAATTTAGTCAAACCAAGATTTCTTACCAAATATTCAATTTCCATTGTACATTAACGTAACTCAACATCCAACCCATATATATTTTTCCAAACCCGTTGACAAAAAATGTTGTATAAATATGCATTCTAATGCCAACACTCTTACACACCTTCACAAGAAACAAAACCTTTCAACTTTCTTCTAGCTAAACGAATTTCGACGACCGATCATGGCATCCAGCGACGCACAAGAGGCACCCTTAAAGTCGTCAACACATGAGCCCGAGTACAAAAGTTGTTTCGGGCTAGTGGTTGATGTGGCTTTACGGGTGTTGCTATTTGCAACTGCCTTGGCTGCAATAATTGTAATGGTCACGGAACAAACAAAATGATTCCGTTGCACCGGGAAAACTAATTGCAAGGACAGCAAAGTTTAATCATTCCCCGGCTTTTATGTAAGTCGTTATACCACCTCAACTTTTTTTTATTTTATGGTTACGAGTTGTAGACTTAATGTGTGATTATATTATGGTGCAGATACTTTGTAGCAGCACTCTCAGTGGCGTGCTTGTATAGCATCATCACTGGAGCCTTATCCACTTTAGCGTTGTTGAAGTCAGATGGACATTCCACAAAGTTGCAAGCTCATTTTGTGATGTTTGATGCTGTAAGCACTTGAACCCTTACTCATTTCTTTAACATGGTTACTAAAAATAATTTTTTGATTAGCATGCAAAAAGATTGAATCAATGAACTAACTTATATTATGGTACAGCTTCTTTTGGGCATCGTGGCGGCGGCAACAGGAGCAGGCGGAGGAGTTGCATACATTGGACTTAAAGGAAACTCTCATACCAATTGGAAAAAGATCTGTCACATATATGGTTCCTACTGCTTCCACTTTTCAGCCTCGCTTATTCTATCACTTATATCCTCCATAACACTTCTACTGCTCGTTTGGCTCTCGGTTTATGTTCTTTCCAAGAAGATTGCAAGGCGATAGTTTGAGTTAATACAATTGTATCTCTCATGTGTTTGTTTCATATTATTCGTCTTGCTTCATTGGTTTATGTTTGTGAAGATTACACAAGATCATTGGTTGATTAATTTGTCGTACAAAACTTTTAGATGTCCTAATTAACATGTTTTAAGAGGGGTTAAAAGTTGTGTGTAGTGAATGAACATGATTTACTAGTTATATTTACTTTCTATTCATAATAAAAGATAGGGTATTAAGTATTTATAGATATTCTTTTGTTCTTTTGAGTAATCATGGTTTTCGACTTTTGACCGACAAATACACATTCAATTCAATGATTTTAATCATGTCATATATCCCTGCTAGAGCCGTATACGAGGGTGTACGAGGTGTGCTACTGCACAGGTCTCAAAGTATTAGGGGCCTCAAAATATATACCTTTCTATACAATTGTGTCAACAAAATCTATTTCCACATAAAAATGTTGACGATTATGAAATTTTGCTCTAAAATAAACTTTACTTCACGTGAGCGATAGTGATAGAAAAACTCATATAGATTAAAGCTAATCATTACAATCCACTTTTAATAGCCATGCTTAGTTATCATATAAACGGTTTTGCTCAAGGCCTCTGCTAGTCATTGTGACACTGATCTCGCTATAAGAAAGTTACCTCTATTGACACAAAAGAGTTTCACTAAGCTAAAGTTTCACCGAGTATGTCCATGTGTTTTTTAACTACAAATAAAAAGAGTGGGTAGAGACCTAATACGATACAAAAGGAGCATAGGAATTGTTTTGAACATTTTGTGACACACTTTTGTAAGCAACTTTTCTACTAGGAGTACAATTTTAATCAAGTGACTATAATTCTCTTATACATATAAAATAGAAAGTCGGTTACTTTAAAAACTATTATCTTCGTAAGTGGAAAGGGGTATGTGGTGGGTTTTGTGCGGGGCGTGGGCGTTGGTGATGACCCAAACTTCTATACTTTTGGGCTTTTTATCCGGTTAACTTAAAAGCGATTAGCATCACCGCCTCATACACATACACGCATAAAAAAGTGCGTGTCTCACATAGCATCCACCGCCTTCGGTAAGTTTCGGATCTGCGAAAGCGGCTTGAAGGAGTTGTTATATACGTGTGTTAATAACAAATCAAACCCATTTGGTGGGCAGGTGATTAAAAATCAGTTTTTTAATTGTTGCTTAATTTGTGTTTGATTTTACTAAATTCCATGATATAGGTTTCTTGTAAATTGTGATACGTGATATGGGTTTTTGGTTTTGTTGTTTACATGATGGAATAAGGCGTTAGTTATATTGTTAGTTATACATGCGTACCAAGTGTTTGATTTTATGACATACTAAAAAAGATGATTAATTTTTGTTTTGGTTCGATGTCGGTTAATGATTTATTGAATTTGATATCTTGCATAAACTGAAAGAGTGTATGAAATTGACATACGTTTTGTTCTTAATTCTTAAAATAGGTTTATTGCATTTCGAAGCATTTTTTTTTAGTGTCGAGAAAAAAGATACATCACAAACTATTGGTTTCACTGTGGCGTTAGATAAATGATAGAACGCGGTTAAGAGAAATAGAGAATATTTCGATCTAAATCGTCTATACTTCATTTTTAACATTACGTTTCCATCTGAGTTCTCACATGTGAACAAGCTCAATAATTCATATTACAACTAAAGCTTATGTTGTCCTTACCCTCTTATTTATTTATTGTTTGGGTTTACGTATTGTGATCCTTGGGTATATGGATTACTTTCGTTGTTACTGATTAGGTTGTGACATTTCAGGTTATATGTAACGGAACTCATATCTTAGCGTGGCGACCTCACGGTTGCACCATGGGATCACATTGGGCGATGATGATGTCGTGCGTTTGGTGTTTATGTAAGTGTTGTTTACCAAAACCCATATCTTGGTGTGGTGACCTCACGGTTGCAACCATGGGGTTTTGAGTATCACTTCAATAATTGGTGACTGAGCCTTTTAGTTGTATGGCTGCGATCTGATGTCATCCTGCATTTCTACATATAAAACAGAAAGTCGGTTACTTAAAAAATTATTATCTTCGTTAGTGGAAGCGGGGATGCGGTGGGCTTTGAGCCAAGACGTGGGCCGTTGCTTATGACCCGTATTCGTACACTTTTGACCCTTTTGAGGACGTTATATGTATGGCCGTTCATTTACTTTAGACGAAGGTTTTCTCATTGTTTCTCTGTTTGCGTTATTTGAGTAGGTAAGATGGATTTCTTCATGCATGTTCTCTTCCTTTGGTTGTGATTAGTTGCTGCATGTTGATTATAGGTTGTTTGTTATGGGTTTTTAATTGCGAAGGTATCTAATGTTTTGTAGGATTGTTTGTCGTTTGTTGTTTTTCTTGCAAGATTGTCAGGTTCCATAAAAGGAGTATGTTGTTAAAGGAACGTCGTTTGGCTACACTGTAGGCGATGATGAGATGTGTGCGTTTGCTTTTGTGTAAGTGTTGTTTACCCAAACTCATATCTTGGCATGGCGACTTCATGGTTGCAGCCATGAGGTTTTGAGTACCACTTCAATAATTGCGACTGAGCCTTTTTAGTTGTATGACTGGGATCGATCTCATCCTGCATTTCTTTGGTCTTACCACTTTTCTGTTCAGTTTTCGGCAAATGGATGTTATGACCAGTATCCACCAAGAAAACTAATCCTACTACTAATGTACTTGGATTGCTTTTCTTGGTTGAATCTTGATCGACCTCCACCAATCTATAGGCGATGATGATAATATGCTGACCAATCCGTATAAATTCCCTTGGCTCGCATCGTGGCATTACAGTCTGAGTTTTTCAGGCCTGATTGACCTCTTACTTTTAATTGTTTTTTAGTAGGCTGAAGAAGTTATTAAGCACTTTGTAGCTGTTAACTTTTGTAAAGCCTCATAGGGTAACCGAAAGGATGTGATGATAGAATTTGAATGTGTTCAACTGGATTCGACCAAAGTTGAGATTGTCCATTTGTTGGCGGGGAAACTTTAGTTTGCAGCCATCTTCGCTTGGCAAGGCAGCTTATAAAGTTTGCAGCCACATTGGACCAATCATCTTTATTCGGTTGTTTACAAATCTGAGCCTCATAAAATGCGGGGTTTACCTATTATACATTACCCAAAATACATAAGCCAATTTGAAGTTCAATGACGTTGTGTCTTGCCATAAAAGAATATTATGGAGCGTGTAATACGTTGCCATTTTAGGTTGCTAATCATGATTAAAAAATTCAAGACGATTAGGAAATTTACAAAATGTTGGATTGTGTTAGTAATTTCAATATAAATCGTAGTTAGTTTCGCCAATGGGTTTTGAGTACCACTTCAATAATTGCTGACCTGCGTCTTTTTAGCGTGTATAAACGTTCATACATATGACTGTCTTCATACCCATGACAGATCTAAGCATTAGTTGTTGTGATTTTTAGCCTTTATGTTACTTTAGATCATTATTCAGCAAATGGATGTTGCGACGAGTATTAGGCCAAGAAAAACTAATCCTATTACTGGTGTATTGGGATTACTTTTTCTTTGTCGAATACTGATCACCGCTGATGATTTCCATAAGGCATCGACCACAACGTTTGGTCTTTCATACAACATTTCAGTCCTTGCGGATACAGGTATGTATTTTCAATTTCAATTTAGTTGTTCTTCTTAAGATTATCAGTAGTTTCGTATCGAATATGTTTGTTGCAGCTTTGTTGGGATGCGTTTTGAGTTGTTGAGAAGGTTGTGTGTAGACTGCATGCGTCTACCTGTGATTTTTCTGTTTTGCATACCGTTTGTTCTTGTGCGACTTTGTTTCCGTAGTTAAAGTGAGGCTTAAAATTTGTTTTCCTTCTGTTCATGGACTTGCATGCGCTGGTTAGTATGTTTTCGTGTTTAAGATGCATAGCGGGATGCTTTTGGCCCGCATCGTGCTAGGGCAGTTATGTCAAATGCATGACTGACGCATGTTGGTCGCTTGCTATCGCTGTATACATGTATCGAGGCTTTGAAATAGTCTTATGTGCACTTTGTTCTGGATGGAGATGGTATCTTGCCTACAATTTTAGTCTTCTCCTTTCTATAGGCGATGATGATAATATGGTCACCATAGCGCATACATTTTCTTTGCACGCATCGTGGCACGACAGTCATATTGATTGTATGGCTGCAGCAATGTGGGTAGCTGGTATCGCTATTGTATATATATCTAAGCCTCATTTCGTGTCAACATGCACGTGTTTCGCGACTTCGACGTGTTAACGAAAGTGCTTGGAATGCCAATATTCTCATATTGTATATACGCTTATATGACCTTTCAGGATCATAGGTTACCTGCATTGCCGTAGCGATGAGTGATTGGAATTGCCCATCGTTTGCATCGGTAGCGATAGAATCTTATCCAACTGAATTTACGTGTCAGCGATTGGGATCTTTCCACCCGGTAGAATATTGCAAGCTTCATTTTCCAATATTGATATAAGATGTTTAGGATATTGCCCTGTTTTAGTTCACCCCTCGAAACCCTTTCGTTGTCACAACGATATAGCAATACGTCTGTTTCAGACCTTTGCACAACAACCGTTGAAATAGCAAAAGGCATTCAATGGGGCGGCGGTAGCGGGTCTCGCTATCCGAACATCGCGTGTCAACATTACCGACCCGCGCTTGAAATGTACTCCCGAGTGGAAAGAGTCCATTCGGTGACACAACAATATTCAGGTGTAATGTTGTATGCTGAAGTTATAATTGATGCACATAAGGTTTGTCTTTTAGCACACCGATGATAGTTTAAACCTTTAAAAGGTGTAATTTTGCGGGCCGTTTATTGTAGCGACCACGAGTCTTGCCAGCCTTTGTTTGTTGCCTGCGAAGCTATTGTATACCTGAATTTTAGCGTTCTACCAATCTATAGGCGATGATGATAATATGGTGACCAATGCGTATACATTTCCTTTGGAATGCCACTATGCTCATATCGTATATGCCCTTATATCACCTTTTAGAATTATGGGCAGCTGCATTTTTTTAACTAACGATTGTTTGGAATTGTCCATATGTATGCAATTGGAACGAGCTGAATCTTATCCAACTGAATAGTGGTGTCATCGATTGGAATCTTTCCACTCGGTAGAATATTGCAATCTTCATTTGCTAATATTGATGCGGGATGTTTAAGATATTGTCATGTTCTCATCCTCCCCTCGAAGTCCTTTCGTTGTCACAATGGTCTAGCAATACGTCTGGTGCAGACTGTTACACAAAGACTCTTGAAACAGTGAAAGGAATTCGAGAGGGCAATTAGACTGGTCTCGCTATCGTGAACATCGCGTATCAACATCATCGACTGACTATTGGAGTATACTTGTGAGTGGAAAGATTCAACTCGATGACACAACAATATTCAGGTATGGAACAAAAGGAACCTTCACAGAGCACAACTTGTCCGAGTACAAGCTTTGCGAACAATGAAAGATTCTTTCACCAGGTTGATGGCGATATTACTTTATTTTTTGCTTTTTAAGCCGCAGTATGAGGGAGAAAATCCCGATGAAAATGGGTCTGTTGAAAAATGTTCCGAACAAAATAAGCTAAAACAAACACCCCAATAGTTGTGCTTTTTCTGAACCAAGACTAGGCTTAGTTCTAACAAAGTTACATTTATTCAAAAGAAATACAAACTTAGCAACAGCTATAGTGTTTCTCCAATTTGTTTCTTGATAATTGTTTTCTTATTGGGTTTTCATCTGTTTCTGGTGGAAATGCTGGAAGTATGGTAATTGTTTAGGCTTCTTTGGGTTTATGAGTTGATTTATACATATTTAAAGGTTTTTTGCTTGGCACAAATGTTCTACAACTATGTATGTTTGTAAGAACCTTAATGTTTATTTTACTTTGAGAAGCTATTGAACTAGACCGATGCAAGCTTTTGAAATCCTTCCTGAGGTATGTACTAACAAATGAACCTGTAATATGTACAACAAATAATCTTTGTAGAAAAGGAAAATCGCTCTTATTTTAAAACAAATCTTGAATTTTCTTGCTGCTGAGGTTTTAGCAAGTGTTATTTTTCTTTCCGTTCATGAGGCACAAATGTCTTGTGCTATTGTTATTTGTTGTCCTTTCTATTTGCATTGGGAAATCTTATTACAGTCTGCATTATTTCTATACTTGACATCTTATATTATTTTTGTGTTAGGCGAACCTGATTCTCATCCTAGCCAATGAGCCGTCCCACAAAGAGAAGCCCAAAAATGCCAGCAACAGCTTTAGGAGTGCTCGCCACACCTCCGCATTCATAAGTGTTGTTGTTTTAGGTGCACATGTGTGTTGGAAATGCAGCCAAAGGACTTGATCCAGTTGAAGCGTGAAGCAAGGTTGAAAGGTTAATTCTATATCAATCCTGAAGGTAACATGTTTTCCATCATATTGTTGGCCTTTTTTTATTGAAACGGATCTATGGTCTTAACGTTAATCACAAGTATACCAAGTAAATGCAGGGATTAAATGAAACTGTAAATATGTTTTTATTAATCTGTCATCATGTTTCTTACATAAATGTATCAAAGTATATATACTAGATGAAAGGGTAATAGTGAACCATTGTGTTGGTTCAGGGGATATGACAGTTACATCATAACTGTTATATAACCGTTTTTATAACTACTTCTGTTGACTTTTTAAAGTCTGACTTTCGTTGGTTGAATTTTGTTGGTTGACTTTCGTTGACCGGGTCATAGTGGGTTGTGATGGGTCAGAGTGGGTCGATGGTGATTAACCCAATATTTTCCCCCTTAATCACAATCGTCTTATTTCAGATCTTTGACTCCAATTAGTTGTCTCATTGTGAGGAATATGATCTTCGGTAATGCCTTTGTCAGTATGTCAGCCTTCTGAAATTCTCCACTTATGAATTCGACTTGTAGGTCTTCTCTTTCGACGCATTCTCTTATAAAGTGGTATTTTATGTCAATGTGCTTACTTCTTCCGTGAAATATGAGATTCTTCATTAGTTCGATGGCAGACTTGTTGTCGACCAGTATTGTAACCTTTTCTTCTTGCGTGTGTGTAAGCTTGCTAAGTAATCTCTTTAACCATAAGGCTTGTGTTCTTGCTGCTGTTGCGCAATGAATTCGATTCACATGATGATAGAGCTACCGTGGCTTGCTTTTGTGTACTCCAGCTGAATGGTGATTCACCGTAGTAGAAGATAATTCCAGTAGTGCCTTTGCCTTCTTGAGTGTTGACTCCGTAGCTACTATCACTATAGCCTTGTATCTATTTTCTTTCGTTGTGCTTGTAGGTGATTCCATAGTCTTTTGTTCCTTTAACATAGCGTAGTACTTGCCTTATAGCTTTCATGTGTTGTTCCTTCGGTTATTTCATAAAACGACTAAGTAATCCAACAGAATAACTTAAGTCGGGTCTTGTATGTAGCAAATATCGTAAGCATCCAATCAAGCTTCTATCTTCAGTTGAGTTGAACGTTGTTGCTTCAGTGTTCTTTGTTAGTCTTGTTCCTGGATCCATAGGTATTAAAGTTTCGTTGCAGTCTAGCATTCCAACTTCCTTTAGGATCTTGCTTGCGTGGCTAATTGCTTTATTGATATGTCACCTCGGTTGTGTGACTTCAATTCCTAAGTAGTAGGATAGTAATCCTAGGTCACTCATCTCGAATTTTTCTTCCATTTGAGCTTTGAACTTGTCTATTTCTTTCTTTGGTGTGCCAGTGATGATTAAATCATCCACATAGACTCCTACTAGAAGTATTGTGTCTTTCGATTTCTTCGTGTGAGCGACTTGTTCTAAAGCGCACTTCTTGAAATCTAAGGACTTCAAGGTATTGTCTAACTTTATGTTCCATGCACGTGGTGCTTGTCTAAACCGTATAGATCTTTTATCAGTCTGTAGACTTTTCCATTATCTTTTATAAATCCTTCAGGTTGTGTAACATACACTTCTTGTTTTAAGTCTTCATGCAGAAATGCAGATTTGACGTCTAGGTGATGTACTTCTCATTTGTTATTAGCAGCTATGGCTAATAGTAATCTGACTGTTTCCATTCTTGCTATAGGTGCAAAGACTTCTTCAAAGTCTATGACATGCTCTTGTATGTAGCCTTTTGCTACTAGTCTTGCTTTGTGCTTTACTATATTTTCATTAGCATCTTTGTTGGTCTTGAATACCCGACTTTAATCCAATGGCTTTATGTCCTTTTGGTAGAGTGGTTAGTTCCCATGTATTGTTTCTATTAATGAAATCTAATTCGACCTTCATTGCTTAAATCCATTTTAGATCGTTCGATGCTTCCTTGTAATTCTTAGGTTCATCTTCAGCTAGTAATAAATGCTCGGGTAAAACTTCCTCGGTGTTTTCATATAAATCATTCAACGTTCTAAAACCTTGTAATGGTGTATGATCAAAGTCTGGATGTAAATTCCGGGTTGTAATTGAGTTACTTTGATTGGTTGAATGTCTTGAGGTAGTTGGTGTGAATTGAGTATTTATTCGCGATGAAGTTGTAGATGGTGTGCGAAGTGTTTGTGATTGTGAGAGTGAGTTTTTTGTTGATGTTGCATATTCATGATCATCATTTGCAGGGATGTCATTGTTTTTTTCATCTGGTTGGATATCTTGTTCCTGATGTTCATTCGTTGCTTCAAGATTTTCAATTTTGAAGTCAAACCATTCTGGTTCATCGTTGGTGTGTTCACTCAGGTAATCCTTCCAATCCCATGTTTCATCCTCTTTAAACTTCACATCTCTACTAACACATATTCTTAGGTGTTGTTGGATCAAACAGTCTATAAGCTTTTGATCCTTGTTCGCTTCCTAAGTACACCATTTTGTTGCTTCTATCATCTAACTTTGTCAGATGTTGTGATGATACCTTTGCATATGCTATGCAGCCAAAAACTATTAAAGTTTATAAGTTTGGCTTTCTTTTCTTGATTGCTTCATATGGAGTGATGTCTTCTAAGGCTCTTGTAGGAACATTTGTTTAGAATGTATATAGCGTGTCTAACAGCTTCAACCCAAAAGTTTTGTGGCATGTTAGTTGCTTTCATCATGCATCTCGTTGTAGACATAATTGTCCTATTCCTTCTTTCAACTACTCCATTTTGTTGTGGTGAGTAAGGTGCGGTTAGTTGTTGTGCTATGCCATTTTCTTTGCAGTATTGGGTGAATTCTTTAGATGTGAATTCTCCTCACGATCGATTCTTAACATTTTCTATGTTGTCCTTAGCTCCTTCTTTATTGTTTCTTTGTATTCCTTGAAAGTATCGAATGCTTGATCTTTCGTGTTTAGGAAATCGACATATATCTTGAGTAGTCATCTACTAACAAGAATATATATTTCTTTCCAGATGGTGTTGGTGGTGTGATTGGTCCACACAAATCTCCGTAAACTAAATCTAATGGTGATGCTGATCTAGTTTTTGCTTTCTTGGGAAATGGTGCTCTACTGTGTTTACCAACTAAACAAACATCACAAATTTGTGTTGTATGTTTAATGGCAGGTATTCCATGAACTAACTCTCTTTGAGTCATAGATTTAATGATTCAAAGATGAGGTGTCCTAATCTTGCGTGCCATAACCAAGTGTTGTCGCTTAAGTTTGCTAATAAGCAAACAGGTGTGCCTATCTTCAAACTTGATTTGTATAGACGGTTTCTCTGTCTTGTGACTTTTAAGAAGATTTTGTTGTCCATGTCATAAAGTCGTAATTCATCATCGTCCATTACAACTTTACAACCAATTTCGGTAAATTGTCCAAGGCTCAATAAGTTGCTTTTCAAGCTGGAAATGTAATAGACTTGAGATATGATTCTTTATTTCTCTTCATCACATTCTAATAGGATTGAACCTTTTCCTTTAATCTCTATATGAGATCCATCTCCGAATCTTACTTTTCCACTAACGTTCTCATCTAGTTCTTTAAAGTGTTCTCTTATCCCAGTCATATGGTTGCTAGCTCCGTTGTCTAAATACCTTTGACTATCGACACTTGTCTCTTTATATCCTACATCTTCTTCGTGTGGCGAGACTTTTTGTTCTTCAAGCTTTGTTACAGGTGGGTCTTCTAATATTTCCATTAATAAGGTAGGTTCTAAGTCCTCCTCGACAAGATTAGATTGCATACTAGTGTTTGGTTTTGCATAACACTTAGATGCATAATGACCAGTTTTATTGCACTTGTAACATTTAACTTTGCTAAAATCAATATTCTGTTTGTTGAAGTGATTGTGAGAAATTTCTCCATCCTTCTTCTCTTGGTTATTTTTATCGTGTTTTCTCCATCCTTTGTATTTTCCACGTCCACGTCCTCTGAAATTTTTCCCTCTATTGTCAAGTCGTGTGAACATCAGTTTTTCTTGATTATCCACTTGTTTTCCTTTCTTGAACTTAATCCTTTCTTCGTAGGTCTTAAGTCTTCCTATTGCCTCTTCCATTGTCATTTCACTTAGATCGGAATATTGTTCTATGGATGCGACTATTTGCAGATACCTTTCGGGTACAACATTTACTAATTTCCGTACTAAGGTTTCATCTTCTATTGTGTGTCCTAGACTAGCGACTTTGTTTACGAGTGTTGTGAGTTTTGTGGTGAAGGTGTCGATTGTTTCATCTTCCTTCATATATAATCTCAAAGTCGGATTTGAGTGTTTGTATTCTTGCTTGTTTAACTCTGTCTTCGCCAACGTGTCTGGTTTTCAAGGAATTCCAAATGTCCTTTGCGGTTTTGTGCTTTGTTATTTGAAGTAATTGTTCTTCGGGTAAGGCTTGATAAAGGAAGGCAATAGCGGTTTTATGCTTTTTCTTATCGGGTTGAGTCGTTTCATTCGGCTCAATTGTTTCCCATAAACCATTCGCTTCGAGAATGATTTGCATTCAAATTACCCATAATGAGCAATTCACGGGCTTTAGGATTGGGCATTGAAATTGGGGTGTAATATTTGAAATGTTAGTACTAGGTTCATTGTTACCACTTCCTTTCGTCATATCTTAAATGATAATGACAATAAATCTCCAAAAAGAATTTTAACACAAAGTGTGTTTTTAAAAAAAATTCTTATTTCTTAAAATGAGCTCTTAATGTTTTATCTTCCTCAAATGGGTGTAAAACTTTTCTAGGTATAGTTTTAAAATTTCTAAACTATCCTTGGAGATTATAAATTCAAAATTGTTGGGATATGAAAGTGCTGAAGAATGATAAAGTACGGGAAAAAGTCAAAGAGTCAAAGTACTGCTAAAGATAAAGTCAAAGTACTGCTGATTGAAGTCAAAGTACTGCAAGAACAAAGAACTGTTTTATTCGTTTATAGAAAGTCTTGTAATTCTAGAATATTCTTTATTAGACTACTTGTCGTACAAGGATACAAATTGTAAATCGTTTAGGGTTATCCTTGAGCCTATAAAAGGACCCCAAGATTGATATTATACGTGACGACATTATTAGAGTTTTAGAGAGAAGTTCAATATTCTTAGAGTTGTTGAAGTGTCTGCATAATAAGCAGATTTAGAGTTAATAATAAAAGTTATTCTTATTAGCTTTGTTAAGTAAATTCCGCATACTTAATAGAGTTTGCTCAGTGTTTCTTTGTTAATAACTTAGGATTTATCCGATGTTATTAAACCTTAACAAGCTATTTAAGTTAGTTTGGTTAGAGTACATCGATCCAACAAGTGGTATCAGAGCTTGTGTGGAAACTCTGACTAAGAAGTAACCCTACTACAACAAAACCTAAAGATGTCGTGATTCATTCCACCACCTTCCATAACCTCAATGAGGATTCCTGTCATCAAGAAAGGCGAATATGATCTATGGTGTATGAAGATGAGGCAGTACATTGCCATTACAGACCATGATCTATTGAATGTAATTGTTAATGGTAATGACGAAGGTTCCGAACCTATTGATGTTCCTGGACAACCTAAAGCACCTAAGGCAGTCTTACCAGCAGCAACTTTAAGGAATCAAGAGAAGGCACTCAACATTCTCTTGTCTGCGCCATTCCCGATGGACATCTCCGAAGTTTCATGATGCTAAAGATGCTAAGCACTCTGGGTGCTCTCAAGACCAGATTTGGAGGGAATGAAGCTTCTAAGAAGATGCACAGAAATCTGCTAAAGCAACAGTTTGAAACTTTCACAGTTGGTGAAAGAGAGAGTCTTGATGCTGCATATGATAGGTTTCAAAATCTCCTAACATGTTAGAGTTATACAAGGCAGAAGTATCAGTTGAGGATGCTAATCTGAAGTTTCTAAGGAGTTTGCCATCTACATGGCATGTGATTGCTACAATGATCAGAGGACAACCAGGTTTGGATGTCATGGAGTTTGATGATCTCTACAATCATCTGAAGGTGTATGAGCATGAGATGAATGGACAAACCAGTTCTAAATCACATAGTATTGCTTTTCTATCATCCGAAAGAGGAGCAAGACTTCCAACAAAAGTCTTGCTTCTCCTACTCAAAGTATCTGTTACTCAAGGTCTTCTCGATATCTGCTCCCACCCATGCTCAACAAGCCCCACCAACTACTACTATGCACTCAGATGAAGTTGTGTGCTCCTTCTTTGCACAGCAAGCTAGTTTACATGTCACTTATGAAGAAGATCTAGCACAGATTGAAGAAGATGCACTTGAAGAAATTGATATCGGGTGGCAAGTTGCTATGATCACTGCAAGGATCAAAAAGTATATGAAGAAGACAGGAAAAAGCATTGATTTCAAACCAAAACAGAGAATAACTTTTGACAAATCCAAAATTGAATGCTTCAATTGTCAAAAGACTGGACACTTTGCAAGGGAGTGCAGATTTGCTAAGTATCAAGCAAACAGGACATCTGAGAAACCAAAGCTTGAGCTCAAAGAAATACCACCATTCATGAAACAAATGCTTTGGTTGCTCAAGAGAAGTTATCAGAAGTTGACTGGAGTGAAGAGTTTGATGATGAACCGGTGACTTACTGTATGGTAGCAAGTGGAACAAGTAGTGAAGATTAGGTGGAAGAATTGAATTGGAGCACGCCTTTGATGAGGAACCTAAACATGCTGATTTGGAATCCAGTGATTGTCTAGGAGAATTTGATTGGAGCATGGAAAGTGAAGATGATCCTGTTCAACTTGAAATGGTGGCTACTTCACCAAGTTCACCTCCTATCTCTGAGGTATGCTCAAATTGTCATGATTTTTATCAAAAATTACTTGGCGGTTATGTGATTGAAAGAGATAATTGTGTTAGGGCTAGGTCTGAGGAAGCTAGTTATCAAATAACCTTAGAATCTATGGAAGCTAAAATCTTAACACATGAAAATAATGAAGTAGCTTGGGCTGAAAAATATGCACAACAGGATTATGAGTTAAAACTAAGTGAATGGAAATTAAACTGTAAAATTTATGAAATAGAGAAACTGACTAAGGAAAGAGATGATTTGTTAGCTAAGTTTGCTGCTTGGGGTGAGTTTGGTATGTCACATGTTACTTATGTTCAAAAACAGAGAAGAGCTTACATTAAAACTGGCTTAGGTTTTGGAATGGACTTTGATAACATAGAAGAGAATCAACCTGATGATGACCTAGAGGATATAACCACTAGTGATGATGAACTCATTAATTATGTAGACACATCTAGTAATGAGGATTCAATTAGTGAACCACCTCCCGAGTATAAGAAAGACAATGGTTATCATGCAGTTCCCATCCCATGGAAGTCATCAACCCCCTAGGGCTGATGTTTCTCGTTTTGGAGTAGACAGTCTAGAGTTTAGGAAAAAGCTACTTGGTCAATCTAGGTCCGAAAACCCCAAAGCTGTTGAAAATAATGTTCAAAGTCAAGCAGTACCTTCAACTCAAAGTATTGCTCCACAAGCAGTACCTTCAGGAAAACCTTTTCAAAACAGTACTGCTAAACCTTTTTGGGATAACTTTGGTCAAAACAAGTTTCATCATTCACCTAGAAGGCAAAATAGTTTTGGTCATAGACATAGAAGAAGTCACTATGGGAGTATGGGTCAAAAACTGTGTTTTGTGTGTTTTAGTCCTACTCATTTAATCAAGGATTGTGAACATCACTCTGAATACCTTAGAAAATTTCCAAAGCATAGGTCTGCAAATCAGAAACCTAGAGAGCACAAACCAGTCTGGAATAATTCAAATAGGGTTAATCACAAAAACTTCTCACCAGATCATAGATACCCACACCAGAGAAGACCTTTTTCAAAACCTTATCCTACGATACTTTCCAAAATCTTGCTAAGCCAAGACCAGTACTTTCTCAAAGTACTGCTCAGTCAAAACAAGGTACTGATCACACTCTTTGGAATAGGAATCATAGGAGATCTCATTACTATCAACCTAGAAGGTATTATAATACACATAGGGGATCAAGATCACAGGAACCAAATGTTAAAACAGAATGGGTTAAGAGAGAAAGTACTGCTGAGGGACAAACAGTACTTTCAACAAAAAGTAAATCAGATGTTTTTGTGATACAAGAAAAAGAGAATGAACTTGTAAAAGAGAATTGTGCTGAAAAACCATAAAGTTTTGAAAATCCACATGCTAAAAATCAAAAGATAATTCTGGATCATGTTTTGAAAAACAGTGGAAATTACATACTCAAAGAATTTGAGTTTATAACTCCACAAGGGGAACACAAGTTAGTAATGGCTTGGGTTCCTAAAAGTCACTAACTCTTTTATCTTTGTGCAGGCAACCCGAGAAGAGGAGCTTAAAGATCATCTATTGTGGATAGTGGTTGCTCTGGAAGTATGACAGGAGACAAAGAGATCTGTCGATTTTAGATGTATTAGTGGAGGAAGAGTTGCATTTGGGAATGATCCTAATGGAGGAAGGATTACTGGCAAAGGAACTATCAAAGCAGGACGTATAGATTTTGAGAATGTTAGATATGTGAAGGAGCTCAAGTTCAACTTATTATCAGTCTCTCAAATCTGTGATAAAAAGCATCCTGTGTTATTCACTGACACAGAATGTCTCATCCTCTCTCCTGAATTCAAGCCTGTTGATGATAACTTGGTAGTTCTTAGAGTACCAAGAACAAATGATGTGTATAGTTTAGACATGAAGAGTCTACATTCCTATGGAAGAGCCACATGTTTGGTGGCCAAAGAAACATCTGAAGAAGCACATCAGTGGCATAGACGATTGGGTCATGTCAATTTCAAGAATATCAACAAACTGGTCAAACGGAATTTAGTTAGAGGTTTACCTTCAAAGACTTACAAGAATGATCACTCCTATTTGGCGTGCAAGAAGGGTAAACAACACAAAGCTTCATGCAAGAAGCTTGAGGAGAGGACTATTAGAGAACCTTTGGAGCTGTTACACATGGATTTGTTTGGACCTGTTTCTGTGGCAAGTTTAAACAAGAAAAAGTACTGCTTAGTTGTAACAGATGATTGCAGTAGATTCAGCTGGGTATTTTTCTTGGGATTTAAAGATGATACTTTTGATGCTATTCAGACACTCATAATAGCACTTGAAAACCAATTGAGACTCAAGGTTAAAGGTATTAGATGTGACAATGGAACTGAATTCAAGAACAAGCTTATGGATGAATTTTGTGCAAACAAAGGAATCAAAAGGGAGTTCAGTATTGCAAGAACACCATAGCAGAATGGTGTTGCAGAGAGAAAGAATAGGACTTTGATTGAAGCAACTAGAACAATGCTAGCAGATTCACAACTACCTATTATTCAGATTTTGATTGTCTTAATCTAATGTATCAGTTTACTAAGCCACAGATGAAGACACCTTATGAGTTGCTGATGGGCAACAAACCCAACATTCGCTTTATGAAGCCTTTTGGATGCCCTCTTACTATTTTAAACACAATTGATAATCTGGGAAAGTTTGATGGCAAGTCTGAAGAAGGATATTTATTGGGTTATTGTACCAACAAAAAGGATTTAGAGTGTACAATAGAGTCACTAAGAATGTTCAAGATTGTCTTCATGTTGAGTTTTTAGAAGATCAAGTTAATGAGAAAGGTAAAGGTCCTGATTGGATCTTTGATCTTGAAGTTTTAACTCCTTCTATGAACTATGTACCTGTTAGAGAAGAAAATCAACCTGTGCATAATGGAGAAGACTTACAGTATGTTGTTCATGGAGTTCATCTTAGACCTGATGTTGTCTCTGATGCAGATTCTGTTAG